>VZTZ01046759.1:1303755-1658683 GCA_013400955.1 Drymodes brunneopygia | reverse complement strand
GCCGGGGCATCCCGCCGCCGGCGCGGTGCGCTGCGGGCCCCGAGCCCCACCGCCGCCCCCTCCCGCCGCGCCCCGGCCCTCTGGTAGCCTGGCGGCGCAGAGCCGCACACGTGCCCCGGGCTCTGCCCTCGGCCTCTTCTGCCTCCATCCTTGCCCGACCCTCCCGCTCCCCGCGCTGCAGCCTCGTTCAAACAAGTTGCGCGTTTGCCCGCGCTCCCCGCGGAGCCCCTTTGCATTCCCCCTCCTCTCCTCCAGCTCCTAATAAACTTCATTTGCAGCCATGCGGTTATTAACTTTCCCGGCGTGTGCGTGCGGCCGGGGAGCCGGGGCGAGCCGAGCCGCGGCGGGACCGGGGCTCCGCAAGGACCCGTCTGCGCTTCCCGGGTCGCGGCGAGCTGGAGCCTGACGGCCCCGCGAAGCACACACGCACGCTCACAGCCTGGCCCGCCGAAGGGGAGTGGCTGTGCCGGGAGGCTGCTCTCTGCCGGGCACTGCCCCGGGGGCATCCCTGGGCCTTGGCCGGCAGCAGGGAGACGAGGATGGAGGGAGCGCCCCAGCTGCCCTTGCCCTCCGGGGGGCCCTCTGAGCTGTCCTCGGGGCCGGGATCCCTCTGTCCATGACACTTGCCCAGCTTGCCCCAGTCCTTGTCCTGGCTTTGTCCACTTGCGCGGGCCTTATGTTCACAGTCTGCCCCCACTCACCTGTGCCTTGCTGATGCACTGTCCCTGACCACCCTCTCCTAGTGCCCAGTCTTGCCCTTTCTACTGCTGCTGTGGTCTCTCTCCCCAGCTAGCCCCCAACTTTTGGATTGCCTGCATGCCCTCCCGTGGCAGGGCTGTATGCCCTTTTGAGCTCCTGAGTGAGGACCTCCCCCATGCCACCGTCATGTGTCAGTGGCAGGATAGAACTGCCTCTGGGCCCAGCCTTTGGTGTCTATATTTGTAGGGCAGAATGATCCAGGATCCTTGGGGGACCTCAGCCAGGGACTTGCTAGAATCCTTTAGTGACTTGTCTGGGGCATTTTAAGGGCAGTATAATTAAAATGACCATTTAAGTGCGTGTATGTCTCCCTCTGTTCTGCAGGTGAGCTCATTACCTCTTGAGGGGTGCCTGGTGTCACTCATGTTTCAGGAGAAAGGAGACCACATAGATTTTCTTGGGCTGGGAGTATTGGATGCTTCCCATTCTGTCCATGTTCCAGAAGAAAATTGGCATCAGAATAGGACATGCTGGTAAAAGAGGATGGAAGGGCTGATACATGAGTGTATATAACAGCCCAATAACCAGGAGAGATACAGTTTATTTTAAAGAACATGCCTCGCAACTAGCAGTCCTGCATCTTCTCCTTGGCTCTCCTGTGCTCCATGATGTGACCTTGAGAACATTACATAACCTCTCCTAGGCCTCAGTTTCCCCAGCATAGAAAGAGCAGGGGAGTGTGGGATAATAATGCTGAAATGCCCTTATGAGGTGCTTTAATGACTTAACTAATGTTTGCCGAGTGCCTTGAAGATGTCAGGTACTACATAAATACTGAGCAGTGTTACTAAAATCTCCCTGGCAGTTTCATGTGCTGCAGGGGTCACCAGCTGGGATTCTGTAATGCTGGGCTCCCACTTTCCGGGTTCAGAGGAGGAGGCATTAGAGTTACACTGCTGCTGTGCAGCTAAAGAGACATAATCACACATGTACATGTGCTTTTCAGTCTAGTTTCACCTCTGAGGGAACTGATGAATTAATGTCTTTGATTCTTGTGAAAGTGAAGGAGAATGATCTTCCTGTGTCCTGGCAATGTTTCTGGAAATGTAATAGAGCTGTGGCCTCTGAGGTCTCTATCATGGCAGGCTTTTCCTGAAAACACTGCTGAATATTCTTTTGAGTTCCAGGTTAAATTGTGCATTTTTATCTTTAAGAAATGCACTTGATTAATGAAGCAGGTCCCGTTCAAGCGCTTGAGTTTTGCAGGAAGTTTAACTGGTAAAATACAGCAGCTTTTTTTACTTCCTTTCAGGGTGACTCAATAGGTTTGTGTATGCAGACATCAGTGGCAGTACGTGGCTCCTGCACTTTGTAGGTGTAGGCTTAATGTACACATCCTTAAGAGCCAACAAGATGAGGTGGTTAAATAGTAGTTTGTAGGGATAAACATCTTCCTTTGCTCTTTGAGCAGGAAAACAGACTAGGGGGACTTGCTTAAGGAAATACTGGCAGGATTTTATACTGTAATTCTTATTTAAATTAGGATGCAATACTATTACAAAGTCTTAACATGAAGGTAAACAAATTCTATAGGTGTGGCATTTGCTATTTTACCTCATCTCAGAACTATCTCTTGTTACCTTACAACATCCACACACACCAAAAAAAGGCTGTAGGGTGTAAGGGGGCATGAATTGGCTCTAAGGAGTTGACCCTGACTTTCAGATTTTGAGATGTCTGACTAGGTTGCATATGAGGATATAGCCTAGTTTGAGGATGGATGTGAATCCTTTTACATATCCTCTGAGTTCTGAGCTGGTTAAAGCACCATCAAGCCCTTTTAATTAAAACTGTGCAAGCCTAAAGCTGGAAAAGCTTGAATTCAAACTACTAGGGGTAGTGGCATACACCCCTAGGAACTGGTAGGGTTGGTCGGGAAGGATCATGATGCAAGCTCTGGTTCTGTTCAGCCAAGGCTTGCCCCTCCTTTGCCTTGGTCCTTTGAGCCTGCTCCAAGCTCAATCACTCCCTGGGGCAAGTGCATGTTCTCTGCCCTCACCAGTAGCTGGCACTCAGTCCTTTCTTCCCCATCCTAGGGCTTGTTTCCATACTGCCATTTGCCCCCGAAAATCCCACCTGAGGGCATATTGGTCTAATGGCAGTCAATGAGGTCCTCCTTGCTTCATTCCAGATGTTCCTGCTTTACTATATAGAGGACCCCATCCTGCAACATGCAGGACACTGAGACCTCTTTAAAGCTCAGGCCTGGATTAGCAGTGCTGTAAAGAGGGTGCTGTTTTAACACAGAGGAGAAATGAATAGTGTGGTGCCTGATACTTACGAGCTGATGGGTTTCATACCTCCCTGAATGCCTGGCTGTATATTTATGCATGCCTTTATGGTATAGTCCCCAGACTGCCTGGTTCTCATGCAGGGAGGCAGGAGTGGCAGAACAAGGTTGGAGGCTGCAAAGATGGACCTGCAGCCTGCTGGTCTCTGATAGTAAGAGCTGCCAATTCGTTGCCTTCCCTAAACTAGCAATTGCAGTATTTCAGGAGGTTAAAGAGCAGCAGGTCCGTTTACTATCATGAAACTCCTTACACTTCATGTTGTGGGAAAGCTGTTGTTGATACATGTTGAAGTATAGTGCCATTGACTAGCTTTGAATATAAAATACAGTATCACTTTAAGATACTATCATGTTGTGCTCAAACCATGAGAGGCGTGATTTCAGTATGTTCAGGATTAAGTCAAATGTTTATTAAAATAATTGCTTAAAATGATTTTTCAAATCAAACTCTCTCAGTGCCTCCTCCCAAACTTCTTCAAAGAGGGAAGTGGTATGAAGTAAATAGTCTGCAGAGGATTTTTTTTTCTTTAAACCACTGCATGAGAATTAATGCAGCTCTAGTCCTTTATTTCTTATGGTAATATTCTAAGTATATTAATATTTCTGGAGAAGATTCATGGTTCTGTCAGACATGCAGCAAGATGTGTTGTAGCACTGAGATCCCGATTCCCAGCTGCAGCCAGTGAGGCAGCAAAAGCTGGCCGGTGCTCAGGAAAGGCAAAGTGACAGAAATGCCTGGATGGAGTGGTGACCGCCGGAGTCCTTCTCCATCGTGCTGCAGAGCACCAGGTTTGGGCATCAGCACGAAGTGACAGTCGTTCCTGTTATAATTGTCTGGCCAATAATAATTATCTTCAGATGTCTGCTGACGAGGGGCTCGCCAATGGGGAGGCAGGAGGCCTGTGCTGACTGCACCGAGATTATCTGGGAGAGCTGACGTCACACCAGGGCTTGCCTAAAATCACAGAAACTTTTCCTCTGCTGCTTGGCTGGCTGCTGCAGCGCTCTGAACATCCCTGCCCCAGCCTGATGTCCTCCTGCCGCTGCTGCCCTGGGCAGGCTCTCCTCAGTCCTCTCTCTCCTATTCCTCTTCTGTTTTGCTTCCTGAAAAGCCGAGGTTTAACCCTTGGCAGCCGGCAGCATGCTCGCAGGTAGTAGTGGGAGGAGGACGAGCAGGATGAAAGTGAAACTGGTTGTTCCCTAAAGATGCTGTTGGGCTCTGCTGCAGAAACTGGCTGGTTTTGTTATCATTAACAGAACGAGTGATTCAGTAAAAGAGGAGGACTGCATAAGGTCTGCTGGGAATTTTTTGGTTTTAAGGGATCTGAGAGCTCAAACTCGATTCTGAAATCAACTTTGTGGACTTTAGATGAGGATAAATGCTTATGTATTTGAAAGAAAACATCTGTGCAGGGAGTTATTTTTAACTTTTTGTTACCAAAACTTTTATGTGGCAGAGGCAGAAAACGGAGCCAGTGCTGGGAGAAACTTATCATTTGGTGTGATCTTCTTTCAAGTCAAAACTGGAGATAAATGTGGAAGGGCAGAGGGTCAGCTAATTTGGATTTGTAAATGCACTTGCCTTTTAATAATTCACACAAGCACCATCGTCCTAGACAGGTTTGTTTCCTAAATGCAGAACAAGCTCTCCTCATCCACTTAAGCTGCTCTTACCTCATGCAGAAATCAAGAGTGAGAGGTTGTGAGTGTATCTCTCCAGGCGTATGTGCGTAGCAGCCAAAAACTGATGTAAATTAGGTTCCCCCCCCACCCCTGAGCTCTTGCAAGATGCCAAGTGAAGGATGTAGAGAGGGACGCTGCAGTCACCCTGTACTGCCCTCTGTGCTGCAGCAAGGAATCAAAGGGAAGATGTGAATTGTTCTTTTCAACAGAGAGACCGTTTTACACAAGCAGAGTTCAGTTGGCCCAAAAATTTAGCCCACCTCTTCCAAATGTCATTCTCCAGAGGGGATTTTTTTCCTGCTCTCTTGTGCAAACTGGCCATAAAGCTGGCAGGGCCACCAGCGCACAGCGGAGATTAGAGGATACCCACTTCCTTGCCTTCTCTACAGGCCTTTCTGAGCCAAAGACTGACCTTTTAGAGTATAACATGATTTTGGCTCCTTGAAAATAAAAGGATGGAGTCTATGAAGAATAACAGCTGATGTCCTTTCAGAGTTCAGGTGTTTTCTGTCTGTGTGGGCTTGGGAAAAAATAGATTAAAAATATGGTGGACACCAAAATGTCATTCTGTAGATAAATATGTCAATGTCTTCTTGATTCAGCCTACCACTGAGACATAGGCTTTGACCTTTTGTTTACTCTGTCCCTAGAGTATGAACACATCTGTCATCATGTTGCTTCTGTGATTTTAAACCTCTTGAGAGTGAAGATTTCTCTTCTGCTTTGGGAAACTCCATGTACTTCTGGGAATAATAAACTTGTAGGAGTGGAGCAAGGAGTAATATAGGAACTTTCCATCATTTTCAGAAGTGAATATAGACATCCAAGAACATGGACGTTCCAAAACACTTTTTGGAAAGCTTTGTTAAGGGTTTTGCTGCTTTTTCTTTTAATGGGAAAGAGCAGAGATTAAAACATTATTTTTAACTGTAAATTATCATTGTCTGAAATATAAAATAAATTTTTCACTGGCTTAGGCTGTATGAACGTGTGAGATGTTTGTGTAACCATGTTATCTGTGTAGTGCTACCCAGTAAACTTCTTGCCAGCAGTTTCATCAGTCCACTTGAGCCTTGCCCTGGGTTGGAGTGGTTGGGTTTTGTCTTCTACTGTGCTACCCCATCACTGATCAAAGTGTCGCAGACTGCTGCTGCTACAAGCTGTGCTGTTCCTGTGTGCGTCACAGCATCACATCTCCTGGGGCTTCCTGGGTTCTCTGGGGAAGGCTGGTGCAGCCCCACGGGGAGTTCTGCAGGGTTAACCCAGGTTAACGTTTTGCAAACTGTCAACAGAACAGGAAACAGCGAGGCTGTGGCTGCACCCAGGCTAGTAGAAGGAGAAAATTGTATCAGTTCATGTGCAAGGTTTGCAAATGTTACAATTGCTTTCAGCTCCAAAGTAGCAATGGTACCTGTTACTGCCCTTCACGGTGTGCCTTGTACTGTGTGCTCCACTGCAAACCGTCCATTGCAAGTCTTGTTGACTTTTGTGAAGATGCAAATTTTTTTGCTGAGAATTTTATTTACATACTAGGAGCAAGGTGGAGGGACTCCAAAAGCAACATGACCTCGGTTTGCCTAGAGAAGAGACCCAGGTCCTACAGAGCAGACATGGCATGAAACAACAGGCAGAGCTTGCATCTGCTGAGCAGTCCTTGACCTCCTGTGCAAGGAGCTGGTATTCAGAGTGGGGAAGAAGAGGGGGAGATGCAAGTCAGTGGTTTACCTCATTCCAGGGGATTTGGGACTTTGCAGAGCACAGGCAGTGGATTATGCAGTGCATGGCATGCAGGGGAATGATACCTCTGAGGATGTGGGGAGCCTGACTTCAAACTGAGGTCAGCCATAGTCACATTTTAGAAGTTGGGCATCAGTCACGTGCTTGAGTTCCATCATTTCAATGGAAATGAAGGACATGTGTCATCTCCGAAAATTTCTCTTTGTGCCTCAGTTTCCTCTGCTGTGAAGTAGGGAACAGTTCCTTCCTGGGGATATTCAAAGTTGGTTTTCTGCCATGTCACAAAGGTGATCCTGAGGTGATAAGACTTGTATATAACTACAATAAAACAGTAGAGAAGACATAATGGTCTTACATTATTACTATGCAGCTTTACACTTGTACTGGTAGTGAAGAATACTTCATTCTTGCCAAGGATGTGGGGCAAAGTTTGTCTCCCTGATTGTGGTGATCGAGGACTGAGAAGAGCTGCTGTAATATTAGAGGCAAGGCATTGTAGTGTTGTTATCATGCGATTAAACTGCAAAATTCCAGACCACTTTTAATTGCAAATTTATGAAAGTAACTGTCCTTCAAATAGTCCAATAAAACTTCAGACTGTTCAACCTCTGATGATAACTTTAAAATAGAATTTTTAAAATTTGTTGGTAATTAGTTTCAGTATGTGAAGTCTGCAAACTGAGTAAAAAATGAATTGGATGTCATCCAGGTTATGAGCTCCTCAGATTGAATGTGTTGATTTTGATATCTGATGGCCTCAGTTACCCCTGGACATAAAACTTAAGGTCAGTCAATAGTGTAATTGAGGACAAATGTCTGCTCTGTATGTCTGGAGCCATCAGTAGTATAAATACACCTGGAAAGAGCAATCCCAGGGAGTGCCAATTAATGTTTTAAGGGGAAGAAACTATGGGCCAAGTTAATTTTTGAAAAAATATCAGGATGCTATTATTGAGGAGTCTGATCTTCTGATAAATAAAATTGCCTGGGTTTCAGTTTTCTTTTTTTTTTTTTTAATTTTTAAAATTTTATTTAGAGCCATTAAGAGCTGCTGAAGATAACAGTAAAATCCCCTAAGTATAAACAAAAGTGGGATACCAAAGTTGTTGCACTGTACCATTCAGATAGTGATTTATTAACAAGTGTTTACAAAGTCTGTCTTTTTCATTATGTAGTTTTCCTTTTAGCTTTAATTGGGAATTTTCCCTCTAGGTCCCCTGATGTGATTCTTCTGAATGCAGGTCCTCTGTAAACATTAATGGGAATTTTGATGTTGCCAATATACATCATCTCCAGGCAGCTGAAAGCTGTGGCTTTTCTTCCTTTTTGTTCTCCCTGGAGGAGCTTGGCTGTCCAACTCCTTTTCTATGTCTTTGCAGGTCACAAGCAAAAGAAACGTTAGTTATTAGCAGGAAATTATGTAGACACCTTACGTTTCAATTCCTTGTTTCCTCACCTGTCTTGGCTTGACAGCCAAGTGGAAAACTCTGAGCTGTTTTGTCCACCACATGGATGTCTAGATGCTCTTGTCTACTTCAGCTTCCACAAAGAATTTTGCTCTTCTGGAACAGTAGCTCTGGGACTGCCGGCTGCCCTGGACCATTTTGTGAGGGCATTTCCCCATTATAGTTTTTCACAAAATATTGCTGTTGGCACTGCCTGAAACAAGATACTGCCTAATTCAACCTGTGATCTGACCTGACTGCTCCTGTGTGCTTAAATATCCTTTTTCGATCACATGCCTGATAAAGAAAATACTGGTTTTGGTCACATGACAACTGTCTGGAAGTGACATTGTCTCCTGCAATGGCAATATACACAGACGATCAGATTATTTTGCTACATCATTATTTGCTGTTTTAAATCTCTGTAAGTACTGTGGAGTTAAATACATTATTTTAAAATCTCACTTGGGAGTCTCATGCCAGGCAACGTTTCCTTCTGGGCAAGGTACTGCCCATGGATGCAGTGAAAATCTCTTGTCTTGCCCTTAACAACTTGTGGGCTTAGTTTAAGACTTAGTACCTCAGGCAGACAAAACTCACTATTTTTTTAAAAGTTCAGGTAAACTCACTATTTTTTTAAAAGTTCACAGTGGACTGTGAGAGCCAGATCTGTGCAGCTACTTTGCTACCATCTCTGTGACCCAGTGGGGAGTTCTGCTTCTGTTCCATTGGAGAGAGAATGATTCCAAACAGCCAAAGACCATGAAGAAAAGTAATGTTACAGCACTGAAAGGAATCCTCAGCTAATGTGTCCTTGTACACTAATTTCAATATCATGACTGAAATGCATATTTTTCATTTTTAAGAAATTTGCATAAGCTTTCCAGCATTTTCCAAGAGCTCCTCTCCTATGTAAGTGCTTAGATCATGGACAAATTTCAGAATTTTGTTTGAAAGATAGGATCATCACTAGATATTCCTATTGTAACACTTTGAGCCTGACTGTCTCAAGGCTGTTGTACCCAGGATACTCACCCTTGTTAGGAAATAAAGAAAAATGTTTTGCTGAAAGAAACATTCTGAAAACAGTCCCCTGATGTTCGTGACAGGTGGTCCTTGTGTGATGGTGCCCCTGCAAAGATGGTAGTTACAGTGGATGCCCTTCCCAGATCCTTCCACATACGATGTCTTTTGATCCTGCTCAGGATGTTTGCTTGGGATGTTTTGTTTAATGTCTGAGATTCTGGTATTTGGTGATTACAGACAGTTCATATACTGTTCCCTCAGTCAGACCCTGGGAGCACCTTGCAGGCACTGGTGATGGCATTTGTCTGACCACAGATGCCTGCTATGTAAGGTGTCTGAGTCATCAGGAAGTGGGCAGCTGAGAGAAGTAAGTTTTATTGTAAAACTGCTCCCTGTCTTACCAAATGTAGAGACTCAGGGAGCTAATTAGACTGTAGTTATTTGTCATGATCCTTCTTCCTTCTTCTCCCCCACCATGCATTTTCTTCTTTTTTCAGACACCTATTTGGTTTTTACTTTCTACAACCCTTTGCCCATTCCTCTTTCACTTTCAGTGTATCTTTTTCCCTGTTAGGAGCAGTCAAGTCAGCAGCACAGGTGGCTGGGGAGGCCCTGGATGTTTCTGTAGAGCACCCTGCAGGATGGGAAATAGCTGGCACATGTTTTCGTGTTGGGCTGGTGGAGCTGGGCAGCACAGGCCTGGCCCTGAGCTGCCTCTGGCTGAACAGAAAAAGCACTGCATCAGGGTAGTCCTACTGCCACCTTCTGATAAAATCACTTGCACCTTGATTTCTGGAACAAGGCAATAATCAAAGAAGAGTGCTTGCTTGTAGCTTTCTGCAGCGCCATCATATACTGGTATAAAAGGGGCCTCTCTTTTAAAAGCCACTTCCTAGTCACTAAGTGGAAAAATACTAAATTAAGTCCGCAGTAAAACTGCGGTTGGCTTCAGTGTAAAAGATTTAGTTCCTAAACTTCTGTGTGTTGGCTAAATATAATGTAGTATCTGGTATGTAAAACAATTATGACAATTCACATATTTTGAAATGGTCATTACTGTAAATGGAATAATTGGAAAAGATGTTCAGAGAAAATGAAGAGAAAAGAAGTTGTGCCTACATTTACAAAAAAATACACACCAGATTGATAATATGGGCAATCCGGAGATTAGAGAGAAATCGTAACTGGAAGAGCTACCACAGCTTTTTTTTACTGTGGGGTAAACAAGCGTAGTTCCTTCCTCTGCTTTCTGCAGTGGCATGCCCTTGATGGAGAAGAAGAATGGACTAGGGTAACAAAACAGGATCTTTTAGGATCTGTCATATATCGACATTAAAGCTGGGAATGCAGATTCTGACCTCAGGCTTTCCAAATGCTCCTTTTGCCTTAGCAGTTCTCGTGACTTCAGCTGTTGGGGTGTCATGGAGCATCTTCCCTAAGGAATGCTGGTGGCTTCAGGGTAGGCATGCTAAGTGTGTAAGATACTGAGGGTGGTCCTTTGCTGTATCTCAATGAACTGTTGCAAGTACTGTGAGCAGTTTTCATTGCTTCCAATAAAATGGCACACAGGATTGAGGGAGATTTTCAACAGACCTCAGGTACCTTGCCCATGCTTTTACGATTATGGTCCAGCATTTTGTCTTCACAGGCTGTGTTGTGATGACCTTAGTTACGATCCATATTTATTGCTGGCATAGAGTTAGACTCCTTTCCATTAAAATAAATAGTGTTTTATCTGTTTACAGGGGCTATGGATTTGGCTTCAGATATCTTTAACCACTTACCTTGTTTAAATTTTCAAGAATGAGTCTTTACTCGATGGAGTTTCAGGTAGCTCTTATGTTGTAAAATAGCTGTACATCTTGAAAGAGGGACACTTGTGTTCACTGTATTACCATGAAGAGTTATGGTATTTTAAGTATCATTTTTCCCTTTGCTGAGATCAAGACAGAATCCCACAGTCACATTCGTGGTGAGTTAGATGCTTTAAAGACAGAAAGCTCTATAATGTAGCATTCCTAAGAACAGGAAGGATGCTTTGAAAGTGGTGGATCCGCACAGCCACGAGGGCTGCTCTGAGAGCTGCCCAAAGCTGTTGCAGCTGGAAGTCTTCCCAGATGAAAATGACCATTTCCACTGACTTTCAGCTGAGGTCTCTCTTCTTAGCTCCCAAGTCCTGTGTGACATTAAAAGAAAGCAAGACTTTGGCTCCCAAAACTTTAGAGGGTCTCCCATTGCATGTACAGATGTAAACTCGGTACCATCATGCATTTTACCTGGTCGCTGGATCAAATGCTCCCTCTTGAATGTCAGCCAGTCTGTGAGGCAACAGGGACAACCTCCTTGTCAGCCAGGTTGCACAAGGGGATGATATCAGGATGGGTTGCCTTGGGTTTGCTGGCACCAGAGTAACTTCCCAGGACTGAACTTTGGCCCCATGCCACTCACATGGAGGCACTGCCACAGCTGGGCAAACTGAGCTGCCTTTCATGACTCCTCCTGGGACTGTGATCTCCTTGGAGTGGAAGGGACTAGCAGAGGCAGTAAACTGTCCACTTCTCCAGCTGCCTTCCCTGGCGGCTGCCTGTGTAGCTTTCCTGACAGCAGTCCTGAAGAAAGCACGACATGGAGGTGATGTGTCCTAAGTAGTACCCATGATGGCATCTCTACACAGGTGCTTGTGTGCCCAAAATGTTGCACCCATGCAGTCTGAGCTGTTTCGTTCTGGCTGCAGGAGTGGAGACAAACACTCTTAAGTTTTGAATTGGACAAACATCCCTCTCTAACTGGATCCCACAGTCTGCTGTGATAATGCCCTGTGGTGTGGTCCCTAGACTATCCTGCTCAACCTGCTTCATTCAAAGAGTGGTTAAGGCACCTGTCTGGAGAACTAGAGACTGTCAAGGACCTTCATTATTAAAATTGGAGCCTGGGATTCATCCAAGTCAGTAGGAGACATATCTGTGATGGGAATGGGAAGAGGATGTAAATTTTTGTGGATGAGTAATGAGATGGCTCTACCATTACCTGTGGCTTTGATGCAGACAGAAATATGAGTGCTGCTGAAGTTGAACTAAGCCACCATCCCACAGGCTTCCTGCAGAAATACGGATGAAGAGTTGTAAATTCAGGATCTGGCTGTGGAGTAAATGGTTACATATGGGAGATCACAAGACGGCATGAACACTAAACTGAAAAGGACTTATTTCCCAGAGACAGGCTTTCATGCAATCCTCTCTGTGCAAGCTCCTCTTCCAGATTAAAACTACCCAGTGTTGAATGAGTTAATATGAGCAATGGCTTAGGCTGCCTTCTGCTGTGCTCTGGGGTAGTGGCTGTACACTGCAGAAAGCCTTACAGAACAGAAAGGGGAAAGATGTCATTTCAAGTCAGGCTGTGTTGACTCATAGGAGACATTCTGAAGGTTATGGATTTATGTTAAGCAGGTATTAAATAGCTCTTGCTTTATAGATATCATTTACAAAAGCGAGTATCCTTCAGGCACCAGAGTATATAAGCATGTGAGTTAATTAGAGTCTGCATTTTCAAAGTGGCGGAACAACAGGATTTAGATCAGAAAAACTGCAAATAAGTTTGCTGGTGACGTGAAATCCAATGACTCCTTTAAAACTTCCTGGCTGTGTGCCTTGATTTTTCTTTCCCGTTACTGCTTTCAGCAGCTGTGTCCCTTGGACTTGGTGCAGGGGGTTCTGCTGTGTGTGGTCCCAGAGAAGAGCGGTGCAGCCCCGTTCCGCATGGCTGGTGCACAGGTTCAGCGCTGATGGGGACATGTCACAGCAGTACTCTGAGGCACTCAGTCACTTGTTTTACAGAGAAATGCAGGCTGGCAGGAGAAAGAGCCAAACCACAGCCTAAACAGGCTTGGTGGAGCATTTCGTGGCCTACAAAGTGACCAGGCTAATCCTGGAAACCTGCAGCTTTTATCGTGACACCTGACAACAGCAGCACAGACAGCTTCCTCTGCTTTACCAGATTTCCATGCTCACGTCTCTGTCTTTCTAAACAAGGCACAGATTTTTTCCTTTCTCAGGTTTAAGGATGGGGAGAGTGTGGGGGCAGTGGAAAAAAACAATCTACATTAAAGCCTTTCCAAAACCAGTATGAAAATTTAGAGGTCCCCCTGCAAAAGGGTGGGGGCCCTCACACCCAGGATGGTCTTCCAGGTTATCGGGGCTGTGACTTTGTCTGCAGCGTGAGCAGCCTCGTGGCGCATTCAGAAACGCTTGCCTGACTAACATATTGCTTACATTTGCTGACTCACTCTTGCACTGCCTTTTCTTTTTTGTTCCCTGGATGTGTTGATTTTTATCTCTGTTACTAGGGCTGTGCCCCAGACACTGTATAATCAGCGTGTTTGTGTTTGGCTCCTGTGTCGGTGGGAGGTATTTACATTTGGATACAAACGTTAATATCATTCACCCGCAGCTGAATAACAGCAATGAAATGCAGGGGTCTAAAGACCCCTGGCATGGGAGGGAGGGCAGGGACACTGCTCTTGGGCAGGGCCATCGCCAGCATCACTGCCTGGCATTTCACACCACCACCTGCATTCAGTCTTGCTGTCTCTTCAAGCCCTGCTCCCCCAAACTGTTTTGCACAAGGAATTTAAATTCAGAATCACAGAATATTCTGAGCTGGAATGGACCCACAAGAATCATCAAGTTCAACTTTTAAGTGAATGGCCTGTAGGCAGCTTTGTGTTCTCAGTTGCAGAAGACACTAGCACAGGCAGCCTGTGTCTGAATACGCTTTCTAAGGGGGCATGTATCATGGGCATGGCTAAGAACCTCGGCAGAGCTGCTGGGTCCCCACTGTCCTGCTTTTCTGGGAGAAGTACCACCTACCCTGGTTGTAGGGTGCCCCTGGAAGGGCTCCATCTGGCTGCTCTTCACCAGCTGTGCTGCAGCAGCCCTGCATCCTCACAGCCCACTGTGCTTTCCCACTTAGATCTCTCACCCAGAGCCATTAAGTATCCATTTCTCTTGCCACTTCAAACAATGCCTGTCCTTGATATGCAATGTTTATGTACTTCTGGAGGTACAGCTCATTTCTGACATGTCTTCAAATACCAGTGATCCTAAGTGATGGTCCTCAAACGTTTGATGGCCCAGGTTAGTATGCAAGAACATTGTCTTCAAGTTCTTTCCCTTTAAAGCCCAGGCTCCTAAACTTTTTGTATGAGTAGCACAGGTGGTTGCAACTATCTTGTGTTCTCAATGGCTTCTGAACAAACTACCATTTATTTTTCTTGTCCAGCTTGTTTAGGTCTGGTTTAAAGCCTATCTCATTAAGTTGCCATCACATAATGCTCCTTTCTCTTGTTTTAATCAGATGATGTCCAATATATTCACAGTAGTCCTCATGCAAGGACACCGCATGCCCAATTACCAGGGAGCTAATTAGCAGCTTCTTCCATGGTTCAGAGAGCATTATGTATGCATTCCCATGAGATCAAACCACATAGCATTACCTTGCAGTAGCATTGCTGTAAATGAAATGTGCTGTTTGCCTCTGTGCCATCTCCTTCCTGCTCACCACTTCTGTGTCAATCTAGGTGCAGACAGACAACACTCTCCAGCATCACCAAGAAGAATCCAGCTTCAATGGTGCCTTCAAAACACTCCCTGTGTTGAAACTATGGCCTCTCTGTGCTGGTTCTGCGCAGCAGCAGCTGAACAGAGCCAGGCTTCTGAGTGCCTGAATACTGAGGAACTTCAGCCTGAAAAGGGCTGCCTTTTTGGTTCTTTTTAGGCATGATTGTTTTTCTCATGTTAAACAGTATTTATAGGATTTCCTACTGCAGGTCTAAGTGTTCCAGATTCAGTGAGATCAGTGATATTTAGCATTTGCAAACAGGAACTTCAGGAAAATCTTGGCATTTTTGATTGTGACTTTCCTAAGTGCTGGAGGGAATTAAACATGCAGCTTCTCTGGTGTCATCTGTTAGCTGTTTCTTCATAATGGAAATGACTGTCAGCTTCTTGAATCATGCTCTGAAAGCCCTCCAGGCATTTCAGTGGCAATGCTAAGGACTTGTGCCCAGCTTTACTCACTTTAGGATTTACATCATTGTCATTGATTCTGAATACATAATGGACCAAGTATATATTCAGATGATGTCAGGATAATGTGTGCTTGTACACATACTTTTGTACATATGTTAATGCATTTTTCTCAATCCCTTTGACAGCAGAATGCAGGCTGCAGTCTGCTTTCACTTGGAGGGGCATGCAGTACATCTGAAATCCACTGCCCCAGTGGCAGAAATACAACCCTACCATCTGCCATGGACTTATCCAGACTACACTGGAGCAGGATAAAGCTTTGGAACACCTGCAGTACATTGATGAGATTATTGTGTGTGGCAATAAAGCAGAAGAAGTTCTTGAAAAACGGAAAAAAATTGTCCAAATCCTTCTGAAGTCCACTGGTTTATACTGAGTCTCAAAAGCACTGCCTGGCACCTTGAACCCATACAGTGAGAACTAAATGATGAGCAGAGCTTTTGTTTTACATTAAATTAGTCCACCTTCTCCATCCCAGCTTCCTCTGAATTTGTGTTATATTTACTGGCCAAGAGCATCTGGCATGATCTGTTTGTAAGTCATACATTTAGATTTATTTTGCCCAAGCGAACAGAAACCAGTTCCAGAACAGACAATAATACGAGAGCTTTAATAAAGATGCCTTATCTTTATCAGTTAGTGGTAGTGCTTATTCTAGTGAGGTCTGCTTTACTGAAATTTTTCTTCATTTCTATTGCCTAAGGTGAGCGGTAAGCTTTTTCTTCAGTGTGACACACTCTCACAGGACTGGGTGAGTAGTGGTGCTGGAACAGATGAACTCTTCTCCACCTCCAAACTGCAGCACCTGTTCCCAGTAATGTTGTATGTTCCTTTGTACAGCTGGATGATGAATTTCTGGGATGAAAAGCTGCTTCAATGCATTGTTTGAAATGGAGACCAGGACTTTGCCACCCAGCTTTCGAATCCCCTGTTTTAGAGAGTTGAGGAGGCTTTATTGCCTTACCAGAGTATCCAGTAGGCTGGTAACCCTAAGGCTGCTCCCACCCTGCTTGGCCTCCCAACTGCTAACCCTTCAGCTTTGTGCCATATCCCTTCCCCAGCCCGAAACTGGCCACTTGGCTTTTTCTGTAAGATAAAGACAGAGGTTTGTAGCTCTGGAAGGTGCTTTAGGCTGCAGGCAGAGTCAAGGAAATATCCATATATTAGTTATATGGATAGTTAGACCAGATTTTCCAGCTGTTTATTTTACAAGCATGCTGAGACATCTTAGTGCAGTTAGAGGGTATTAAGTCCAAGTTGTTAATTTTAATGATTTTAATAGACCTATAGCATTCCTTTTTAATCCTTTTTATTCGCCTATGCTGTGTGTTGATACTTTCTAAAGCTTAAGATTTGGCAGCTCTCTGAAAGAGTACTTGTATTTCCCAGATACTTGGATGAATTTCTTTCTGCTGCTGTTAACCAACATAGACTTCGTATCTGCATTTGGACTAAAATTTAAAGCCATCTGCAGAAAGGAGCCTGATGCTGTCATTGTAAGCAGCATCACTGGCTGATTTTGAAAATGGTGCTTGTATGTGTCTGCCAGGCAGAGGCTTTGGGTGGAAGGCTGATTGAGAGAGAAAGAAACAGATTTGGTTTGGTTCAAATGAGGCATAAAACACTGTACCAGCCAAGGAGAGCTGAGAAGCTGCCCAACAGACCATGCGATCTTGTTCACTGAAGTGAAGCCTAGCACAAGATGCTTTCAGCCCTCTTCAGATTCCCTGGGAGAAACATCCTGCTGGCTGCAGCACAACAGAATAAGTACGAGCCACCACTTTTTTCTGTGTTATTTGAATATCTTTTCTTTAGGCTTAGAAGTGCTTCTCCACTAATTCAATTTTAAGTTTTGAAGTTTCTAGACTACATTAGCATTTAATCTGCTTTCTACTAGCTGGCAATTTCTATCCTGATTTGCAGTGATTAAAAAGTAATCTAGGTAGGATTTAGTGGTACTTCAGGATTCAGGCATTTTGATCTTTCAAATCAGGTTTTAAACTAAATGCACATTATATGTACACCTTATTTTAAAAAAATCAGTGTTTCATTTGTAATGTAAGGACTATTGATGATTTCCTGATTTACTCAGAATTGTATAATTGTAGCCACACAATGAAAGAGTACTTTTCATTTGACTGTTCATCTTTTGTGTCTGGTATCAGAAAAGTACAAAAGCAGTTTGTCAGTCTTTGCCTGTGATTGCTACGTTTTTGCTGTTGTGTTTCAGGAAGCAGACCCAGGCAAAGCTTCCACTAATGCCATAGAACAAGTTTTTTCTATACCATGAGCCACCGGAAAAGAATTCTGACTCAAAAAGAGAAGATACATATAAATATAAATATAAATATAAATACAAATACTTGTTTCTCTTACAGAGATTATCCCTATGTGACTTTCTTAATATTTTGTCAAGCTTTTCTATCTCTTGTTTTCTTTAGTGTATGTTGGCACTACATGTCTGCCGACTTTCTTTGGATCAGCCTTCATTGTTTAATAACTGGAGGTAATGTGTGCAAATCCTGGAATTTATTTATTTGACTGGTTTATGAGTAAATCCATCTCAGTGTTTGTTTAAATCTGCTTGAGTCTTAAGCGGTGACGATGTTGATACCCTCCGGATGTATTGCCCGCAAATTGCAGGTACTTGCAGATGACAGATTTTGTTCAAGACAAATTACCAAGCGGGAGTGCTGATTGGGGTGCATGACATAGACCTGTTGGAGTGAGTCCAAATGAGGCCACGAAGATGATCAGAGGACTGGAACACCTCTCCTATGAAAACAGGTTGAGAGAGTTAGATTTGTTCATCCTGGAGAAGAGAAGGTTCTGGGGAGAACTTAGAGCAGCTTTCCAGTACCCAAAGGGGACTACAAGAGAGGGACATTTTACAAAGTCCTACAGTGATAGGACAAGGGGTAATGGCTTTAAACTGAGTAGGGATGGGATGGGATATAAGGAAGAACTTTACTGTAGGGGTGATGAGACACTGGAACAAGTTGCCCAGAGAAGCTGTGGATGCTCCATCCCTGGAAGTGTTCAAGGCCAGGTTGGAGGGGGCTTTGAGTAACCTGGTCGAGTGGAACATGTTCCTGCCCACCATAGGGGGGTGGAAATAGATGATCTCTAAGGTCTCTTCCTACACAAGCCATTTTGTGATCTGATGCTTTTCCATAAATACACCATAATTAGTATTCATCCAAGTTCTTCCTGGCTGCTTATTAGTTCATGAAGGGCTGCACAGCACTTTTACTGGTTAAATTCAGTGATTAAGCATTTATGAAGTAATCCATCTAACCAAGGCTGTAGTCTTTGGTTCCTGGTGTCAGTGCTTTGTCCATATGACTTTCATGGCTTGCTTTCACTTTTTCATGTTATGATCTGTTTTGCTTAAGATATCTTTTGATCTTTGGCTTGTAAGCAGAAGCAATAAACACTTCTGTAATGTGTCAAGGGCTTTGTAGAGAGAGGAGTGCGTTGTGCCATTAGGTAACTGTTTAGTGAAATGGCTTATCCCAGTAGACACTGAAATGCATTTAAATGGTAATCTTATTTCTGATCCAGGTTAGGCAAATAACTGTATTTGGACTCCTCACCAAAGGTTAGAGTGTTACGTAGTAGGCTGCAGTCACACTAATGTCAGACATTGTTTTATCACCCTTGAGTAGAAAATAGTGGCATCCTTGAGTAGCATCATACAGTGTCTCAATTTTATGGCACTGCTCAAAAGCAAATGTAATGAGCATTGTTTTGCAAAGACCTACTTCACCTGCAGTCACTGACACATGGGGATAACCCCTGTTTCCATTTCACTGTGCTGGGTGTGTACTCGTGTTTTACATCATTGCATTTTACTTGGTACCAGCCTGGACTGTGGTCCTGCATGAGGTAGTGTCCTTTCTCTCACTCTTGAGCTGCTTCCAGTTCACCTCAGGGTGAAGATACAGCAAATCTGCGTGCACAAAGTGAGAGATTCAGTCCTGGGTTTCAGCTATATTACAGTTTTTGAATATTGAAAATATTTCAATTTTTATTCTTATTAATTTGCTATAGTGAATGTGACCTAGGTCTAAAATCCCCATATTCTGTACATTTTTAAGTTCATGTAAGTTCATTTCATTGAATTCAGAGAAGGTTTAAAACCTTTTAGGGTTACTTTTTCCAAGTGAAATATAGAACAATGCTATTACTGTTCTTCTATATATAAATCTGTTTTGTGACGTCTTCAGTTATGTACAGTACATTTTTGGTACTGCTTGGGTAACATTCCTAAGTCTGATAAGAGGTTAATTTAGAAGACCTAATTCTTAAACTTCTGTCATTTTAGCAGTGTGGTCTGGAATATATTAGCAGAGTTTTCAGCTTTATGAATTTGTCATCTTCTGGAAGTAGATTCATAAGTCAGAACCAAGTTTTAAGTCAAGTAAGTAGGAAATAAAGTATCAAGTACAGACTTCCAGAATCAAAAAGCACAAAGGTTTAAGCAAAAAAAGCACAGGTTTCAATGAGATGTGATGTTCTTACCTTGCAGCAAAAGCTCTCCAAAGAAAGATCACTGTTGTCTTTAGGTTATTCTCTAGAGTAATATTTTTTTTTCTACTAACAGTTAATCTCTAATAGAATTGCTGTTCAGTTGTAAAATAATTTTGCTTGAGACACCAAGGCTGTCTTCTCTTATTNTTATGAGTAAATCCATCTCAGTGTTTGTTTAAATCTGCTTGAGTCTTAAGCGGTGACGATGTTGATACCCTCCGGATGTATTGCCCGCAAATTGCAGGTACTTGCAGATGACAGATTTTGTTCAAGACAAATTACCAAGCGGGAGTGCTGATTGGGGTGCATGACATAGACCTGTTGGAGTGAGTCCAAATGAGGCCACGAAGATGATCAGAGGACTGGAACACCTCTCCTATGAAAACAGGTTGAGAGAGTTAGATTTGTTCATCCTGGAGAAGAGAAGGTTCTGGGGAGAACTTAGAGCAGCTTTCCAGTACCCAAAGGGGACTACAAGAGAGGGACATTTTACAAAGTCCTACAGTGATAGGACAAGGGGTAATGGCTTTAAACTGAGTAGGGATGGGATGGGATATAAGGAAGAACTTTACTGTAGGGGTGATGAGACACTGGAACAAGTTGCCCAGAGAAGCTGTGGATGCTCCATCCCTGGAAGTGTTCAAGGCCAGGTTGGAGGGGGCTTTGAGTAACCTGGTCGAGTGGAACATGTTCCTGCCCACCATAGGGGGGTGGAAATAGATGATCTCTAAGGTCTCTTCCTACACAAGCCATTTTGTGATCTGATGCTTTTCCATAAATACACCATAATTAGTATTCATCCAAGTTCTTCCTGGCTGCTTATTAGTTCATGAAGGGCTGCACAGCACTTTTACTGGTTAAATTCAGTGATTAAGCATTTATGAAGTAATCCATCTAACCAAGGCTGTAGTCTTTGGTTCCTGGTGTCAGTGCTTTGTCCATATGACTTTCATGGCTTGCTTTCACTTTTTCATGTTATGATCTGTTTTGCTTAAGATATCTTTTGATCTTTGGCTTGTAAGCAGAAGCAATAAACACTTCTGTAATGTGTCAAGGGCTTTGTAGAGAGAGGAGTGCGTTGTGCCATTAGGTAACTGTTTAGTGAAATGGCTTATCCCAGTAGACACTGAAATGCATTTAAATGGTAATCTTATTTCTGATCCAGGTTAGGCAAATAACTGTATTTGGACTCCTCACCAAAGGTTAGAGTGTTACGTAGTAGGCTGCAGTCACACTAATGTCAGACATTGTTTTATCACCCTTGAGTAGAAAATAGTGGCATCCTTGAGTAGCATCATACAGTGTCTCAATTTTATGGCACTGCTCAAAAGCAAATGTAATGAGCATTGTTTTGCAAAGACCTACTTCACCTGCAGTCACTGACACATGGGGATAACCCCTGTTTCCATTTCACTGTGCTGGGTGTGTACTCGTGTTTTACATCATTGCATTTTACTTGGTACCAGCCTGGACTGTGGTCCTGCATGAGGTAGTGTCCTTTCTCTCACTCTTGAGCTGCTTCCAGTTCACCTCAGGGTGAAGATACAGCAAATCTGCGTGCACAAAGTGAGAGATTCAGTCCTGGGTTTCAGCTATATTACAGTTTTTGAATATTGAAAATATTTCAATTTTTATTCTTATTAATTTGCTATAGTGAATGTGACCTAGGTCTAAAATCCCCATATTCTGTACATTTTTAAGTTCATGTAAGTTCATTTCATTGAATTCAGAGAAGGTTTAAAACCTTTTAGGGTTACTTTTTCCAAGTGAAATATAGAACAATGCTATTACTGTTCTTCTATATATAAATCTGTTTTGTGACGTCTTCAGTTATGTACAGTACATTTTTGGTACTGCTTGGGTAACATTCCTAAGTCTGATAAGAGGTTAATTTAGAAGACCTAATTCTTAAACTTCTGTCATTTTAGCAGTGTGGTCTGGAATATATTAGCAGAGTTTTCAGCTTTATGAATTTGTCATCTTCTGGAAGTAGATTCATAAGTCAGAACCAAGTTTTAAGTCAAGTAAGTAGGAAATAAAGTATCAAGTACAGACTTCCAGAATCAAAAAGCACAAAGGTTTAAGCAAAAAAAGCACAGGTTTCAATGAGATGTGATGTTCTTACCTTGCAGCAAAAGCTCTCCAAAGAAAGATCACTGTTGTCTTTAGGTTATTCTCTAGAGTAATATTTTTTTTTCTACTAACAGTTAATCTCTAATACAATTGCTGTTCAGTTGTAAAATAATTTTGCTTGAGACACCAAGGCTGTCTTCTCTTATTTAGTGTTTTTTCTTTTGGTCTCCATAGGTAGGGCCATAATAACTGTCCTACTATACAATAGATGTAGCAGACCAAATACAGTATTTGCCATTTTTCCTCCACATGAAATAAGGCAAAATGAGGCAGCCAAATTCCTGANATTTTTTTTTCTACTAACAGTTAATCTCTAATACAATTGCTGTTCAGTTGTAAAATAATTTTGCTTGAGACACCAAGGCTGTCTTCTCTTATTTAGTGTTTTTTCTTTTGGTCTCCATAGGTAGGGCCATAATAACTGTCCTACTATACAATAGATGTAGCAGACCAAATACAGTATTTGCCATTTTTCCTCCACATGAAATAAGGCAAAATGAGGCAGCCAAATTCCTGAGAGCATTGAAACTTCAACACTGATGATGTGATCTGATGCTCTGTATGGGACTTCACATTGGAATTAACTGTGGAGACAGACTCTGTATTTCAATGGTGATCTTTCAGAAGGTGTTAAAACAATACCTTAACTTTTACATAAGTTATTCCTCAGTAACAAAAGGTGATGCAAGAACCTGCACAGGTTGGCATGTCTAGACTAGAGTGTCCAATACAGAATGACAATAATACTGTTCCTTACTACCTATTATCAGTAGAAGAATGATGGACAGCCCAAACTGCAAACTCATGTAGACACTGCATGCTCTTTCCCCATTCCCATGCTTGCAGAACTGTGCAGAGATCCATCTGTTCTTCTCTGCACTTCAGTGTCTATGTGGGGAGAGAAAAATCACAGGTTTGCAATGTTTTTAGGCTCAGTCACACTCTTCACAGAAGGCAAATTTTGAAGTCATTTTAGAAGATCATAATGAATGAATCAGCTAGCCCTGTACTTTTTAGTTGTTAGAATGGTTACATAATTCTATATTAGATTTAGTTCAATTCAGCATAGTTTAAGCAGTTAAAATAGCAGGGGAATAAGCAGGAAGACTGGAGAATAAGTCCAGGGGGAAAAAATCACCAAAAACCTGGTCAGCATCTCAAAGGCTTAAAAAATTAGCTTATTTGCAAAGAATTTCAAGCTGCCATTTCCTGTAAGGCCAAAAGGAAGTTGCTGTGTTCTGTCTAATCTTTTTTGATCACTCCTTATGGCTGCTAAGTCTGAAGCTGGCTAAACCTAAATTTGCTTAACGGTCAGCAGAAAAGGGCCTTATATTTTTAAACCTCTTCCTTGCAATCCAGGATGGAGAGAATTCGAAAGAGAAGAAAACAGCCTATGAAGCATGGTGTGGACCTTTCTTTGCAGACCTGATTAACCTGGGGAGCTCTTAGCAGTTATGGGATTTGCCTTTACAGGGTCTCTTCAATGCTGGGCGTCATGTAAACAGGAAACAATTGGAGAAGAAATACAGTGCTCCATTTCCATTGCATTTCCTCTGCAATGCTGTGGGCTGAGCCATTTGGGAATACCCCCTTAATTGCACCCTTGGTTGTGAGAGATGTGTTGATTGAGCTTCAACAAGACCCCAGTTCTGGGTCCTACACTTCACCCACAACAACCCTGGACAGAGCTATAGGCTGGGGGGAAGAGAGGTGGAAAGTGGCCCAGTGGAAAATGACCTGGAGGTGCTCGTCAACAGCCAGCTGAACATGAGCCAGCATGTGCCCAGTGGCCAAGAAGGCCACTGGCATCCTGGCTTGTATCAGCAGTGGTGTGGCCAGTGGGATCAGGGCAGTGATGAGGCCACACCTCAAGTGCTGTGTCCAGTTCTAGGCCCCTCACTGCAAGAAAGGTATTGAGGTACTAGACTGAGTCCAGAGAAAGGTGATGGAGCTGGTGAAGGGTCTGGGGAGTTAAATCTGATGAGGAGCAGTTGAGGGAGATGAGGTTGTTTAGCCTGGAGAAAAGGAGGCTCAGGCGGGACCTTGTGGCTCTCTTGTACAATTACCTGAACAGAGGGTACAGCCTCATGGGGGTTGGCCTCTTCTCCCAGGCAACAAGTGACAGGACAAGAGGTCCTTCATGCCATGGTCTAGTTGACATGGTGTTCAAAGGCTGGACTCCATGATCCCAGAGGTTTTTTCCAGCCTAACTGATTCTGTGATTCTATGGCTGATTTTACCTCACACACCTGCCTCCACACACACACACCTCCTTGGAACTGATTAAGGCACATTGCCTTGTGTAATGAAAGGTGTTTCAGTTCAGTTTGTGATCTGAAAAAACTGAGGGCTGGATTCATTCCTCGCTTATGCAAGAGGAGTTGCAGAGAGATTGTGACCCTCTTGCCAGCCGTGGGAAGAAGACAGCATGGTATGAGCTTGGCACTGTCCTCCCTTCAGGCATTCCCGGAGAAGTATCGTCGTGATTATGGCTTCTGCTGGTTGCTGGTAGCCACACTGTGTTGCTCGGGGACGCGCCCCTGCCCTTTGGTCACACATGAAGTTGTGTGTGTTGCACAAATAAACATTACCATGTATAATCCTCTGAGCTCTCTGCGATGAGCTGCTCTGCTTGCCTTGGGGCTTCCTGTTTGTTGCCATGTTGCTGTAGCAATAGTAACAACATAACTTCAAATCAGAAGAGGAAGAGATCATCTGAGGCAGGCAAGTCCTTTCAAAGTTTAGTAAGTGCCAGCAAAATAAAACTAGGACATCAGGGTATCCAGAACCCCTTGAAAGTTCAAGGAATTTGTGCATAGTGAATAGCAGTAATCAAAGCAGAGCAGCAGGTGAACATTGGTCTTGGCTTTGTTTTGGGCAACTGCTTGGTGTGTCCATTTTCTTGACTGAGAAGGAGCAAGACCAGAGGCAGGTTTCATTGCTATCATGCTTGATGCTATTGGTAAGCTTTATCACTGTTGAAGGTGTCAGAATTGTACTGTTCTTTTCATTTGCCTTCAGAGATGCATTAATTCTGAGGCATCCAAAGGATGAATTTGACTGCATGTACTCAAGCTTAAAAGCTTTTAGAATTGCCCAAGATGACTAAGATCTTTCCAGATTTCTGTAGTGCTGATTCAGAAGAAGGTGCAGGCAGTTGTTCTCAAAGTCCCCCTGTAAGTCTGCAATTAAAAATGGGAGGGTTTTTGTGATACTTGCTGGATTATTCATCTGGATTATCCAGAATATGTAGCTGTGCTGTAGGGATGGATGCATGCATACATGTAAACTTCTGAAAGGCAATTTTTATGGAGAAACTATGAAATGACACAGTAGGGAAATTACTGCCAAAAAATTCTTTAAGCGACAGAAAGGTAAACAAAAAATAAACGCATGTTCAAACTTAAAATCAGTGTTTTTTATGTTTGTTTGTTTGTTTGTTTGTTTGCCTAGTGATACATGAACTCTTTGGTAAGATGATTTTTCTTGGTGAGATTGAGATGTGTAAGATCACCAGTTGGATTAGAAGTTTGTGTGAAGTACCACTTGGCTTCTGCCTCCTAAATTTTTGATAAAAAGCATTTTGTGGTCATCCAATGTGAAATATGAGATTGGATTGATAATAAATCCATAGCTATAGAAAATGATACCTTTTGAATTTACACACATGATGCAGAATTACTCTTTTTTAATAGTTGTATTTGGAGGAATGGTATTTAAATGACAGCCTAGAATAATTACAGGAAAATGAACAATTACATTCATGCATATTATGTTGTAGAAGTTGAGTTTCTTAAATATATTTGCTGAATAAATGTCACCTTGCTGGAACTTGCACAACCAGGTGATTTGTTCACTTGCACAATCCAGAGCAATTCAAACACAGCAAGAGGACAAAGATAAACTTGGTTTTGTAATGATAATGCCAAAGGCCTTTATTTTTGTGCAATTAAAATTTCACCTCAAAATTGCGTAGTGAGTTGTTTGCAGAGCATTTCCTTTGATTCTTCTGCCAGCTTATCCCAGGAAAGATATGTAAAACATGTGTTAAACTGAGCTGCACTTTGTTTGGAGCTCTTCTGGGATGTGGTGCTTACTTGTGATGAATCAGTGGTTAAGGTGTTAGGTGGTGCTTTTAGTTGTAGCCATCCTAAGTTTACTTTCCTATTTCTTCCCAGGGGCTGAGAATGACCTCCAGTGAAACATTTGTGGGTAGCTTAACCATTTTGCTGTTAGTCTTGTGCCTCTCGGCCTCTGAGTGCTTTGGTATTTGTTTTTTATAGCAAGAAGGAGGAAATCCCATCCTTTCTTGATTGTTTTTAATCTTTGATGAAGTGCCTTGTGGAGAAATCAAGCACACACAGCCCATGTTTAATGGTGCATCCAGCATGCTTGGGGCTCCTGTTATTTCAAACAGCTCTTTTGGAGGATGTGCCAGTGAGTCAGGTGTTGCTGTTACAGACAGGTCAGGTTTTTCCTTCCACAGAACATGCTCAAGTCAATGTCCAAAGAGACAAACGTGGAATAAAGGCAAAAAGTTGTTTTGGATATTGAAAAAAAATACTATGCATGTATCCAGCATTGACAGTATTATTGCAAAGATGGAAAAGCTGTGGAAGAGTTCGTAAATGATTCAAGGACCACAGAAAATGCCCTCTGAGGGAAAATTTAAGGATTTATCTGATGATTATGTCCAAAATTGTCGTGTTAGCACCAGAAAAGAAAGAAAATACTGAGCACTGAAGAGTTCTTCCATCTTGTAAAGGGAGGATGAACAAGGGTCTGTGCCTGAGAGGCAAGGTCCTATACACAGCATTTGTGGCTGGTAATAAGCCTGATTATGCACTGCAGCAAATTAGTAAAATACATAAGGAGACTACTGTAAAATGTTTTGGCACCTAGGAAAATTTTCTCCTTTCCTCAAGTGTTCCCTGTCAGTTCTTTTTGTGATAATGTTTAGAAAAAGCATAGATTCTTATCCGTCCCCAGGAAGAAGCCTTTGATGTAGAATTTCTAGAATTTCAGTAGTGAAACAAGGTTCAGAAATTGTATTGCTTTAACTGCCATACACAGTTTTTCATTTGTAGTGTTTCATGTGTTACCAGTGTTGGTGATGGCATCCTGGCATTATTGTCACATAAACAGCTGCTAGAGACAAGATGCATCCCTTTCTTTACTCTTGCTCACTGTTGTTCACGGGATCAACTTAAATGTATGTTCAGTCTGTTACCTATATAGTTTTATTACATTAGTTTATTTATTGCTGTGGTTGTAACTGTATTTAGATACCATTGCCTTTCATTTTCCACTGATTTACCACGTTTGTTTACTTATTCTTTTGACCAAATTATTCAGCCAGAAAGTGAAGCTAAAAGGAGGAAAATGAGGAAGCTAAAAATACTGAGGCCGCTAAGCTTTGATGGGGTAGCAAACAATTTTTTTTTTCTGAAAGAAAAAAGTGTTTGCAGTTGGTAAAGCCAAGGGATGACAGAATTTTTGATCAAATACTGCTGCTCAGAGCTGCCACTTGGGTTTCAGAAACCAAATTTTCAGATAAAATAGAACTACATACTTGGAAAAAATTATTAAACCCTTGTGAATTAAGTTTGCATCAACATGTAATTTTCTGCCCCATTGCTTGAACTGAATTGAATGCAGCCTAATTTTTTTTTCCATAAGGCACTGGTTCCGAGAGTTTAATGATAACAATTTTAAAGCATTGTTTGCTGACATCTTTGTGGGCAAACACAAAAGAAGTAGACTGGGGAGATCACATCTGAATGCTGTCTGCCATCACAGGTGTGATGGGCTGTGTCTGAGAAAGCAGTTTTGGGGTTTGTTCCAATTAAATGCCCTGTTCTCACCATACTTTGCAAAATCAGTATGCACACAGTGTGTATGTGGGATGTGTTTAGGTATTGCTTTTGCGCAGTGCAAGAGACAGAGATGTTCCAGATAGTAAATTTTGCAAGCTTATCTCTTCTAAATGCTTGTGTTAATAAAATGCCTGTTATTGGCTTCTTCTGGAGCAGAGGCAGGAGAGTTGGTGGTGGGCAGCAGAGAGGAGACTGTCTCTTATGTAAAAGACGTTTCCCCAGCCCAGCTGAGCTCCGGGCAGTCCCTGCGGGTGCTCTGCTCTGGCAGCAAGTGACCTCATGCTCTCTGCAGGGACACGGTGACTCAGTAGCAGACAGATCCCATACAAACACCCTAGCGCTGATTGGAGAGTGCTCCCACACAGCAGCCAACAGGGATTTGAACAGTGTCTGTGCCTGAGAAAATGAATCAGAGGCAATGAAAAAAACCACCCTAAATGGCTGAAAATTAAAAAAAACCCTCAGCAACCAGAACCAAACCCCACACAACAACCATAGCACACTGATCTGCTTATTGAGATACGTGTGTGCCTCTGTCCGTCTCTCTCTTTCTAGTAATCTCCACTTTTACTTGGTATGTCTGATTTTTGAAAGACTAGGATTGTTTTTTATTAAGAAACTAACAAAAGCACTATGTAATTAGTCAATTGTGGATGCAGGCTGCTTATTTTAGTTTATTGTAGGAGTAAAATATGCAGTTAGGTCAGCAGAGACTAGCTAAGCCTTGTAAAGCTGCTTATGTTGTATTAGAGAACCTGTAAAGTAAGGGGAGGCTCATTATTTCTTCTTCAAAGTTATTTCAGGAATGTCACTGCGAAGTGCAGAAGATCCCACTTCAGAAGAATCCCAAATACTTGGAAAAAAAAAGAAATTATCATTGCAAATAATAAAAATATCTGTCAGTAGTACATAGTGCCATACCTTGCTGTTTGAGGAAAAATATAAATACAGAATAAAGTGCCCCATTTCTAGAGAATCAAAGCTTTTGTTCAAGCAGTGCTGTTAAAAGTGCACATTCTTCCTGTCAAGTCTGAATTCAGACAGATTTGGTTTTGCTACACTGAGGTAATTCTTCTGTTGCTTTTGCCTTGTAATACCAATATGTTTTGGAAGCTGCCATCCAATCTGTTTAGAATAAGTATTAAAGTCAATAAACAAATAATTTGAATGTGGCTGTAGTTAAGATGACAACACTGACTGATGGTGTGGCTTCCTGGAGAAAAGCACTAGCCACTCATCAAGACACCCCAGTGTGTCAAATGTTTTTTTGGTAGGAGCCTTTTTTAGTGTTGAGGGCTTAACATAGGAAAGTTGTCTGTGTGCAAGCAGGTGTCTACGCAAGGACCGCAGGGGTGACTCCATATCCCAGCTGGAGACAAACAAGTGAAAGCACGGAGCAGATGGGTTATTACTGAAGGGTGTATGTGTAATTTGGGAGAAAGCCATGTTTGTTTATGTGGTGTCAGGTTTGGAGGGTTCTTGACTAATTAAATAATTATTTGTTTGAATCTTAACACATGACATTAATTACTCTGCTGCAATATTTGTGTGAAATCTGGAAATGGTGGGAAAAGGAGTGCCTGTGAGTGGGCCAGTAACTGGGAGTTGAGGCTGCACCATGTAATGTGAAAGTTTCCCTTTGAAACGTGCATGAAGTGAGATGCTTAATCTTGGATATCTACTGTGTGTCAAGGTGTTCAAAGTGACTAATGGTTATAATATCTCCCTGAGAGTTTCCTAGTCAGAAACACCTTATGGGAATCTGCAAAGGGCACTGAGCAGCTCCGCTCTGAAAACCAGACTGGCTGCCAAGATCTTGGCATCTGAAAGTCACAGGCATTTACAGTCACTATCCCTGCGACATCTAACACAACACTGCTGAAAAAGTTGTTCTTGGCTCTTTCATATATTGCTAATTGCTGAGGCTCAGTCATATATATGTAAATGTAAATATATGACAACTTCCCAGTTAGATTGGTGACCGGTTTTTATCCAAGCTGCAATCCTTTTTCTTTTTAAAAAAAAGAAAGCTGGAATTACTATCTTACATGATGTGACTAAAAGCTAAGTCTTGATCTTTACTTTTTAAACATTCATGACATAACAGCACTCTGCAAGCATATAATTTATCCTACATGTGCACACATGGACACTGGAAGACCATAGTCTGTAACTACATGTGAGGAAGTGCTCTGATCATAGTGTCAAATCCACAGAGGACTGGGTGCTACTCAGCAGTTTTAATTTCATTTTCCATGACCAAAACAATGGTGAGGGTTTGTGAAATCTCCCACCAGTAGTCTCTTGCAGAAGATAATCCAGTCCAAATAAAACTGTTCTTGGGAGACTAAAGAAGGGGAAAGCTAAGGTAAGCTAGGGAATTGTATTTATTGCATACATTGCCTATTTTTCAAAATCAGTGCTTGAGGAGGGTGCTTGTTCAAGATTCGTTGCATGTCTGTGTTGTGACTGTGTAAAAGCAAGAGTTAGATGGCAAGGTGAAGGAACGTGGTGCTGGAGGTATCATCCTGTTAGTGAGACACACAACCTCAGTCGAGCCCATGTGCAGTCATAAGAGAAGGGTTGCCAGCTTGAGTGCTTAGAATTCTGTTTGAGTAATTATGTTGCGCCTACCTGTCCTAAAGTTCTCCATGAAAACATAATAAGTCCCAGTTCATTTACGTCCTTGAGCAAATAATTTTGTTGCATGTCCATGTCACATTTTTCTGTCTGTGAAGAAGTAGCAATATTTTTTAAATAAATATTTATTTATTATTTGCACTGGAATGCTGTCAGGGTGAATTTATTAATTTTGGTATGTGGTTATGTATGGGCTGAGTTATATCAGTACCTAACAGAAGAGTATAATTTTTTTAAGGAGTGGACACAGTATGTGTTGGCTACTGCTGAAAGTCGTGTGTATTTTGGTTTACTGGACTGACAAGAGGGCACAATATACCAGGATTAACATGGTTCACATCCCTAAATGCACTTCTGAACCTAATGAGTGACTAGCTAAACCTTAGACACAGTATGATCTTTTATGGGTTTAGTATTTATTTTTCCTATTCTCTTTACAAGTGTGCTAAAAGCAAACAGTCTGTGACAGTGAGTCAGAGAGGCTAATGGTATCTTGCACAAAAAAATCTACAAGCTTTTTCAACTCAAATTATTTCTCTTTCACCTTCATTGAATTCATTGCTGGTGAAAGATGCTGGGTGAACAGTTCTAATGACTGAAATTTTCTGACCACAGCTGTGTAAAAGTAGCAGTGACCTTCCTTGGCTTTGTGTTTTTGCTGAGAGGAAATGATAAGGCTGTTTCTTGCTAAGCATGGGCTTAATGCTACCAGCTCGTCTTGTGCAGATTATCAAATAGTCTTCAGGTAGTAGTGACCTTTGGTCATGGTGGACATGGGCCAGATCTAAACTAGCAAACTGTAAAAGGATCTATATCCCATTACCAAGCCACTATCTGGTCTTACTCATTAACATTTTAGTGGCAAAAGTTCAAATGAGTTATTTCATTAATAGTCATGAAACTAATTACATTGAAGTGCATCTGTCACTGGTAAAGACAACTGACTTCTATGCATCTGAATAAGTTCAGTCTGTGTTAGGAGATGTTATTCTGCTTCTAAATGAGAGAAATACATTGCTAATCATGAAGATTTATTGAAAAGGAGAATGTAGATGTGTCCTACATGTGATGTACTTGATGCTGCAGTTCCCTAATGCAGTCAGTTAATGAAGTGAATAATCAGAAGTGCACTTGAGTAGAGGCAGGCTCTTGGGCAATACTTTGTGCCTTATTTCCTCCCATGGACACCAAAAAGTCTGCAAGATAGGAAAGGTTGTGGGGCAGGAGGGTTGTCACTGACTTGGGTAAAACCAAATACATCCCAGTATCAAGACTAGTTTGGATATATAGAGACTTGGGTATAATGAGAGTGAGTCAGGGAGGGGAGAGAAAGGGGAAGAAGTCTTAAATCTGTTCCTGCTAAGTTTTGCTGTTGGACAGGGTTCTCTCTCCAATGCTGTTGGGCAGCATTCTCTCACAGAAGAGACTCAAAAGCACAGGTAAGACTGTGGCCAGGTCTGGTTTTGTAACACAGTCTTCTGTCTGTAAAATGGCACTGGCCTGTTCTGGGCTGAAGTAAAAAAAGAGTGTGAGAAGAATGTGAGCAGTAAGGAGGTTATGCAGACATTTAAAGTAGATGAACCACTTTATATAGTAGTTATGGCCTGAAGTCAGCTGCATTTACCAACAAAGAAAAGTACTGTATATGGGTAGTTGTTTCTGTGAATCTGTCCATAGTAACATGTCTTATAAGGCTGTGGCATTTTGCACCGGTATGAGAAATTAGCTGAAAAAGATAGTTTTCCCTCTTGGCTTTATTATCTCTGGTTTTTGTGTTGTCAACAGGCTCCAGCAAACAGTTGTGTTACAGGATGTTGCAAGGGGGGTCTCCGAAGTAATAAGAAGATGATGCAGTTATAGAAAATATAATTACATATTTATTTTACATCTGGATAACTAAACTGAGATACTTCAAGTGACCTACAGTGAAGTTCATGAGGTGGTACTTTGGTATGTAACATACATGCTGCATCCAGTGGGCTAAACCAAAGATGAACCTCAGTTATGTTTGCTGGTAAGTTCTGGTTTTATTTCTGTTCTTCAGAGATACTCTAGAGAAACCTGCACTAGAGTAAGTACAATGGGCTTGTACAATGCAGATTCACAATGCAGACAACCTGGCACCAGTGCAAATTACAGTCTCGTAGCACTGCCACAAATGCCAATGAAATGAACTGTAATGGGCTCAGCTGCGTTGCACAGGCCAAAAATTAATAGAAAGAGACAAATTGGGTTTTTTCTTTAGTAGAGTGCAACTTGTTCTTGCTTTGTAGGGAATGTTCCTCAGCAGCCTGGGCACTTCTCAGTTTTTCTTGGGAGGAAGCTAAGCTGTGGTGGGCCCAGGGATGATGCCACCTTTATGCAGTGAGTGGGAGTCTCTCAAGGAAGTAGGAAGACAAGTCTACATTGATGTCTGTCCTCTTCTGACTCCCAGCTAATGCCTGTTGTAAGGATGTGGAGGTTGTAAATGGCTTGAATTGACTCCTGTGGCTGACCACAGCAGGAACATGGTCAGATGCGTAGTTCCACCATTGAGATACCTTTGTTTAACTCACTCTTGAAAGCTGATCCACGTGAATTTTTCACATGAGGAATAGCTTTTTTGAAATGTATCTTTTTCACTTACTAAGCAATATAGATATAGTCAACACACCCATATAGGGAGTGGTTATCTTGCCAATCCAGTCACGAAAATGCATAGTTAAACACTTCAAAGGTACTGCAAGAAACCCCAGGGAAGGGGAACAGAGGTTCATTACACTTCTGCCTGTGAATAGGTCACACCAAAAGAGAGATCACTGGAAGCTGATCAGTCCCTTATAAAAGGTTGCTTAATCAAGAAAAAGCATTGGGGAGGGACTTGGGGGACTAAGAAATAAGATTGTTGAAGCTGTTGAGTTTTGCTGTCTGACTTAGGGATGTCAAATGACAAAAACAGGTCCACCAATTAATATGCAACTGTTTCAAAGCGCTCTGAAATTTCAAGGAATTTTCAATTAATGCCCCTAGGCTTGGACCAGACATAAGTGTTTCTCTGGCAGTTAGAGAGAGGTGAAATCTTTTCTGGCTTCTATGCGGTTTCACCACATACTTTGGCAGTGTTTGGCATCCTCTCTCTTATTTCCCACTGGGCCTGTGCCGATAAAAAGGACAGGATACAAATATGTTTGTTCTTTGATCGGCAGTAGAGCAGCTTTGCCAGCAGCATTTATGTTTGGCTCGGAGCTGCTGAGCTGTGTTTCTCGGCTATAGAAATAGGTGCTTTCTGCCAGTTTATGCCCTAAGCAAGGGTTGTTCCCTGCCCTCCCTGCCCAATAAGTTGCACTAACTTATGAATATGTCCAAAGAAGGGCAGTGAAGCTGGTGATGGGTCTGGAGGGTAAGTCCCATGAGGAGTGGCTGAGGGAACTGGGGGTGTTTAGCCTGGAGAAAAGGAGGCTCAGGAGTGACCTTATCACATTCTACAAGTATGTGAAAGGAGGTTGCAGTGAGGTGTGGGGTGGTCTTTCTTCACAGAATGATTTGTATCGGAAGGGACCCCTGGAGACCATCTACTCCAACCTCCCTGCTCAAGCAGGGTCCCTTAGCACATGTTACTCAGGGCTGTGTCCAGATGGTTTTTTAATATCTCCAGAGAAGAGACTCTACAACCTCTCTGGGCAACCAGTTCTAGGTAACCCTCACAGTAAAGGAATTCTTTCTCAGATGGAACTTCCTGTGTTCCAGTTTCTGCCGATTGCCTCTCATCCTACTGCTTAGCACCACCAAGAGGAGTTTGGTCGCTTCCTCTTGGCATCCTTCCCAAGTAACAAATGATGGGACAAGAGGAAATGGCCTCAAGTTGCACCAGAGGGGGTTTGGATTGGATATTAGGGTAAATTTCTTCACAGGAAGGGTTGTCTGGCACTGGAGCAGGCTGCCCGGGGGGGATAGTTGTGTCACTGTCCTTGGTTCTAAAAGTCATGTAGATGTCACACATAGGGATATGGTTTAGAGGTGAACTTGGCAGTGCTGGGTTAATGGTTGGACTTGATGATTTTAAAGGTCTTTTCTGACCTAAAAGGTTCTATGACTATTTTTTCTTGATATATGCATGGTCACAGCAAGGGAATTATGTGGAAAAGCACATTTAACACTGGGAGCAAACACCAGCTTGGCAGCCCTTTGTCCACCCTTACAGGCTGATCAGTGCAGGTCTCTGCATCACCTCAGCCACGACCTGGGCTGACCTGAACTGAAGTGAGAGAGTGACTCAGTTAATAATTCCCTGTCAGCCCTTTTGGCTGTCACCATGACTGAGCTGCCAAGTCAGTGCAGTGCTGTGCTGTCCTTAAGGAGGTCTCTTGGGAAGGGGGTTGAAACTACAAAAGGCTTGTCAACATCAGTTGGTAAAAACTTTCAAGGCTTACCAAGTCTTGAGCTCAGTTAAATATTGTTATCACTAAGAGCCAGGCTCCCTTTCTCTCTACTTTCTGCATACACAGTGTAGGGCCAAACCCTGAAATTTGTATCCTCTTTTTATTCTGTGGTAATGCATAACAAATGCCACTGATCCAAACCAAGCCAGACAAAAACGTGCTCTTATTACAAAAGTGACTTATTTGCTAGGAATGGTCTGGCAAATAGTTTACTGTTTAGTTCCCAGGAACACACTGTTGTCAGCCTAATCAATACAAAGCATTTCAGCAAAACAAATAATAATAAGGAGGAATCTGTGCATGGGTACTGCTCAGGGAGTAAGGTATGTACACATTTTACTCTGAGTTGCCTTCTAAACTGGAGCCCTTTAATCTGTTTGTGTAGCTGCGGGGATGTGGAGTGTTCCGCAAAGCTGGGCTTGGCTTGGGGAGGTGTGGGAGCCTGTTTACTGGTAAATTGTAGCTCTTCACCATTCTGCTGTGAGGGAGGTGAGCACGTGGGGGAAGGGAAGCACAGACCAGTAAAAGACTGCATTTTTAATGTGAGTCAGCTCCAAAGAAATCTTAACTTTAATTTATTTGTTTGGTTTGAGCTACCAGCTGTTACCGGTGCAGCCAAAACCCCTGGGTCTACAGTGCACTGTGCTGGAGGCAGACTTGATACCATGACAGGGACCACTTTGGGATCCCTGCTGATCCCACTGCCATTGCAGCTGCTCCAGCCCATCTCAAGGTCCAGAGTAATGAGACATTTATCAAGCCTCATCCCAGCTCCTGGTCTCTGTGTCTGAGTGGTTTAGACAGCACTTGTCTCCAGGGACCCTGGAGATAGAGACGATCCTTAGTCACTGGGCTACAAGGATGCAGAAGACTATGTAGCAAATAGGCTGGGCTGACAGTCACTATATGGCTGTGCAAGGGCAGATTTTTGTGGTTTTTACTGCCTGCAAAATTACTGTTCCTTTCCTTCTTTCCTTCTCTAGATTTCCCTTCCTTGCTGATATCTCTGTAGCTCTCCTAGGTGTGCAGTTTGTAGGAAGTTTCCTGCCCAGAGAAGAGCTGTAAATTGTTTCTATGCTGTCATGCTGAGCAGGAGTCTCAGTCAGAGTTTCACTGTGTACATCTTGCTCAACAAGTCCCAGCCTTGCAGTCTGGGGGATTTGCTTTAGCACTGCAAGTGCTGGAAGGCAAGGGAGCAGTTTTTGCCAATTTAAGGTGCTAGGCTTGCATGCTTCTGTTTGCAGGTACTCTGTTGTAGGGTAGAGGTGAGACTTGTCTGCCACCTTCATGTGTCACACCCAGCCATACCCAGCACCACTGAGCTTTTCCTCTCCTGGGTCTGTGTTCCCAGTGATCACTTTCAGCACAGCCATACAGGAATTGATGGGGTGCTGACAGGAGTGCCCAAGTCCAGTTTAATTTTGTAAGGACCCTGAAGGGTCATGCAGCCCATCACCTAGTCTTTAATTATTTTTTCCCCAAACTTGCCAAGCCCCATCTTTGAAGCAGGCAAACTTTTTTGCACTTGGAAAGCAGAGCCTCCCAGAGTCTGGATGTCCTAATGTCTGGGAGTCATCTTCCTGCCTACACTTAGTGGTGGCTGGCGTCTGTGGGTTTGTTCTGCTGCCAAGAAAACTGAAGCGATTATATACCTTCCTCACCTTCCCTCTTGCATGGGAGCAAACTCAACCTGCCAGGGTTTTTTAATAGACATGAAGCAGGGAAGAGTTGTGTGAGCCTATGTAAGGCATCAAAATATCTTTAAAAAAAAAAAAAAAAAATAAAAGCACGTGTCGTTAGTACAGGCTCAGGAGCAAGAGCATCCTTCAGACCTTGTGAGATCAGCCACCCGCTGTGTCTGCTGTGATAGACTTGCCCAGCCTGCATGCTGGAAACTGTTTCTCACTGTTATTTTCTTAGTGTTTATTATTTAATATGAATGCAGAAATCCTCAATCATTTAAGACTCTCGCTTGTTCCTGCTCTCCCTCCCAAACTAAAGAAGGCTGAAAAGTAAGACTTAAGCAGAGGCAGCAAAACCTTTTCTTAGTATTAAAAATGGAAATGGATTGCAAAAGGCAGCTGCATTGTTTGTTTGTTTTTTCTTTTAATGCAGAAAAGCATGTTTCCTTTTCATTTGTTAATCACAAAAGAAAATTCACCAAGGAGAGTCTTGTTAAACAAGTCTGGCATTGAGCAGGGAAAGAAAGCAAAGAAAAGGACCTGCCTTCACTCTCTAGCTGCTTGATCCAACTCACAGCCATGACCTGAATTTAGTTTCTTTCAGCTTTTTGTTTCCACATTTTTCCTCCAATTTTTTTGGTCCAGTATTGACAGCTCCAGGAAGGATGACAGAGCCCTATATTTTGCCCCCAGGCACCACATGGAAACAACGATTTAGAAATGTAATTGTCAGGCATGGACTTATTTCATGCGACACACGCTTGCAGCCCAGGGAGCCCCGGGAGCAGTGATGCATGCCCATTGCTGGCAGGCAGCTGCAGGGACTTTAATTTCCCAACCTTCTTGCTGCCTGTCTGACTTCCTCTTCCTCAGACCCATCAAAGCCAAATACTTCCCCAGCCCATTTTACCTCTCTGTAAAATGTTTAATCTGGGGGAAGCAGAGTTTTGTTTTTTTCTAGATAGACTAGGAGGCAGTGGGTGTAGGAGCGTTTGGGATGAGCTGCCCTTGCAGGATGCTGACTTGAAGTTGCAGAAACATCTCATGAAGAGCTTTTGACTAGTGAAAGAACTGCAGCTCTAGGTCTAAATCTCTGCCCCCAGAGACACCATTCAGAAAGCTCACAAAGTTTGCTGGAAAACCAGCTAAACAGTGAAGGAACCTTCCTTTTGTGAAGGAGCCCTAGTCCTGGTGAGTTTGTGGAGCTTTGGATGCAAAGAGTTTTCCAGGAGCGCTCGCTTTCTCCAAAGTGCATTATCATACAAGAATAAGCCATGCCGGGACATCAAGACATTATTCTATCACTTTCCAGTTGTATGAGCTGCAGAATGATTAGGATTTTTACCAAGATTTTCACATTTTCAATTTGGCTACAGGATGTATGCCAGAGGGGTGCTTAATGTGGCACCCCTGTAGTCTAAACAACTGCATGGTTTAAAATGCTTCAGTGTACATTGGTGAAGAAGGGAAGCAGCTGCTTGAGAATGTTTTTACAGTGTTGCTCTTTTGGATCAGTGCAGTCACTAAATTCACATAGGCACATTACCAGCTCTTTCTAGGTCTCAAGGAGCTCCCAAATGATTGCTTATTAACACATCCTGTCATCAGTAGGTTTTAGAAGGTTTAATGGAATCAATTCATGAGCCTTCGCAGAAAGGTGTCAGCCTAGCACAGCCTGTGAGCACCAAATTTAGCCAAGTCATTTGAATATGGTTTTACTCAAAGTTTATGGTCTTTCTGTGAATGCAAATGTAGCACTAGGGTTGGGTTTCAGTTACATGGTGCCACATTCTCAACTAGTTACCTTTTTTGTGAGTAAATCCGTTTTCTTTAATTATTGTTTAAGAGGCTCATTTAGCATGTTACCAGTAGCAGTACTATCAGTAGTATTTAATTTTTATCCATAGTGCTGATATTATTTAACAAGAGTGAGTGAGGAGTAGGAGTGGGATTTATTCTTCCCATCATCCAAGCAAACAAGTGCATATGAGACATGAATAAAGTGTGTTACAGTGCTATAGGAATTTGGTGTATATCAGCACAATGTTTAAATACAGAGGTAGAATCACAAGGAAGCACAGGCTGATTTAAGTAATAACAACTGGTACAGTTGTGATTAAAGTCTAGTTAGTCTTACAAACGTTCATCTGGTTTGTAGCCACGCTAATATCCTTGTTTTATTTAGGGCAAAAGCTGCCAGAGGTGGGGCAGGATGGGTGGAGTGGCAACTGTAACACAGATCCAGCATTTTCTGGAAATGTGGATGAGAAGCTCAAAGCTGTGTTTATGAGAATTCAGTCCCCAAAAGAGCAAACTTCTGCAACTACAGGCTTGATATATCTTAGAACAAGTCACCAGTGTCCCATGAGATTGCTAAATGTCTAAGGTGGGGAGTTGCTGATTCTTTCTGCTGATACAGTAGACAGGTAGGGGTACTAAGACATAAACAGTGAGCTGAAATCAAATAATTTGCAATGAATCACAAACTGACTGTGTTTTTGCTTGGCCCAGCCTGTTATACCAACGGCACTGAAACTGCTGAACCAAAACTTTGAGGATGAATGTTGTTCCTCCTTGGCAAAAGACAGAGGACTCGAGAGGTTTCTCTCTGTCACCCATCCCTCTGTACATGCCATCACCTCAGTTAGTCAGACTAACAGGAAGGACCAGAATGAGGGGCTGCATTGGACATGCCCGCATGAGCTGGTGCACCCCTGCACTGTGCTGACCATGTGGATGTAGCAGCTTGGAGCCCCAAAGAAGCAAGCCAGAGCTCATGCCCAGGACCATTGCTGCTGGCTCTCAGTGCAGGTACAGGCTGACTGCAACACAGCAGAACCATGGCCAGGATGCAAGCAAACACAGGGGCACGTGTCTGTGTTGGTGGTCACTTGGTGGTGGTACAGGTCAAGGTCTCTAAAATATTTTTGTTTTTAGTGAGCTGGAGTCCCAGTGATCTGGAGAAATTGGATAAAGTAGAAAACCCCTTGCAATGGGGCAGAAGGGGAGTCACTGGCATAGCTCCCTAAAACGTGAGTAAACTCTTTCCCCTTGGTACTTTCAATTCCAAGACTGTCTGCTCTTTGGAAAACAGGCTGGAGTGAAGTGTTGGTCCAGATGCAGAGTAATTGTGCAAGTCTCTAATACGCATTTATAGCGTGCTTACACTCAGTCATAAATCTCAAAGCAAGCTACAGCAAACAGGAGAAGCAAAACCAAAAGCAATAAACATTAGCAAACTGCCATTTGCTCTAGGGTATCATGCAACTGGAAAAGCTTGTTGAATATACAGCTGTGCAACTTCTTCTCCGGGCACTTAGGTTTGCTGGGTGGCAAATGTGCAGTTGCGTTGATCATTACCAACCTCAAAGAGATAGCATTTACCTTCCTAAGGAGAGGCTCATAAAAGCAGGCTACTGTTAATGTGTACTTAAACCCCAGAAACTGGAGTGCCCCGCCCCTGGAGAGTGTGGAAAGTGCTTGGATCGTGCAAGAAAGTATCAGGTATTTTCCAGTTGCATGTGTGAGTTTCTTGATGGGGACACCAGGTGCAAGGGCAGTGAGGGTGACCAGCACCTGGATATTGTTTTTATTCAGCTCCTGGGCTCTTGCAGAAGAATTGGAAAGCACTGGAGCACCTCAGGGCATCCTAAGAAAACAGTGTCTTTGGAAAGATCACTTTCTTCCCTCTCTCTTGCCCACTAAATCCTGCAGGCAGGGGCCAAGGGTCTCTTGTATTCCATTTGCAAAGGAAATAGAGCATCCTTGAATAAGATACCAATGTAAATGGGTTCATGTGTCATCTGATCATAACATGACACCAAAAGTGGGCAGATACAGGAGGCAGATTGACTGCTGACTTTACAACAGCCCCACAACAGGAAAGTGGTAAGCATAGGTGATGAGAATGGAGGGTATTCTCCTATAGTAGCTGTGTGATACAGAAATTAATGTAGGAGTAGCATGGCTTTTGACTGGAACAGATTTTTTTTTTAGTTCTTTATAGGCCACCCATTAGTTAGTAAACCGGCTATGGAGAGAAATTTGAGCAAAATCCACAAGTTACAGTGATGTACAATCCAATTGTGAAAAAAACCAGCAAATATTTGGAGATGTAAAACAATTTTGGTTACTTTTGAGAACAAACTGAAGTCAGGTAACTTATTTAAGTTCTCCACCTTCACGGGAGGCTGCTTCCTGTTTGAAAAGAATCTGAGGCAGGATCACTGAGATGCTAACAGGCTTTTCTATTCATTTGTAATCATCTGGTTCGCTTTTTGTCCCTTAGTGACCACAGCCATTAAATTCTGACTGTTGTTGTATGTGAATTGTTTAAAAATTTATTCGTATTTATGCCCTTGCTTGCTCCATTTGTCTGTCCAGAAAACCTGGGTATCAATCACTGCTCTCTCCTCATAATGTTCCTTTTCTTTCTCTTGGGTCATGTGTGCAGCCACTTCCACCATAGTCCAGATTCATCACCTTATTTGTCTGTGGTTTCTTTCCTTTTGGCATTTCCTGTCTTCTAACAGGTCCCCTCTGAGGAAGATGTAGCAGAGACTAGGACAGGCAACTCTCTTTGTATATGTAACACTTTAATGTTATACTTCCTAATCCTTTAGTAACCTGGTCTTCTTATACTGCGATGGAAAGTGAAATACTGCTAAGCAGTTTAGTATCCCATCTAATTAGGTGAGGGAGTGGCTAATGGCAGAATGCAGTCAGTCAAACCCTCATGGCTGGAAGCAAAAAGAAGGACTCAGACTCTTCAGTTTGGGAAACCCAGCGGGTCCTGCCACCTGTTGAGAGAGACAAAAGGGTGTGTGCCAAGCGTGACGCTGTAGGCAGAGGTGGAAAGCCAGAACAAACTGTCACAACCATATTGCTGACAGGATAGAGATAAGCTACATTAATGCCATGTACTTTGTACTGCTTTGTGCCACTCCTGCTGGTTTATGCCAATTGTTTTGGACTTGTTCAGGTGTGCGAGTGGGATGTCTGCAGGAAATGACCAAAAAACAGCTGGGCTGTGATATTTAGTTGAGGAACAGGTGTTGGTACAGCTTTTGCTGCCCATTTTTGCCCATTTTTTTCCACTACAGGTTTAGGAATGTCATCCTGCCTCTTAAATTTTGTTCACCTCAGATCCTGAAAATTCTGACAGTAATTAGAAAATTGCTTCCACTGGTTTATTGCTTGTAGCATTTCTCATGGTGTTTAATATACTCCTCAAAGACTTTTAGTTGGATTCAGGCCAGTTTGCCTCTGCCTTTTCATGTGAAAGGGCCTGCTTTAAAGATACCGCCTTGACTGATTTCAAGTAAAACAATTCTGGATTTAATGGAGAAGCTATAGGTCACGATCAATCACATGGGAATTGTGACAGGTTGAAAGTACCTGGAAATTTATTAGCAGATTATTCTGGGTATTGAAGCCTCCACTGGGAATGAAAAGCAAGAAACTCTTAAGAAGTAGTGAAGATTAGTTCACGAAAATGCCATTTGGTAATGATAACATAATCAGCTAATGCTGCCTTCTCTGCCAGTGGGCACATTGGACAAGTGGCAAAGCATTGTTTTGAAAGGAGGTAGCAGCATGTAAACCTGCCTCCTAGCTACTCCAAACTGCTTCCTGTTGCAAGTTTTGAGCTCTGCTGAAACACCTTTCTCTTTGTTCTGACCTGATTCCCATTTGATTAAGAAGGAAAATGGCTGTTGGACAGAGCTCTTTGTTTTAGAGAGGTAATTGAAAAGATTATTAAAAGATTGCCCCATTTTTTGTCTGGATTTTGCCAGTTTCCTGTCGGTTAAGAGTTAGGTGCAGGTTCACTGCAGCATGTCCATTAGCATCCTGTGTCGCTTGCTCTCTCACCCATAGACAAAGGTCACGTGTCCTTGAAGATTTTCTTAGATATATCAAGCAGACCTTGACATCATGCGTCAAAAAGTACTATGGGACAAGTCAGAGCAGGCATTTGTTCTCAAGATGACCTGATTTTTCTTCAGTAGGGGATACTGCAAGATAGTCTTTCATTTGCTTCTCTACCAAGTGAGTAGTATGAGTTCCATTTGCTCCCTTCTCTTCCACATGTCACCTGAGCATTCACAAAGTTTGAAAGCAAGGCATTTTGTTGCACAGTTCCATTACTGCACTATCACTGGTATCAGTATCCCCTTGTAATCAAAGCTAGGCCACCAAATGGTGTTGCTGGCTTGCTCTCCTCCATGTATATGGTTTTAGGTCTCTAGGTGGGGAAGAGAAGGGGAATAAGTGTGTATTTGTCATGGTTTAGGAATGGTATGTCCCAATTTAGAATTCCCACTAAAACCCACGCTCTGCTCACTCACTTCTCTCCTGGCCACTCCCCTGCTGCAGAGGAGAATTGGAGGACCACGGGTTGAGAAAAGAACAATTTACTGGAAAGAGCAATGAGATGAGAAAACAAATGGTAACAGCAGCAATACTAATGACAGAGGGTACAGGAAAGGAAGGATTCACACAGAAAACCCCCAGCAGCAGACAGGACTGGACAGCTCCCTCTGCCACGCTCGTTTGACCAAAAGGATCCCCTTCTCCCCTGAAGAGACTCTTCCCTCCAACCTCAACAGTGCCCTGTGGTGATACCGAATAACCTCTGGGTCTGAGGCATGCCCTCTCCTGGCTACTGAAAAATTAACCCAGTCCTGGCCAGAGCCAGGATAGTATTCTAAATTATTATTCTTTTCAGTCATCCCTTAGTTTGGTTTCCTCCAGGATAATTTAATGTTTTCCAGCACTGAAAGAGTTACGCGGTGATGCTTTCTTATAAGGTGACCAACAAGTCCTGGCTGTAAGGTCTTATTTGTGCCTTATTTTTTGCTGTCCTGTTTCTAATATTGTGCTCTGCTCTACAGGAAAATTGTGCATGTCTGTTTTGGCTGAGAACACTCTCAGGGAAATCAGAACAGTTCTTATTTGTCTGTGTTTTGCAATCTGCTGACAGTTGTAGCAACATCATTTTCTGAGGTCATGTGGCAGAAGGCTGGAAGGGACCAATGTCTGCTGGAATGTCTTTTAGGGCGGATAGATAGAAAAATAACACACTGCTTTCAACCCCTGCATTTTCCATGTCTCATTTTGAATGACTGATTTTATTTTTATTTAAGTATTTTTTGAGATCCAGCAGATGCTATTTCCCAGAATGTTTACAATTGCCTTTGCAATGGTAGAGGGACCTGAGTTTGCCACTGTGGTGCTGAGGCTTTCCGCAGGTGCATGGCCAAAGGCAGCTTCAGTAAAGTATTCTTGTTGATCTATTACTTGAGTTTGTTTTGTCCTGTTTAATAAACAAAAGTCTATCTGTTAAGCAGTTTAAAAAAGCAGCACTTGTCTATATAAATAACATTTTGAGTTTCTTCAGGAATCTTCCTGGATCTGAAGGACTTACGTTGACGTACTTCTTTAAGTGTAAAATTACGAAATGTCATAACCACTGATTAATTTGATCAGCTAAAGCAGATCAAAGGAGTAAGGCAGTTTGGAGATCTAGTTATTTTCATGCTATGTCTGTATGACATATCTCCATTAGCATCTTCATTTGCAGCCTTCAGAAGAGAAGTAGGAACAAACAGAATGACTTCAACTGGGAAGGATGTAGGTTAGTAGTCCCCAAGTTCACTTTCAGTTGTGTTTACTAGCTCCAGGTTTTTACTGTGGAGGCCAGAGGTTTACATTTACATTGATGAAATTAAAAGTGAAAGTACTGTAGCTTTTCATCAGAGCTGCAGTGCCTATGACCTACATTAGCTTCTCTGCTTTCTGCCGTCTCCCCACTGACTGCCTGAAAGTCACAGCAAAGCCTGGAAAAACCCGTGGTGGGTCCAAGGGGAATTGGGACACCCTGATTTGTAACCTGTTATAACCCCAAATCTTTGTCTTAAGAACTATATATGTTGTCACAGTGATATCAATGGATTTAGCAGAGGCTCCCAGTCAAGGAGTTTCTCTGACTGCACTGAACTTCTGTAAAGGCTTTTAACAGGGACAGGGATGGTCATAATTTTTCCAGTAGGCTCCTGTGACTCCTCCAGGGCTAGATTCAATTCTTAGCAGTGGCAGCGTAAATCTTGGAGGGAGTTGTGCCAAAACAGTTGTTAGATATGATCAGTGTCAGTAACAGTGGGGCCAGATGCCATCCCTGGGATGTGGCCCATCCCTGGGCTGTGCAGTGGCATTGAGGATGGGGTGGTGCAGGCTTTGACTTAGGTTGAACCGTGTCACTTGGGGTGCCAACTGGGTAGGAGGGTATGGTGTGGCTCACCCCAGTAACCCAACCTACTGGGCTGCAACTTCCACTGCTGTCTGTGCCAGGTGAAATCTCCAGGGGTGGTTGTTGTCATGCCAAGCACACTCACCTGCCATCACCATGGGGTGGGTCCCCATTCAAAGTGTAAGTGGAGGAAATCTGGGGCAGAGACAGAGATGAAGCGGATTTTCTTTCAGTGATAATTTTGGCAATTTGGTTGCAAAACCCAAAATTTTGGAACTTGTTTTGTGGTCTTTTTATGAAGTGCTTTCTATTTGAGAGGTTATTTTCTCTTGTGACGTGGTTTATATTTGGGATTGTAGCTTAGGAGTTTTTAACAGGTTTATGGTTTGTTCCATCAAGCCTACATGAGGCTTATAAAGAACAGGGGACTATGCTTCAGAGCTGTTTGCCCCTTCTATCTGAAAAAAAACCCAAAATTGTTCTTGAATTTTGTTTTCTTACCCTTATGCTTGTCTTATATTTTCCCACTCATAGACAAAACAAGAAAAATTTGCTGCTGTTTTTGTCCGTAGCTGCCCACATTTTAGGTGTGTGGCTAATACTCTGTAACATGTATGTTTTACAAACATGAGTGTTACAAATTGCTGGCAAACATTTCAACAAAACAGATGCAACCATCAGGGAGGTGCAGGACATGAGCCACCTTCCCCCATGCCCCCACACTTCCGTGCCCTTGTTTCTTCTCTCTGTAATTTTAGGGCTGTGGGCTGCCCTGCCAATGCAGGAGAGGTTTCCTAACACTGAGTCTGACTGAATGTGGTGTGGGCAGAGGCTCAGGTGGGCACAGCTCCTTGCTCCCCTGGCACAGTGCTCATGCAAATTGGCTGGTGGTGAACTGGGACTATCTCCACTGGACCAGTGCAGGCTATGAGCTGGTGACATATCACAAAAAAATAGTTGCTCTGCCCTTCAGAGGTTGCTGCCCCTGCAGTTCTCACCTTTCACACTCTGATCTGGGCTTCAAGCTGCCCCTCAGCTCAGCCATTAGCACTCATGGAGCAAGAATGCACAGGCAAATCTTCCTCATCTCCCATCCTTTTCAGCAAAGTTGTGCTTGGGACAGTTCCCACAGCTCCCTCCTGGCAGCCTCCCAGCCCCATGTTTCTTTCCTTTCTGTGGGTTAAAGGGTCGGGTCAGTGACAACAGGTACTGTCTGGCAGTAATGACATGAACTGGATGATGGGAGCAGCACCCCAGAGAGAAGGCACCTGTAGGGGGGTAACAGTCCCTGGCCCTTATGTGTTCCCAGGGCCCTGACTTCTCTTCCCTTGTTCCCAGACAGGAGGGAGGTGCCTGGAGAGTTGCTCCAGCCTTGGGGGAAGCAGACTTGCGAATCCAACAGTACCTGTCACGAGGAGGCTGAATGGCCTTTTGAGAGGCAGGCTTTGGGATCAGATGATTGGTATGAGATACGTCCCTGTTTACTCTCTGATAGCTTTTTACGTCAAAGACCATCATCAGTGAATCACCTACATGTGTATGTGACTGTCATCATTGCTGTGCTAAATATAAATGTCAAAGGATATTGAGCTGTAGGAATAAATCAGACTCTGTTGGCATGCATGTGTCAGACAGATCTTCCTCTTGTGTCTGTCCTTCTCTCTCTGTTATGAAGGCTGCTACAGTCAACGGGAAGCAGCTGCAGGAACTCAAATCTAAGCCAGGAGTACAGGTTATATTTTCATACACAGACCTGGCGTATCCACACATTGGATCTCTTCTTGCTGGTTCTGTCAAAATTATATCAGTGAAGAGAGAGAGAAAGGTTTGCTTTGACAGTATTTCTGAGGTAGAAGCACTGAGAGACTGAGAAGCGTTTTCACACCCTTTTTTCTAAAGAACGTGTGATTTTTAAATAAGCATCAGAGAGAAAATAACTTTGCCAAGACTACCAGCCCTGCTGGCTGATCTGTGGACATGGGTTTGGTGTGTATTTCACATGGGTTCAGGCTAAAGCACTTGAGCTAGACTCTCAAGTTAGCAATTTCAATTATAAACACAAGTGATTGTTGTTATTTTCTGCTGAAATCTTGGAGAATGCAGTAGAAAAATTCCTTTATATTTCACATAACCAAACATTCTTTTATTTGTTTTTTTTTCAGTAAATCTATTTTTTTTGCATCAATAAAATGGTGATGAAGAAGGCCAAAAGAAAAACATCAGAAACCTGAAACCGCCTGTTTGCTTTCTAGCAGCACTCAGCTCTGGCAACTGCCGTAGGGTTTTTTTTAGCCTGTTGTGCTCCCTTTACAGCATGTGAAGAAGTAGTAGTGAATTTAAAAATGAGCTTTGAATGTGCAAAGTAAATATGTATTGATTTTAAAAAGCTTAAAACATCCTACAGAATGTAAGAAGAGGGGGCTAACACCACTTTACTGCTCCCCTACTGAATGCTGTTATGCAGATAATCCTGTATTACATGATAAAAAGTAGTCAAACAATCTGTGATAAGATTGTCCTTTGGGCATTTCTGTAAGGACTTTCCTTAATGATTAAGGAAAATTCTGTGGAAATAGTCAATTTTATAACACACATCTGTATATATATCTGTTTCAGTTTACTCATTAACATCAGAGAACTCTACAATAATGACTCAGTCTGCTATTTTCAGGGGAAGAAATGGCAGCAGTGCATCTGGGCTCAAAACCACCTCCTTCAGCAGTACTGCCATATTCAGGGCTATTTCACTTTGCTTCAGAGACGGGGGGATGTCTCACGCTGCTGCTCATGAGGCTCACCCTCAGGCTCTGGCCTCTTATTTTAGAATACTGTGCTAATTGTTATATTTTCAGGATTTTATAAATAAGTACTTCTGAGTGAGTCAGGATTTCTTACTCCTTAGCCACTTTGCTTTCCTCTTTGGATTATTTGCCGCCCCTTCCCAGTGTTGTGTTTTCCTGCCTGAGGCTTGGGTGGCTGATCCCTTCTTGTCACTCCCTGGTGCCTGAGTGGGCTTTCCTGCGTGGGACTCCCTGGCTGGAAATGAGGAGAAGCTTTGTTCCTGTCTTCCTTAATCATCCTCAGTTTCTGCCTTCCTCTTCTCAGCTACTTTTCCTTTCCTCTTTCCTGTCTCTAGTCCTCTGCCATAGGTATGCCCATGGATGCAGGAAGCATCCTTCTAGGGGTTCCAGCAGAGAAAGGACTTCAAGCCTCCTTGCCTTCCATGCTGTCCCAGCTTCATGTCCATCTCATGGCTGCCAGCTCCCCTCATTTGCTGCCTCACTTAGTATTAATCTTTTCTTTTCCTCCCATCATGTCTCCCAGCTTCTCCCTGTCCCTTTGCCTCATGGCACAGCCATCTGTGCTCCTGTCCTGGAAGATCTATCTCACATCCTCAGCCTGTAGCCCCTTTTGCTTCCCTGTCTTGTAGTAAGCCCAAATATAGCTTTTAATAGGTTCTCCAGAAACCTATAAAGGGGGAAAGAGCTGGCAATTTTTGTCAGAGGAACATGGAGTTGTATTCAGTAGAGATAGTACTTAGTTCCTGAAGTCTGAAAATGTAGGAAGGTGGGAGACAACTGTGAGAAACAGAAATGCCAGAAAAATGTGGAGGATTTGGCAGCCCTGTCTTTATGTCTACTGTGTTACCCTGCAGAATAGAATTGAAGACAAACATATGAATGTGCTAACATTTAAGTTATTGGATGCAAGTCTGTTACTGAATTACTTTGAGGGATTTTATTTTTTTAGTTTCAAGGTTAATTTTTTTGTCATCATTTTGCTCTATTTAGTTTTTCTTCAGGTAATGGTATTGAAAAGTTACATTGCTCCAGAACAACCCCAAACTTCTGTCTTCCAAAATGCTTGTTTGATATTGCTCTCCTTTGGCTAAAATTGTATCAGACTTCATTGCTTTCTGTCAGATGGCCATTGCTTTGTGTCACTAGCCCAGGACCAGAGTGTAGTATGAACCTTCGGGAAAATCCATCATAAAAGCACTGGCAGGAAACTGGTTAATACCAGTCCAATGGAGTTTATCAGATTATCTTAAGAGTACATACCTCTGCAACCCCTTTGTAACTTTATCACCTGGCTCGCCCAGTTCTTTTAACCATTGTTATGCTGCAAAGTGGGGAAAATTCAAAGTCCTTGAATGCAAAAAGTAGCAGGCAACTAAACAATGATGGTTTCAAAATCAGCCTAATCATTCTTCAGTACTGTGCTTGCCTCTGATGGGAGATAATACTGCTGTGTGCCTCCTTGTCTGAAACTGCTTACAGCTGCTCTCTGCAGTTCACATCACATGTGCAGTCAAATCTTACCGTGTCTGCCACTGCTGATACAAAGCTGCATACTCTGGGAGTACCATTTACCATCATTGTAAATAATGCTGTATTCATTACAAAGCTTTAAAGTGACCTAAAATTTATCATTTCTAATTACTGTAATGTAGCTATTGACCTCATTAAACTGGTTGAACTCACAAAAGATATTTTCAGAAATAATAAATGAGATGTTACTTGGTGTAAATATATGGATCATCTGGCTCAGGAAGAAGTGGAGTCAAACAGAACATAGACCTGAACTGCTAACTCATTCAGACTGCTTTTTTTGTCCTGAACTGGAGCTGAAGATGAACCATTACTTTGAAGTCTCGGCTGTATTTGATCTAGAACTGAACTGTTTCTGGCTTGCCTTCCTGCAAAGTGTGTCTAGCTACTGCTCTTGAATCCTGACATCCTCCCGTGCCAGCCTGCATGTCCTGTGCTGTATTGGCAGCTGCATGGCAGCTCTGCATTGCAGTCTTTTCCCCTGCACTACTTGGGATGCCATTCTGCTCTGCTCTCAGTTGCTTTGGAGATCCGTGCATGGATCAGTGCAAGACAGACCTTTCCTGCCTCTGGCATGGGGGACTCCCACTGCAGTGTTGTGAAGTGTGGGTTTGCACCTCCCTCATGGTGTGGGGCTGCAGGGTCCCTCCTGTGTGGCAACTGCATGTGACCTGGCTGGAGTGGCCATGTGTGTGTAGGTGTACTTCCATACCTTGTCATGTGCATTGCTGTCTGCACTGAGCCCTGGAAGCCCAGACTTTTGTGGGATTGAAGGGGCTGAATCATGCCGAGCACGCATCTCTCCCAGTGCCCTGGAGCAGCCCAGACAGGACTGCAGATTGCATGTACAGCCCATCACAGTCCCTTTCCTTCCCTCACCCATGCCTGGGGTGGCAAAGGGCTGACCTTTACACTGCTGCTGCAGAGGGAAGGAGATGGGACTGCAGTCCAGACTCAGCTGAGAGCCTGCTTCTATCCTGTAACCCATAAATCTTGTGTAAACAGTTAGGTGGTTCAGTTCGAGCAAGCTTGAGGTGGTTCATCATTACCCAAACTGGTTAACAAATATTTACTGATCTCCAGCCAAGTTAAAGTGCAGTCATGCTATCAAATTGGTGATTCTGTCCCTTCCCTGACTAGTGAAGTAAAAATAAATGTTTTTTTCTATATTATGGTATGAAAAAGGGCCAAGGCTTTGTGATTTTCAAAACCTGGTTGTGATAACCATTGCCATGGCAATTAAGCCACCTCAACGCACAAGGTGAGAGAGTGCTGGCACTGTGGTCATCCTGGTCTTTCTGGGGCTTTTGCCAGCATGGATGCTAAAGCTCGCTCAGTGTATTACAGGCACTGGGTCCTCCCTTCTCAGTGCATCAGATGGATTTTCATGCAGTTACCTGTGTTTTACAACACAGAGCTATAAATACATCGGCAGGAAAAGAGTTTCTAAGTGGGCAGAAAATGGCATGCTGCAGAATGCATACTGATATGCATCTGTCTCTCTGGAGTTAGTTTTTACTTAGCTTTCAAACTTATATAAAATTCAATTAATTTATCTTGATTGAAGGTTGCATGTGCTTTCTTTGTATTTCCAATTGGATGTGCTACAGCTTTTCTTAGTTTTTCTGAACCTTCCAGGAAGACCCTTGGCCATCGAGGGTCTCATGATCCATTCCCAGCTGCCTTGAGGAAGCACAGGCACATGCTGTGCTGTGCCACTCTGTGCTTGGCCCTCAGGGCCATGCTATGCTGCACAGATTCATTGCCACAGGGTAACCTCAGCTGGGCAGTCACACTGGAAGAGCCCAGAGGGGGCACCTGCTTGGTACCAGTAGTGACACCATGGCACATACTTGCCTTTGTCTGGAGGTGAAGCAACATACTGTCATTTAAACATTCAGTCGAAAATCCTGTGAAAACTCTGAAGACCTCAGTGTGGGTGAGCCTCTCTCCCAGTGGGAAGCCTGGGCAGTGTGCCATGCCCTGATCATAGGCCTGTCTGCCACTGCTGCCCTCGGGATTCCAGTGTCAGAAGGAACTCAAGGTCTTGTAGCCTGCTGCTGTCTTTTCTGTCACGTTAATGAAGTAGTTACCTTTCTCAAGAGTATTTGTCATTCTTTCTTGGGGTATAATAGAACCTCCTGGTGCAAAACCACAGTCCACCCTATATTTGTGAATGCAATGATAAATTATGCAGAGAAAATTCTATTCTTGACTAGATGTTCTTCCATTTAGGCCACCATTAATGGTGTACATCATTAAGTCTTTGTCAGTGTAATATTGTGCACTGTGGGAAGGAATCCCAGGCTGAGTCTATTTTTGACCTCTAATGGTTGATTTACAATGAGTTATAGTTGCAGAGTTCAGATGTTTGGTGATTATTGCTGAGCTGGACTACTATCAGGCAGTTTTAAAAATAAAACTTGCAATTTGAAGAGTATAATTGAAGTTCCTTAAGAGAGCCCTGCTTGACCTTTCAGCAAATGCACTGGATTTCCTGATCCAGCACTCACGGGCAGGGCAATGCCACAGGGCAATGCTGTGCAGCATGGTCCTGCTGCTTAATGGGGCTATTGACCTCTCCTGGCTGAATCCCTGCTTCTTGTGAGGCTCACTGTGGTGTGTTGCAGTGCTCATGCTTTTTAAGTGTCTTCTTAGAGGAAACAGTGGGAAAGTAAATTGCCACGTAGGGAGGATCCTGCAGGAAATAAAAATTTGTATGAAAAAGATAAATGAGGCGCAAAATCAGCTGGTTCGAGTACCAGCCTATTTTGCTTGCAGAAGTGTGTCTGGGCTCTTCGATATCTATTCTATTCCTCACAGAAGTTCAGTCTTCTGAAACTGGCAAAGAATGGGAGTCAAATTTCTCTGTCCTTTTCCAGAACTTCTCCAGGGTTAGTTTTGCCTTCACCCAGCCCTGACTGTAGTTTCATACAGAAACGATAAGCTCAGCTGGGATGCAGGAATGTCTCTGAAAGTGCTTCCTTTCAAGGAAGCACACAAGCCCTTAGCAATGCTGTCCATATGTGACTCTGCTGTGTATCTAACACTAATTAAATACTTGACAGGTGTCTTTTGGTTTTGTTTTGCAGGAAGAAATCATTCCTCTTTTCAGCTCTGTACGCTGCCTTTATATTTGGTGGTCGGCACCTAATGAACAAACGAGCAAAATTTGAACTAAGGAAGCCGCTAGTGCTCTGGTCTTTGAGCCTCGCCGTCTTCAGGTAGGCACTTCTTCACATCACCTGCCTTTGGCATCAGGTCCTGGAGAGGTTTGGGGTTCTTCAGGTACAGCAGCACTGCTAGTGCAACAATAGGCTACACAGAAGTGGCATTTCTTTGCTTCTGCTGTTCAGGGTTGTGTCCTGATCCACTCCTTAACATTAAAATTGTTGACTTACCAGATCATAAAGCATTTGAAGAGGGGAGAAATCAATAACCCTCTTGAAGAACAAAGGTGAAAATAAAGGAGGACATGAGAAAAAGCACTGATCATTGCAATGCATTTACCATGCAAGCTACAAATGGAAATAAACACATTAAGATGTTAGTCTTGTTCTCACTTACTAGTAGTATTATGTTTGTGTGCTGTGTATATATGGAATATTTAGTCAAGACTCTGATCTCTATTACAGTGAGGTAAACCAAAAGTCACAGCTTTGATGACAGGTAAATTGGACCACTGTAACTGATATCAGCAGCTGACTTCTGGTTATTCCATCACAAATTGTTTGTGACTGTAGCAAAAAGGTGGCTCCACAGGGAAGGGCTGTTTTTTTGTGATGCACATCTCTCAGCTGTGTGTTGACTCCATATTGAGTGTGGAGAATGCCATGTTCAGATTGTTGAAGTCAGAGGTAAAATTGACCAACCGGAACTCCACTTTATATGCTTCATATGCTAATTTTTAATGAAGTTGAAGATAAATGAATGAACAAACAAATGCTTATAAAAATAGCCCTTACAACCACATGAATTTTGGTACAAATTACTAGTAATAATACACAGATGATCTGAGAATTATCCTTCATTTCAGGGACTATTGGGACTGTAAGTTGTAGCTCACTCAACAACATACAGACTGTCTACAAACTGTTATCAAACACTGCTACCTGTATCTTTCTAATATCAAAGTAATAATTACTGATTATATTAGTTCACAACTACATAAAACACATTTGCTTACTGAGCAGGTGTGAATGGTGCATAATTTTTCACAGGATGGGAATAGTTTTTGCTGAGAGACTCTACAGGGTGAAATAAAGCAGGAATGGAGAAGTTTGGCTTTTTTCATGGCTTTTCCTTTTTTTCTCCAAAATTATATCACCTTGAAACTTTCCAAAACTCTGGCAGGGGAAACTAAATTGTATTTCTAATAGCTAGGACCTGCTAACAGAAGAACTGTAATTTGGCTTGGTTTTAATAGTTCATTAACACATTAAAGAATATCTCAGAGCAGACAAAACTTTTAGTGATCTGGGTAACTTTAAGAGCAAGTTCAAACACTGGAAATTCGTAATTTTCATTGGATTGCACTTGGTGCTGTACTTCTGGCTGTGTGTCTAACATAATTTTGCTTTAAGGTCCTGTAAGCAATTGTCATTGTTTGTTCCAGAAATGGCTGAATCTCAGCAGCTGTTGAACTGGTTCCTAGATGGCATTTTGTTTGTGGATCAGTTTGTAAAGTGGTTTGTAGCCAGCAGGATCCCAATTCCGATTGCACTTTCTTACGGAATGTGGATACTAGGAACTAGCTGCCTTACACAAATCATTTGTCATATAGTACTCAATCTGAGGTGGGGAAGCATGATTTTGGAACTCTCCTTTGCATAAGATGTCTAGGGTGAATTTAAAAAGGAAATTATTTTTGAGATGTGACTGACATTCACAGTGTGGGGTTTTTAAGCAATTTCACTAGCTGATTTCCTCCCAAAATCACAAGTGATTGATGCACTGATCAATGGACAGCATGAATTTACGTTACACTGTCTAGATGGACTTCAAAATCAGCACATTCATTACTTGCTAATTGGAGTTTCTCATCATAATAATATGAAATAGCTAACTCATGGCCAGCGTGAGCTGCTGAGTGATATAAAAATACGATCTTCATGTTTTGAAGCTACAAGCTGCCATGATGAATCTGCCACAGAGACCACCTCACTGCAGGCACTCAAGGTGACCTCTGCTTGTGCAGATGAGAAGCATTGGCCAGAAGAGCACAATTAGGAGAGGGATTCACAACTCCTTCTGCTTCCTCCATCAACTCAAATAGCACCATTCAGGGCCAAGTGTTTCCCAAGCACTGCAGAGCTCACCCTTTCCTCTGTATGTCAAGAAAAGAGAGAGCAGAGTGGAAGGGTGTGTGAGATGTTTGGCCTGCACAGAAGCACTGTGCCTTTAACCTGCTGGATTTGTAGTGGTCATCAGTTGATTATGAAAATTATATGGCTGTGTTTTGCTCTTCTGAGGTGCTGAGTAGTGTGCAGAACTGTGAAATAGGGAAGGGGGAAAACCAACCCAAAATGTTTCCCGTAAGACAGAGCATGAAACCTTAGCAGCTTCCATAGCAATATGCAATCCCATACAAAACCCCTTGACTTCTTGCCTGGAAAACAGGAGAAATGATAAAGAATTCATTAAAATGTGAGACAAAGACTTCTTTTAGAAGTGTTAACTGGAACATCCATTGCTTGGTGCTTCAGCACCACTGTCCTTTCTGGGACCATCTGTCATAGCTTTACTGTCTCTCTTATCAAGCAGCACTTGAAATGCTGTAAACTTCCCAAGTAACTTGGATTTGTTTTTTTTTTCCTAGCTCCTGTGATAACTAGGTGTTGCATTTATATATGCTTGGTCTAAAAGGCATTCCTGCTTCCTCCGAAGGTCAATTCAGATACATTTGGAGGACTGTAGGCTTACTATGGATCCAGGAAAATGGTCCTTAAATTTCAAAAGACTTTCTCCTTGGCTTTCTGGGATTCTAAAATGCTCTGACGTTTACAATACCTTGCGGAAGTTCTAAGTAATGTATTTGTCTGCCATGAGTGGTTGTACTGAGGAACAAAAACCTGCCTGGAGAGGCCTCTGTATTCTGCCTTGAGGTCAATTTGAGGCTTTTTTCTGGACTCCTTGTTTATCTCCCTTTTAGCACTCCTACCATTTTACCTGCTTCAAATATCCTCAGAAATAGTAACACTTAGCAGAGGCTGAAAAGATGTGTTTTGGGCTTTAAATGAAAAGGAAATTGCCTGCCAGGCAATCACATGGTCCTTCTTCAGAATGTATCCTGTATGCCCTGGCGCTTGCCAAGATCATTTAAATGTGGTAGCTGCTACAGTAGGAAACTTGCCATGCTTATAAATAAACAAAACAACTACACCACCCTACTGAGCTTGCTGAGCATTCAGGAGCTAGGTCAAGAGTGAGTTTTGTGTCAACACTGGCAGCCAGCAGGATTTCTGAGAAAAATAGCAGCTTTATTTCCCTTTGAAAGCATTGACTAGTTTTAAACATTTTGTCTCTGAAAACTTCAGTAGGAGCAGTGACAGTAAATCTTGCTTTTCACTAGGAAACCACTGTGCAAACATCACCTCCTGAAATCTTTTGCTGAGAAATCAGTTTGAGATACTGGGGTTGCTGGGCTGGTTTGGTTTTTTGGTTCCTAGCAGGTTTGTTGACTTTTTTCAGTCATTGAAGATTTGTTCTGTTTTGTTTTGTTTTCTACACTTTAAGTGTGTTTACCCAGCCTGGTTATGTACTGAGGTCGTGGGGGAGCAGTCCTGTGTTGGTCTGTGGTAACAGGAACCTGCTGTTGGGAAGGTACACAAAAGGTCTTTCTTCAGCCCCATAAGACCCCAAGGAAACCATTGTTGTTTCACCTACACAATCAAAGTGACAGTCAGTCCTGTATTTCTGAATATTTCTTGGGGTTAAAATCTGCAAAACACATCAAACCTGAATTGCCAGTTTTATATTCGTGATACTTTGAACATAACGTTGGGGCCATTCATGGAGCGTTTTACTTGGAGTCTATCAAAAGTGTCATGCTGGCATCTGCAGAAATCAACGAAGCTGAGGCCAGGACTCACAGAAGGATATAAAGTCATTAATTCATGTTTTCATTACATCTCATATGGATTTTTAAAATTCCTTTTATAGGCCACAGAATCTGTGTATGGGTAGCATTTCTATCAAGGAGCTTAAATGTGTTTGATCGCCTCGTCTTCACAAGGACAGCAGCATGGCTCCGTTTCCCTGTGCATCCTTAAGGGGCTGACAACAGAAGTTTCAGGGTCAAGGCTCTAACTAATAATAGTAAAAGGTTGTCTTCCCTAGGGAGTACTGTCACATCAGTGCAGGAGGCAAAGAAGCTGAAACATCTAATGTGATGCAATCATCTGTAGACAGAGGCTAAGCTTGACCATGGCTGGTGGGTGCAGTGAGAGCAGGAATATCTCTTCATCTAGCCAAGCCACACCACTATAATGCTCTTATCACCTCCTGAGATCGCTTTAGTTTCTAATCCAAGCCCAGCTATGCTTTGAAGCAGCGGTGGAAATGAGTAGATGTCAGCACAGGGTTTCCAAATCTCTTTTTTCCTGATAAGCACTTTCTTTCAGTAGTAGAAATGGTGTTAGATATAGCTAAAAGGTTGCTAGCTGCTTGCCACAAAGCTAACCAGAGACTCAAAAGCAAAGTATTCCCACAACAACAGGTCTTGTATTTGAAAGCCAAACCCAAAAAGGCTCTCTAAAAGGAGGTGACTCACTTTGTCTTTACGGGACCGGCGTTTACTGATTTGCTACTGGAAGCACAGCAGCATGTGTAGAGGGGTTTGCACCCACAGAGGGCTCCTGGCAAGGTAGTCCGAGACACGTCTTTATGTGAAGAGCTCGATTCTGAGCTGAATTAAACAGAACAGACAAAACATGTGTTTAAGGATTACATTCTAGTTATCATGCGTATAAGTAAGAAAATTGATGAAAGATGATTGAGATTTATGTCCCATCGCAAGAACTGCTATTCACAGATACTTGCCATGGGGATTTAAACACAACTTAATTTCATTTGTTGCTGAGCAACCCATCAAAATATTAAAATACTCTGAAATTTTATAAGGTCCTGACAGTACATTCAAAGAGAAAATTAATTACTGAAAAGAGGAATGTTTGCCAAATAACATTAAAATTAATAAGCAGCATTTAAGGTGAATTAATAATCTTCTCACTTATAAATTTAAAAGCAAATTAATTCAAAGTTCAACATTCCCTATATTTGTAAAGCATTAATGCATATTCTCAGGACATTTCTCAGAACCCAAATCAGTAAAAGGCTTAATATGCATCTACTTAATAACTTATTTCTATAGGACCATGTTCATCTTTAGATACTTACCTGATTCTCTGACATAACAGATAAAGAAACATCTTTTTAATTACCATTTTGGAGCTGAAGTTGAATGTTGGGTGAACAGTAGAAATTCAGAATGATTGGAGAGAAGACAGAACGCCATTGGATGACAGTTAACAGTTCACTCCTCTGTTGCTCCTGTGGGCTCCTCTGCCTATCAAAGTAATTCTGAATGTAAGCTGATTTTACTTTTTTTACCTGCTCAGGCCTAATTAAAAGTAAACCAAAGAGTCACTGTGAGACCTAGCTGATTCTACCTTATAGGAGATATGGATAGGTCTGTCTAAAAATTATGAAAATCTCTTTTCTCAATGCTAAGCTGGGCCTCCTTTCTTTAAAACCTTTCCTTTTTCTCTGACTTAGCTTGCTTGTCTTTATTGCTGGAAAAATGAACATCTTAGCATAGCAAATTTTAATACGTTATTTGAAAAGCTGTTGTACTCATTTTGCCCCTGTTCCTTCCACTCTCTCACAATCAAACAAGCATGTTGACACTCAGTATATCACCTTGGATTACACTTTTCTTGTGAGCTCACCCTGTCCCAGTCCACGGGAGCCCTTGCAGGTCACCACTCAGCATGAATGGTACCCAAAGTGGAGTCCCCCAGAAGTCAAACTTTGCCTCTCAATTTTATACAGGGAGCAGACTGAAATGTGTATTTGAGGAACAAAGAACATCTGTCTGGTGGCTTAAGCAGGGAACTGTACTAGAGAGGAAGTACATAATTAATTCAAAAGGAATCAATCAAACCTCCCTTCTCTGCCCATGTGGCAGCACTTCTGTATTTTACTCAGCCTCAATACTTGGTTTGTGAGCACTGTAAAAGGGCCTCCCCCATGCAGAAATCCCCGGGGAACTGGTATCTCCATGTATTTTCTTCTGAGTAAGTCCCTGACAGCTTGTGCTTGTTGGAGGCAGCGGGAATACAGCCCTGAGAGGTGTTAACTTGCATGACCTATCAAATCCAACGCTTCGTCTGCGGACGGGCTGTTAATGAACACTGCCAGCCCCAGCCGTGCTCGCACGCAGGGCTCGGCTGCGTACGGGTGTCGGCCCGTGGGTTAGCAGAGTCACTGCTTTGTCACAAGTTTAGCTTCTTCTAAACAAATGTGTCTCCTTGTGCCCGTACCATTCAGCATCCTCCCCCGAGGTTGTTGAATTAACAACAACAAAAAAAAAAAAATAGAATTGTTTGCCAAGTGTAGGCGAATCCCTGAGATGTGAACTTCTCTAGGTGCTTGCAGGAGTTTCACCCCACTGAGGACGGAGTGAAACAGGAGATCAGTGGCTCCAGGCCTGCAACTGGCATCAAATTTATGGATCTGAGCAGCTCATTACAGTGATATTATAACTTTTAGCTTCTTTAAGCCTCCTTTATTCTGTCAAATGCCAGTGTTTCCCTGTAACTTAGATTTTTCTTACTTTTTTATCTGCCAGTTTTACAGCTTTACTGGTGGCTGGGTTCATTGGTTGGCTTGATTCTTTCCTAAATCTTTTACTTTATTACTGTTTGGCTTTATTTGCATAGGATAATTTCAAACTCCTGAATACATACATTTCAGTGCTACACATGACAGTTTCTCTGCCAACTTGATACCTATGATCCTGTAAGTATCTTTAATTATCTTTGTCCTGCAGAACTAGACAATGCCACTTTCTTGGATTATCATTTAAATCACTGCAATTCTGTACTTACTCTAGGATTGCCTTGAGATGATGTTGGATGCTGAGAATAATTTCAGTAACAACATGAACAAGTGCGAATGCCCCTGACGCATTCATTAAGGATTGCTTAAGAGGCACACTGTGCTTATGAATCCTCATGGGCTACTTTAGCAATCCTCAGATGGATTCCTTAATTCCTATGAGATTTTGAACCAAACACAAGGCTTAAGTTAAAATTTTTTTTTTCTCCTTTTTAGTAGTTTAGCCACAGTTCAAATCTGCTGAAATAAATATCCAAGAACTAGGAAATACTTCTTGAAAGAAAAATACCTCATTGAGTATGCAGCCTTCACAGGGTGCCAGGGAATTTCAGATATGACAAAGTCCAGTTATTATTTAGTGATGGTATTGCAACAGCTTTCGTCAAGAAATGTTGCTCCTGCAAGTTCCTACCCTCCATGTGCCAGATAACCAGGAAGCAATGCCAGGTAGCAGCACACTGAAGAGGGTAAAAACATGATAGGTAGTTTCTGTTGATTAGCTTGTAACTGACTCTTGGAAATCAGAGGCGATACAGGGATGCATGGGTAGAGCTGGAAAACTCTTTTTCATTCTCTGTAAGAAAACAGTTAAGTGTTTTTCAGCAGTGTGTGGTTACAAGGGTGTCCCTGTGTAAGCAGCTTACGCTATTCTCTGGTGTTCCTCGAGTGATGATTGAGTGCAGCTGCCCTTCAGCCTGACCATTGCTCCCTGCTTATCTCTACCAAAACCCAGTGGGCCTTGCATAGCTGCCGAGTGCTCTGGGTAAGGCTCTCTGTGCAAGTGTAACTCTCTCCACCTTCACCAATTCTCTTTGTAAGCAGTGCAAGTTCTTCCACCACCTCACAAAACTTCACGTTATTGATTTGGTTTTTTTGTGCTCTGCTCTCGGGTTTGTCTGGATACAGCTATTCCAAATCATAAGGAAGGCAGGTCTGGGGGACCAGATTGCATTTATTCAGGCTCCATGAGGAGAGACTGGAAGGCAGTACCTGTGGTAAATTTATTTTTATCCACACATACAAATAATCCTTACGAGTAGTAGTTGCAGCAATTGGCAGAATTGTTGAGTTTGCCACTTTAGCAAGGGAGAGTCAGATGGATTTTCCTCTGCTGTGGTGTTAATGTGATTAAAATCTCCAGATGACAGTGTCCATTGATCGGGAGCCGTGCAGAGATGTCACTGTTGGGGTATGCTTAATGAGGTCCCTGGGGAGGGAAAGAAATAAGTTAGGTCTGGCTTTCCTTCCAGTTTTGTCAATAAAAAGGACAAAGAAATGGTTTGGGGAGCCAGGTGAGTTGTGACTAAGAAATCTGCCAACAGGAGGGAAGGGCTGAAGGGAGTGGCTCCACACTGAGAGATTTATTGCCAAGGAGAAAAAAAAGGCTGATGCAAGATACACAATATCTGCCCTTACATGGAAACCACAGAGCGAGCTGTCACTTTAATAAACCTCATTACCTTTCCCAAAATTTATCACATGGGATCCTAACACCACCCAGGCATGTATGCATATGCTTAGGGGTCTCTAAAGCTACACAAATGATATATTATTTCTTGGAGCCATGTAAAATATTTGCACAATTTCTAAATCAGTCGGAGCTGGCCTGACTTCAGGTTTTGGTCCCAACTGAAAACTGAAATGATTTGCATTGAAAAGCTTTCTAGAAAGGCATCTGGATCAGTGCAATAGCCAGGTCTGAAAAGCAAGGCTTGTGTGCTTGGTTCAGTGATAGGGGTCCTTTCTAGAAATGGAAGGGGAATTCTCTCAATTTTGCGTTGGGATTTTGATAGGACTGAGCCCAAACCTCAAAGTATGTGTGAGTTTATGCAAAGAAAAAGTTTTCTGCCAAAAAGACTGATAATAGTTGCAAAGATCAGCACAATGGTCCTGAGAGCCAGAGAACCTCATTATAAAACACTTCCAGTACTGCTAACAAGCAGGTTTTAGGATAAGCAAGCACCAAACTGAAAAATAGTTTTATTCCTCATCTTTCCCTATTCCTACCTTTTTTTTTTAACATTACAGTGGCTTGGACTCCACCCTGAATGAGTCTCCTTCACCTTCAAGGCCAGTAAAGGAGGACTGTGTGGGTGAACTGCAAGATCCATTTGTTCTCCTTCCCAGTTAGAAAATGGTCAGAGGGAGAGGCTGAGGAGCAGCTAGGCAGCAAAACATCAGAAAGAAGGTTTTACTGTTGGGGCTTGTTAAATTCTTGGTGTTCTCATGCCCTTGCATTTGTGTATGTTCTGGAGGGACCCATTTCTGTTATTCAGAGCAGTGGATTATAGAGATAGAATGTGTAGTAAACATAATGGTAACTAATACAGCACTGGTACAGTTCCTTCTGCATTCTCAACTGGAGCCTGTGTATTTCCAGGCTTTTGAGTCTGTCCTGGGATATCCTATCATCCTGTAAAGGAGTATATTTGAAACAAGATCCAGCAGAGATGCCAACCACTGTCGTAAATGCCTTTTCAGTGGCTTTCTAGAGCAGAGTAGCTGCTCAGAGCATGATGCCAAACATTGAACTCTCTAGTGCCAAGGCTGGCTGGAAAGGCTCCTGCCTTTCCTGGTCTTCATTTTCCCCACTATGAATGAAATTAAATCACATCATTTAAGAAGTGGAGACTATTTCAGCTGTATCATTCACCAGTCCAGGTAAATGGCATGGCCATGGAGCCAGCCAGAACAGCACAGCGGGGTGAGCAGCGAGGCACCGGAGGCAGCACCTGCTTGTGGGATGGGTGGAGAGATGGGATAGCTCCAGCACGAGAGGGCCAGCAGAGCTCACTGTGGGGTGCATGGATAGGAACTCAGAGCAGAAAAGAGCCGCAGAGAATGCCCATTGCTAGTAATCACATTCACCTCCCCAAAGAAAGTGAACTATTTTTAAATAGTGCATTCCCTTTCCCAGCTGGAGAGGTAAAATTGCAAGTGGGAACAAAGGCAGTCATTACAAGCTTTCAGGGAGTTTAGGAAGTTAAAGACATTTTCTAGCCTGAAACATTTGTGAAAATTGGGCTCTTAATTACCATGGTTTAGTAATTTTATAGATACCTTGCAGCTTTTCAGACACATGGGCTGAAGAGATGAGTTCTGTCTTCTTTTCAAAGAATGAGATTAACATAAGTGCTCTTAAATTACTGTTATGTTAATTTTTGAAAAAGTGCTTTTAAAGATGTTCAGTTACTATAATAAAAAAGTGAATAATGGAACCAAGGTGCTTATTCCGTAATTTTTTCTTTTTCCTGCTTGTTGTAAGTGAATAAATAATGGTCCCAAAAATTTTATCTGTGGGCTAGGCCTTGGAGGACACAGGCATGAGGGAGTTGTTCCTTTGCTTTCAATTATCTGCTGCAACTAAATTGTAGTAACTGAGCACATAGTTGTCTAAACACAGTTAACAAGGGGTAAAATATGGTGGCAAAAACCTCCTTCTCTGTTTTTACAATTTTACACTAAAATTGCTAAATATAGAATGAGCATGTAAGTAGTTACCATAGTTCATGGCACCAGAGAAAGCTTGGCAAGGTTTTTTCACATCAGTGCCCAAAATTACTATTCTTAAAGGAAAATGTGAGAAAATTCTAGCCAGTGTGATTTTTTTTTTCCCAGTGAAATGCAAATGATATAGAGCAGAAAGGAGCTCAGCTTAGGTGCTCAGTAATATTATGATAGTCCTAAATCCCAAACATACAAAAAGAAGCATTGCAGTCCTCTGAAAGACTGACTTTGAAATAATCAAATTTTTTCATTTTGCAGTGAGAGTTTAGGGTTCTATTTTTGTCCATAGTTGACTCACTGGTTGTGTGTTCAGGCTTTTCCTTCATTGACTTGTCTGGATAGAAGCCTTTTGAAATGGATTTCCCACAGACACCGTTGGCTGCTGAATAGGATTAAAACTGCATTTTTGTTGTTTTATCAATTGAAGGCATAAGTAAAGGAGAACAGGAGTTTTTAAGAATATTGGCATTGAATTTTCCACCTCAATTTTGTATCTGCTCATGTCACAAGGCGTTAAGCACCCCATCATGTATTCTGATCCCTACCTGATTTTATTCTGGAGTTCACTGGTGCAGAAGAACTACAGTAGTTAAAACAACTGCAGAACTTCCATGAGGGAGAAAATCCAAGTATTTTCTCCTACAGTTAAGATCAGTTGCTGCAGTCTGGTCCTGTGCAAACCCCGGAGGTGTGACAGTGGGAAGGAGGTAGAAGCATGGATGCTCTTGAAATTCAGTTTGTAGGTTCACATTCTCTGTCACTTCTGTCCAGCTGTGTCAGGCCAGATCTACCCTGGTGTTTTCCTTACATATTTTCCTAAGGGAAATCGTAAGGAAAGCAAGGGTCTGACTGTATCTGTGGAAGGCACATCTGGTTTTCGGGCTAGGTCAGAATGTTTTCAGCTGTTGGTGTTTCTAGGACAGCACAGCTTTGTAAAATTGCACTGTATGTCTCTGCACATTACTCTGTAGTTTTAGATCTTGAAAGTGTGCTGACAAAATATCAAATGTACAAGCAATCAAGTGTTGTTAAAAGGTGTACCAAAACCTTTTATGTCTATAAACTATTTGTCTTGAAAGATATAGGTGTACCTTAGGTAATTAAGATGAAGGACTCTGGAATTGAAGGTTTAGAGACCAGCTTCAAAAAGTGAAAAGAAACTCTGTAGTAAGTCAAAGGACTTTGAAGAAAATTCCTCCTACTGGAGTGTGTTTACTCTTATTTCAACTATACTGTTTTCACTGTTACAGAGAGGGCAGACCTCTTTCTCCTTACATCAAACAGACCTCACGGGTAGGGCACTGAACCACAACTCACAGATTCACAGAATATCCTGAGTTAGAAGGGACACACAAGGATCAAGCATAACTCTTACAAAAACGGCCCATACGGGGATTTAACACACAAGCTTGGAGTCAAAAAGTTGCACATCATTTCTTATTCTGACTTGGACACAGATTTTTGACAGAACAATTAAATTTCAGTTTGCCTCACCTCTCTGTCTTTGAAATGGGTTTCATGCATAACCACCTTACAAGGCTATCACATGAGTAAAGGCTGTAAAGTTCTGTGAGGAATTCACAAATACAGTGTCAAGGGCCTTAGAGGTGCCAACACAGACAGAAGTCTGAAGGAAGTTACCTGAATAGATGCCAGTTTATGAACAGCTGTGTCCTTAGCAGTTCTTACACAGGAATGTCTGACCTAAAGCAGTTGCTGGCCTGAATGTTATTTAGGTTGGTAACTCCAGGACAGCCCAGGCTGGAGGTGGTAGGTCCTGTCTGTTGGAAAGCAGAGAAGACCGAGATTTTGGTATGGCAGAGGAAGGTCTGCTCTGTGGACAGAATGGAGGTGTCCTTTTCATCTGAAGTGGATTCAGTGAGGAGACACAACCTTCTAGGGAGGTACCTGGATCAGTTCTAGGAAGTAGAACAGAGAAGTGCTTTACAGATGTCTTACAACAGTCTTTCTGCAGGAACAGGTCTCCCTGTCCATCACTAACTTTGGTGTTGCTTAAAAGCACTTTGGAAATGTTGAAAGATGATGAAACAATAGCCTAATTACATTAATTTTCTTTGCCATTTCTTACAAAAATAACAGTTGGGCTGAGTTCATCAGCTGTCATTTGAACAAGTGTCTCTCTAGGATTTCAAGGTAACTCAATGTTAAGAAGTCCTGTCTTTTAAGTACTTATAAAACACTTTAAAAATGTTGCATTTAGAGTTAAGAGTGACCAAATCCATAGTCAGTATCATTCTTTTTCAAGCTTTTTTATAATTTAGCTGTGCGTCCTTCACTGACCAAGAGACTGATTAATTCAATTTGGAAAGTTAAGCCCTCTTCCACAAACCTAGCAAAATATTTTTAATAACTAGGTGCAGACTTACAAATCTGGTTCTTCTAGTCAGTTATTAATACAAATGAATATTTCATATAGGTTGCCCTTGTGTCACATTGACCATTTAGGATGTTGGGTGCCAGATCCTTTTCCAGGCTGCTTTTCTGTGAGTTTAGAGGACTCATTATATTGCAGCGACTTAACAACAGATCTCATTAACTCCATAAAATCAAAATAAGAGCCTTTAATTCCATGTAGGTCACTGCAAGGAACAACAGCCAAATGATAGCTTTCAGTCATTGGTCACATTTCATTTCTGCTTAATGATCGGCTTCTCACCATACTACTGTAATATCATGATTTTGCAATCAAAGATAAGTCTAAAGAAACTATGTAGTTTCTACACCAGTTTAAATACAAGAAGATTCAGGATTTTTGGTAATTCATGGAACTTACGTAACTTCAATTTTACTGAATATCATCAAGACAAACTAAGACAGGAGTCACATCTGAGATAACATTTAGGTAGTCTGACAACCTTTTAGTGACACTATATAGTAAGATTTTCATAGGCATAATTGATTCCTCCTCTCGTTTAGAAGATTTTTTCCATCTGGAAAATCCAAATTTTTTTTTTTTTTAATATTGCGCCATCACATATTGCATATTGCCCAGTGTTGGTGCTGTTCCTCCCTTCTCCCTGCAGAGCTGGCCAGATGTGGACAGGTATGTCCATCAGTGGAAAATAATCACAATAAGACTTAAGAGGTGATCCATTTAAAAAAAAAAACTAAAAGTGGAGGAACAGCTGCAATGGAATGTAACCAATCCACAAACACACAAGAGCAGCTTGGGTATCAGAAAGCAGATTGAAACAATTGCAAATTCTGGTGGGTTGTGCTGCTCATTTGCTATGTTCCTGCGCTCCTCAACCCCCCAGAAAGTGGGGCCCACAGGATCTAAATTCTCTCTCTGTGATACCCTGTAAATACGTGTCCATGGACCCAAAAGTTTAAGGAAACTTAATTAGCCAGGAAATGTATTTCTCACTTGACCTTTGCTTCAGTGCACTGGAAGGTTGGTGTGTGACCAGGTTTTTCACCAGTCCCCTCCCCGTGGAAGAAGGAATGCTGTCTCTGTCGGACAGGCTCTAAAGGAGACTGCTCTTGTGGTCTTAATTAATTTCCCAGCCTCCAAACAGTCTGGCACGTCTACCCACAAAAGCTTTTGGAAGAGCAGGCTTTGAATAAGCACCCAGGCACCAGTAAAAGTCAGTAGGCTGTCGGTCCATGCTTCTGGTCAGCACAAACCAGACTGCAAGTTTATCCCTTTCTCATTTGTCATTACCCAGATACACACTTTAACCTGGATATTCCCTTTTGGTTTTGCTCAGCTTTAATAAGAAACTGCCCTCTCTGTAACCACATCCTGGGAGAATTGAAAAAAATGCAGTTTCTTTTCTTTTTTTTTTTACAGATGATGAGGGCAGGCTCCCATTAGCATTCTGATTTAACTGCTAAAATTTTGTTTGACTGTCTCCTCTTTTTGCCATGAAGGTTAGCAGTTTCCCAGAGTACTGTGCTCCTAGTGGACCTGAAACCATCACAAAATATAAAGACAGATTTTAGATTAGGATCAGGCTGATGTTTTCTTAAATCTTCCATCTTTTCCACTGGGCTGATAGTATAATCACCACAGCAATAGCAAGGCAGCAAGCACACTGTGATCTGACTACTTCACCTGTCTACACAGATAATAGTTTAGGTTTATCATTCTATAATGCAGCTGTAAATATATATTTACTATGTGGTCACCATACAAATGCGTGTTCCCAAAACTCCTGCCCTTCTTGCTAGGTAGGAACTATCACCATGTCCTTCCTCCCTGGAATGGGCCATTTCCCAACACTGGTCTGCCAGCTCTATTCACAGATTCACAGGGAAAAATAATGTAAACTTGGAAAAAACCCTTTCCTCTGCTGATTGGCAAATGCCCCCTTCAATGCCTGCATTCTCTGGAGGTGCCCCAGTGACTATTGAGTCAGCCAAAACTACCATTCCTTCTCGTGTGGCCAAAGCAGGGTCTTAAGGGAGACAGATAGAAATCTCCTACAAACAGTTTAATTTCCAGCAACAAAATCTGTCAGTTTCTTAAGAAATCTGTCACCTAGCCCTGTCTCTGCTGTGTTATCTTTGTGGTGCACATCTTTGATGGGTTGCTACTCTGGTACTGCAGAAGATAAGAGTGATTGGAAAGAAGCTTTCCCTTACCAGGTGGAGAAGTAAAACTATAAATATTTCCAGAGAATTGTAAAACAAACCCACCACTCATGTTGAAAAACTGCTTTGTTACAAGCGTATTTTTAGGAATGAGTTAAAAACCACAGCAAGGGAATGACTGAATGATGAGAGATGTTCTTTGACATGGAGATGCACCCACCTCGGTACGTGGTGCTTGGTAATACCAGGAGTTCCTGAGTTTCTTCACTCTTTTGACAACTCTCCTGTTGGGGAGTTCGGCGACGTTTGATGAAGCTGCGTTTCTTCTCAAGAAATTTAGTTCTGAGAGTTGTTTCTCATATATGCTTCTTCCCTGCATTTTCCCAGTATCAGTTCACAGTTTGTGTGTGTTCTGTTGCTTGGTTAAGCACGGAAATATTCTGCTGTCCCTTCTTACAGAAACTGCTGTCTCTAGGTGTGCTCTCAGGACTGCCCTGCTGCTTGGACCTGACAGACTGAGGGTCACTGTGCTTCCCGCATTCCTGTGCCTCAGCATTAGCAGTGCAACTCTTTCCTGAAGACTCTGGGGTTTAAATTAGAAGGGCACAGAAAGGCAATTTTATGAAGAGATGACTCTTCAGCAGCAGAAGGGAAACGGAATGACCGCCAAAGTACTGCTGCTGACCAGAACAGGAAGGTGAACATGGTTTGATTTGTCACGAAGAAAGGTCTAGGAAGCTCCACATTCTTCACCTGCTGCCCTTTGGACATTTCAGAATGCTCCCTCTGTAAATATTTCACATGCTAAAATTTAAAAAAAAAAAAAAGAAAGAAAGAAAAGTAAACAACTAAAGAACCTGCTTCCCCTCTTTTCTTGCTGTTATGGTACAAGCAGGCTGCAGTCAGTGTGGTCGTCTCGGCTGCTTTCCCAGGACCACTGTCTACTCGATGTGGCTTTCACAGAGGTTGTTGTGCTTTTTACCATAGCCTTGTGCTCCCAGGGCACAGGCTCACCTGCCAAGACTCCTGTGAGTCACCGTGTAAGCAGGTCAGGGCAGAATTAATATCTTTTCTCTTTTCCATCTGTGCCCCAGGCTGGGAGCTGGAGGTGGACCCATGGGAGCTCTGTCTGGGTGGCCAGCTGGCTCACTGCTGGACTAGCCCAGCACACGCACAGCACAGTGTAGTCTGACACCTCGGACTGGTTGAACCAGCTGGGCACCAGTGGTTTGGGCTGTTGAACAGCCTGTGAGGCCTGGGAAAGGAGGGTTCTGCTTGAAGTCTCCACCAGCCCTTGATTTTGTGCATCACAACTGGGTCTTGTCTGCAGGCTCCCTGCTTCTCTCTGCTGGTGCTGGGTGTGGAGAATGGCATGCTTTTGTAAAGATACTCCACTACCAATCTCCAGCTTGTAGCTAACGTATTTTCCATTCATCCATAGCCATTGTCAAGACTTTTATCCCCTTCAATGCCATCTTTATCTAGTTCTGCATATACAGATTGCATGGTTTGTTTGGTTTTCTTAAAGATGAAAACCGGAGCAGAGACTTTCTGCTCTGTGATTATCCTTTAGGACGAGTTGCTATATTCTGTGCTGAACTTCTAAATTTGTTCTGATTTAGAAGTCACATTCCCTGCTCCGTTCTGCAGTGTTGATCCTGGACTGGGGTGTCCAGAGGTGTCAGAAGCCAAGTGCAGGGATGGGTCTCCATAGAAAGCAGCCCTAGCAAAAATGGTCAGTGACATCCACTACAAGGAGGGGCTGAGCCTGCTACAACACCAGCTGGACTTGGACTGAAGGCTTGAGGTACCTGCTGCTCACTTAGGCTTTTCACAAACAAACACCTCACTGCCTCCTGGCAGGTTGGTAGGATGGAGACAGCAGAAAGTAGCAATAGGCTTCAGACAATAGTGCCTGCACTGTCTTCCCATCAGGCAGCTCTCCAGCCCTCAGTTTCCCTACTTCTTAATTCTGCACCTGGGATGTGTTTTGAAGCCCTCTAAGTATTGGATTTCTGTGGCCAGATTTTGGTAGCAGGAGGACCATTCCTCATCCCCCTCCTCCCCTTGTGACTGGGGAAGAGGAGGTAGAGAATTCGGGAGTAAAGTTAACCCCAGGAAGAAAGGGAGATGGGGGGTGTTTTTAAGATTTTGCTTTTATTTCTCATTACAGTACCCTAATTTGATTGCTAATAAAGTCATTTCTCCAAACTGACTCTGTTTTGCCCATGATGGTAACTGGTGAGTGATCTCTCTGTGCCTTTATCCCAGCCTGGGAGCTTTTTGGTATATTTTCCCTCCCCTGTCCAGTTGTGGAGGGGACTGATAGAGCAGATTTAGTGGGCACCTGGCATGAAGCCAGGGTCAACCTACCAACCCCTGTTTGAAAACAAGTTCAAGAGGGAAAAATAATGAGTTTGTGTTTTACTCACGGATATATTTTGATCGTACTGTGGACAGTAAAATATCAATTGGGCATTTGTTAACCTACCAGAGAAGTCACTGCCTAAAGGGAGAAGAATGTAGGACATTTTGAGCCTGAATAGATGAGAAAGCTGCATTAAATGGTGCAGTTTGTTTCTGATAGTCTCTCTAGTTGTAAAAGACTGTAATTGTACAGTAATTCACTGCTACCTTATTTTGAAAATCCCTACAGATGATTCCCACCAGACAGACTGCTTTGGTAAGCAGTTCATTTCAATACCTCACAAAAGCTACAGCAGAGAGCAGGGCGAGGACAGAACGAAGCAGAAGTAATTTACTGAGTAAGCAATGTCATCACTCTGCTGCACATCATGTCTTTGCAAGATAGAAATTTGTTGGTTGAGTTTACCTTACAGAACAAACAAGATTAAGTGGCAGAGGCACAAAAAGCAGTCTTAGCTCTCTGGCTCCAAGACACATTTGCAGGCATGCATTAGATCTTTTTCAGTCTTGGGTGGAGCATACTTGTTGGCAAGGTAGTGTTTTGGCAATGCAGCGCTTCCCATAATCGGCTACCTGTTCATGGTGTCTATTTGGGTAATTGAATCAGTTACTTGGAGTTTGCTATCCTTCTTTTGCATAAAGCCTTCCATGGTGAATTAAGTGAAAATGTAACTTGGCTTCTACTGATAAAAAAAATACAGATTAGTCTGACTCACACCATGTAGAGCTGTAACTGGAATCATGGAACTAGAGGAAGCCACCATCCTGTGGAATTGTAGAAAAGTGTGTGAGTGTGAATCTGTGTGTGTGTGCACTCCAAGGAGAGCTCTGCAGCAGTTGCTAAATGGAAAGACAGGCAGAATTACATCAACATAATCTTAAAAAAGGGATGCTGTAATCCCCACCAGGCACAGACTCTGTGGCTCTGTTATCAGTCTAGATTTGATCCCTGGGTGTTCATACTCAATCACAGCTAGATCATTGTTTGCCCGTCGTTCGACCAAGTGTTCTTCTCATTTGCATTTGTGTTCATGGCACAGATTTCTCTTTGGTTTTAAAACTTTAGTAACAAACAGTTTTTTAGAAAAGCAATACTACTTCTTTATAAAGACGTATTGCTTGCAGCTGTTTGATTTCATAAATTAAAATTTCCTATTTTCCCCCCATTTTAATGTCAGCACTGAGATACTTGCTAATGGGAGAACCAGTGTATCATTATGTATTCTGCCTGATCTTCTTCCACCCAGTTTTGCAACCACCCAAAACATAGAAGCAGGCAGCAGCATGCTGTGGCTAGCCTGAGGAGCTCACTGCCTCAGAAAGTGATCAGATCACATCTCTGTCAGGATCTCCTGTCTTCTTGGGAATGAGAAATGCAGCTCCTGAGAAAAAAGAAGGGGCATGTTTTAAACACCAAAATGAAGACACAGAGTGGGTTGCACCTCATTTCAAAACTCCTCCTGCAGGTTTTGGCACTCTGCTGAGTTAAAATGACCGATGCCTGAAAGATGTGAGAAAAGTGCTGAGAGAGCATTTCTGGGAGGAAACAACCTTACATGGAGAGGATGTACTATGAGCTGTGTAGATGCTGAGAGCACTGCACTGTCTCCTCTGCATGCAGGGGTGGATGAACGTGAGAGACTGCAGTGGCTCTCTTGCCTAAGCCTGGGAATAAGTGTGTTGCTTTGGGCAATGCTAATGGGAAACACAGACTCAACTAAACTTCTTCAGCACCCCTGTACCACAGCAGGGTGGTTTTTTATTTGCACATAGCACATGGGGACTCATCTGGCAGTAGAGCCAATGAACAAATACCACTGTGCAAATAGCAGATAATAATAGTGGCTTTGTAAGTGCTCACAGTTGTCTGAATTTCCTGATGGTGTAGTGAAACTTCAGGCATCAAAAGGTAATAGTGCAGGAGCCAGGATCTGGTGCAGCACTTCTCCATGGGAATGGCCTGGCCATGGAGCCCCATCTGTGATGCCCAAAGAGCAGTAGGCACTGAGGCACTCTGCTGGGCTGCAGATTCCATGCAGTGGACAGGGGAGAGCAAGCTGCATTGTTCCTTAGCAGCAGGCAGATTTGACTGGGTGTATCAATGCCTGCAGATCTGGAAATCTAAATACTCTCTGCATATGATATGTAAGTTAGGTCAGTAGTTTCTATGTTCAGTAGGCTTACTTAGAACCACCCAGTCTGACCAAGTACCATAGAAACTGCCATAGAGGCTGCCTTGAGGATTTTAAAACATGTTTTTTAAAGAATACTGACTTCACAAGACAAGGACAAGTAACAGAGAATCTATAACTCCAGAGGAACTGTTTCTTCTTTCACACGCTTTTCATAAATAGTAGCTTGCGTTACCCACATGTGTTGATATACCAGTTTTAAGTGGCTTGTTTTGACTCCTGCCTGTAATAGTCACAAAAGACAGTGAGGTAGAGTGGGAACAAAGAAGTTAGAGGGGAGATAAAATAAGGTGAAGCTGGGTAGAGGGATGAGGACATATGATGTAGGCATAAAGCAAGATATACTCAACCCCAAAATAGATTGTGTCTTTGCTCAATTATTTTTGAAAGCTACTTTCTTCACCCAGTATTCAACACAGCGTATGAAAGGCCACCAAGCTACGATGGTAGACATTGGGCAGGCATGCTCTTGCCACAAAACAATGAGGTATTTCCTTCTGTAGGTCTCCTTGCTGGTGAGACAGAAGCCTTTGTTCTTTACATGAGCTGGATGTCAACCTATCCCCTCTGTAATTGCACTAATACTGTTACAAATCTCTTGATGGTTCTCCTTTACAGAACACTGTTACCTTGCATCTCACTTTGGTGAGGTGTAGGTGAATCTGCTGTTTACAGCTTGATTTAACTACCTATTACCTCTGTTAGCTATGACCTGTTAAGGGATGAAGTCAAGCACATACACCAAAACACTGGTTCTAAGATTCCTCATCAAAATCTGTGTGCCCTACCTGGGTTTGGCTGTGCTCAGAGCTCCTGTGGATGTAACAAATACAGGGAGAGATGAGAGAAAACTCTGAAGAAACCAGAAGAGGGAATGGGTCCTGTTATGTTGCTAATACAGCATTTTATCAACTCATTTCTTGTAGTTCCCAGCCATCAGCATCTAAACTCTGCATGTTGTTTTGAGCTGAAGTAGATGTTTCCCTGCTCCTGAAAACTGAAGGATCATTTCTGTGGTAATGAAATAAAAAGCACTGATGTTACCATTCCAGACTTTCACCAGGGGATGTGGCTGCAGTCCAGTTTACAGGTCTGAGTTCAAACTCCCTAGAAGCCATCAGAGTTTCTCCAACTTTCAAGCTGTCTCAAGCTTATTATTTCAGCACAGTTATGGCCTTTTCCTCATAATGTTTTGAAGTGATGGCATGCAAATTTCAAATGTCCACTGACCTTTCCTAATTTTCTCCTTTTCTTTTCAAGTATATTCGGTGCTGTTCGAACTGGTGCTTATATGCTGTACATTTTGATGACCAAAGGCCTGAAACAGTCAGTGTGTGACCAGAGTTTTTACATTGGACCTGTCAGCAAATTCTGGGCATATGCATTTGTGCTAAGCAAAGCACCCGAACTAGGTGAGTGCCCTCTCTCTCTTTCTCTCATATATATTTGTGTATTTTTAGAGAAAAAATGTCCATGCAGGAAGCTCAAGAAGGGTCTCATCGCTGTCAAAATCCCACTTAAGTCTCAGAAAAACTGAGTAAGCATAACCAACCCCAAACTACATGTTTTAGTCCCCAGAGGTCAATTCCAACTTGGCTGAAGTTAGATCAATGTGCACTTGAATAAGACCTTTCCCAGCCCAGGAATAAACTTCAGTGATTATACACAGCAGGGCAGTCAAGAAGTAAAAGCACTCTGGCCCATACCTCTTCCTGAGCTACTTGTAGGCAAATAGGAGTGGCATAATCAGCAGTCACACACCCCATGGCTACAGAAGTGGAGGGTGGGCTATAGCAGCTGTGTCAGCAAGAAGCTTTGAGTCAGGCTCAGCCTCCATTCTGCATTCATTCTTCAATACACTTCTAAGTGTACAATTATGAACAGTAAGGTGCTTCCTCCCTAGACATGGAAAGCTGTGGCTGGCTGCTTCCTCCAAATAGAAAGTGATTTCCCATAATATCCCTAGCTTTTCCAGTCCTGATTTTTATAAACTCTTATCTCTTCAGCAGTTTCTGGATAAGGATACTTATGATGTATAAGTGAAAGCCAACTTGAAAGTCAGTCTTCATGTGTTCTCATCCATGGCTTATTAGTGTAAGAAAGGGTTGTTTTAATGGAAAGGAGCAGCCCTCCAGCTTTCATTTCGGAGGATGCCCTTATTAAACCTCAAAGGACTGCAGCTCCCACTGTGTTCAGTGTACAGCAAAAATAAGACTTTACCTTTCAGCAGGTAATTTGATTCAGCAAATTAGAGGACAGCAATTCATCAGCATTAAAACTAGAATGAAACAGACACCAGTTGCCTTGCTGTGTCAGAATCCCTTGGTTTCCAGCTGCTTACATTGCTGCAAACCCACAGAAATCTAGTTGTTAAAACTGGGGAACGTCAGCTAGAACTGCACAGCACAATAAATTGAACATATGATTACTTATTAAAATATGAGTCAACGTCTTGCAGTTAATGAAGTGAACAGTAGCATTATGGCTTATTATAGACCTTGTGAAGACAGTTCAGTTTTGCTTCCATCCATGACTAATATTCATGATTTAGATTTCCTGGGATGCTTACAAATCAAATTATGTCCCCAGGTTCAAATCTCAGGGATCCTTTTGGAAACACTGTGTCTGTAACAGTGGAAAACATGTAGCTTACATATATATCCATATCTCTAATTGAGATGCTCATTCATGAGAAGCAGAAGGAAGAAAAAAAGCAAGAAAGAGGAATAATGTTTACTTTTCTACAATAATAAGATGGATTTCCAGAAAAGGGATGTGCATTTCAACATAACCCAAATTTCTTTCTGGAAATGTCTCTTTCAGTATGGTAGGTTACATATGCAACAGCTTTTTTGTGTGTTACCTCAAAATGCTCTAGTGGTTTTAACCACTAGATTCAGTTTGCAAGTAGGCATTTGAATCAGAGGACACTGTGCTACTTCCTCTAGGTTTTCTGCTCTCTGTCAAGCTGCATTTCTCTTTCATTCACAGTATAAAATGGACAGTGTCACAGTTAGAGATTATGCATGTACATCCACCTCCCTCCCCCCAGACTTTCATGGATAATGTTTGCACCAAAGGGCTACCAAGTAAAGCTATGGAGTTTTCAGACGGGGTTATCTATAGAGGAAAATGCAGATGCATTGGTTTTCTGAAGATTGCATAGAGATTAAGAGCCAAACTGGCTCTCAGTTTAAACAAGCTCTCAGATCCTGAGCTGAGGTGGACTTCATGCTGTAAAGTAGTATCAACAGCAAAGGGAAGAGAATGCTGCATTGATTATGGAATTGTTTGATGTTTCTCATTTCCGCCCCTCTTCTTTTCTGTGTTTTGTTTTTATTACAGGTGATACAATATTCATTATTCTTAGGAAGCAGAAGCTCATCTTCTTGCACTGGTATCATCATATTACTGTGTTACTTTACTCTTGGTATTCCTACAAGGACATGGTGGCTGGCGGGGGCTGGTTCATGACCATGAACTATGGAGTACACGCCGTCATGTACTCGTACTATGCCTTGCGGGCTGCTGGCTTCAGGGTCTCACGCAAGTTTGCCATGTTCATCACCCTGTCGCAGATCACTCAGATGTTGATCGGTTGCGTGATCAATTACCTGGTCTTCTCCTGGATGCAGCAGGGCCAGTGCCATTCCCACGTGCAGAACATCATCTGGTCCTCTCTCATGTACCTCAGCTACTTCGTGCTCTTCTGCCATTTTTTCTTTGAGGCCTATATTGGCAAAACCAGAAAAGAAAGGAAGGTTGACTAGTGGTAGAAACGAGAAGCCATAGCTCAGGGTCATCAAGAAAAACAAAATTATAAGAAAAAAAGGCACAAGGAAACACATATATGTATGGTGCAGCTAAAACTTGGCAGCTTAGGGAAAGTTAGCGTGGTTTAACCCAGTAAGTTTATGATCCTATCATGGTGAGGACTCACTGAATTCTACTCTATCTCAAAGGACTGCTGATGAAAGACAAACTTCCTTCTTGTACCTGTCTGCTCTAGAAAAGAAGGAGAAAAGAAGAGCAAAATCAAGCAAAAAGGAAAGAAAAAAGGGAAGAAAAGAGAAATGGAATAATGTTAAGGGGGGAGAAGAAAGTACATTAAATAAGCAGTGTGTTTCCCCAAGGTGGAGGAGAGACTTTAATTTAAAAAAAGAAAAAAGGTTTCCAAATCCTTTCTAATAATTTCTCTGCGTTAAACAACAACAAAAAAAAGCAGAGGTGACCAAAAAATCTGTCTATAATAACAAGATTGCAGAATTAAAATCTTTTCCATAGAAGATTGATACCTTTAGCCAAAATGAAGCCCAAAAAGATGTTTCCTGCATGGAAACTGGCTGAACTCCACACTGTGGTTATGAATGGAAAAGAGAAGAGATTGATTTCTCTGCTATGTACTCTGCCAGGAGAGCAGATCTGGGACACAGAGTGACCTCCCTCAGAAGGTGGAAAGGAGCAGTACTTCTACAAGAGTTAAATGTGAAAAGATGCACTGTTGCAATACATATCTCAGAGAGTGCATTTTCCAAGTGCATTTTTCAGTTAAAGGCAAGGAATTTCTGCTGCAGGATAAGTCATAGAGGGTTAAATCAATCAATATTTGCTACATTACCAGGGGCTAATAGCGGAGGGATGTTCAGGAAGGAGAGGGAGACAACTCCCCTCACGAGATTTTTAGGAATTATCCATTACTCTTAATTTAGCCCGCAGCAACACTGAATTAAATGGGGGAAATCAGGAGAAATCGCAGTTAGCGAGAAGAGAGTGATTTATGTGCCCGCTGTTTTCAGAACAGAGCCCTGTGGTACAACCTGGATTCTGTGTCCTCGCAGACACAAGGATGCCTGCCTGAGTTGGGAGAGGTGGCAGGACTGTGCGACATTGGGTATCACTGTGCTTCTGCATCTGCCTCCTGGGCAGTGCAAAGATGTTCAAAGTGCCCTCCTCTGGTCATGTGGAGATACTACTACAAAACATACTTGGAATAGGTTTTTCTTGAGATTTGTGTAGAAAAAATTGGTCCAAATGAAGTAATTTTGCTGCAACAGCTTGACTCTAAAGTCCAGAGGGAGTTATCCTTCATTAAATAAATATTCATCCCTGCAGAATCTGTACTGTAACATCAGACTGACCGCTTAAGAAGACACTCTTTCTTCTCTGAAGTCAGCTACAGATATAAGGAGAAATGTATTTCACTCTGAACCTTAGAGAGTTAGTTGAGAACAGCCATATTCTTTCAAAGACAAGTAGATTGCATTACCTGTGATATTCCAGTCCTTACAAAGCCAAATAAAATGTGTAAAAGTTCCTAGTATTTCAAAGACGCAAGTATGTAAACTTGATGTTAAATGTGTTAATGTAGTATTCTAAATTGTAACAGCTAGGTAGTTTAACTAAACAATTAGAAGAACTAGATCAACAAAATAGGGACTGCTGTTCTGCATAGAATATACACACACCTATAACTACACCCATATACACATTCTGTGAATTGTCAACAAGAAAAAACAGCCCAGTGGCAGAGAATCACATTTCCTGGCTAATGCAAAAGATTGTCATTATCTTTCTTGCTTTAATTTGAGATTGTACAGTACAAAGGGGTTTTTTAAAATATGATTTTTAGCTTTAATTGTGCTGTCATTCATGAAACAGAGCTGCTTTAGTATCCTGTTAAGAGATGACAAGGGCTTTCGGTGTCTCATTATATACAAAAGAAACAAATAAAGTTACATTCCATATTATGTGGATGGTCTTACAAATCAAAAGGCCTTTTCGGGCTCAAATCGTAATTATAACAAGCAGAAAATGAGTTTACATTTGTGTTATTTAAGTTATTGATGTGCTGACATTATTTTATGGTACAAAACATAGCAAAATGTGATATGCAGTAATGAAGCTATGATATTCATTAATAGGACTACTGTATACGTGGAAATATTAGAGAAAACCAATTAAATGTGTAAACCATTTTGTTATACAGCTTGGGAGTAGATAATTATAATGCTGAATAAGCCTTTTTCCTCATGTTTAATTTTGCCCTGGCTAAAAAGCAGGTTAAGAAGATCGTTTAAGAGTGGAAAAGGCAAAATTAAAGTTAATTGCAATCAGCTGATAAGCGTTAGTAAAGCCCACCATTGTGCCATTTAGAGCCTCAGTCCTGTGTGTCTTAAGTCTCTCAGACAGAGCAAGAGGGGCTGGAACTGGTCCAGTGTCTGGAGCTGAAGCTGGAGCAGAAATCTTGGACTCTCTGAAGTCAGTGGAGGCTTTGCTGTGCTTTGAACAGAGCCAGTGTGCCTGATTGCCTTTATCTGAGCAGAAGGGATGGAGCCCTGCAGATGTCCTGCGAATTTGAGGCTTATGGCTCATGACTTAAAAACCCCAAAACTTTTACTGATGACAAGTGACATTACAGTATGGCATGGCCCAGGTTTAACATGGGCATGAAACAGGGTGCGTTGCAAACAACAACCTAGCCTGTTTCATACTCTGTTTCCCTTGACTACATAGGATTAAAACCCCACATTTCTAGGTCCTGGGTGGCAATGCCAACACTGATTTCATCAGAGCAAGAAATTCACCTGCTCTTTCCCCATCTCCCAAAGCCCTCCTAGGTACCTCTGCACTGTTCCCAGCACCTGCTCCTCACCATGCCCACTGCCCTCCCAGACCAGGCTAGGTGTAGGAGAGGCAGCTTCCCTGCTGCCTGGGTGGCAGCTCCAGTGCAGTCACCAGCCCGAGTGACCTCCTCAGCCAGCAGTGCAGATGCACCCCTGGTGTGCAGGGGGAGCTCAGCACCAAATGCAGGGGGCATCCTGGCAGGTGACTGGGCTGCAGACAAGCACACTCGTGGGGACAGGACAGCAGGATCAGACATGTAAGGTACAGTGACAAATTAGGGAGCATTTATTGCCACGCTGGGAACTGGCTGTGGCACTGCTGTTTGCTTCAGGAAATTATAACATCACACATGCGTTCACACAGGTCCTATGGCCCTGCTGTACCATTGGGCTTTTCCTCTGAGGTTTTCTACTGGAGCCAAATGTGATACCTGGCGTTAAAGAATTTGACAAAAAGACAAGAAACAGCTGACACTGTTTTTCTTACTTTTTTTCCCCTGAAACATACATGCATCACATTTAACCCGCTTGCATATACGTAAACACTGAGCTTGTCAACCCTAATGTTATGACACCTCAGCAGTACTCCAGCTGTTCCAACCTCTGAGCCACAAGATACAAACATGGCTAATTGGGTCCTACTTATTTCCCCTGGCTTGAGTCTTGGAGTCATATTTTCAGATTTTTCTGTCCAGTACCAGAACCCTTTTTTCCCCTAATCATTTTAAAGAAAACTGTAAATCTGTTGCATTCACACATGCCATGGGGAACTCAAATTTTATATAAATTCACCAAGCATTATAGGACCTATGACAGCCATGAGAGATGCTGGAAATGCTGTTATGGGTTCCACTGTTAAAGTCAGGAAAGTTCCAGCGGTGATGAGGTCACTCTACCAGGGTCAAAGTCTGTGTTTTATGTTTTGATGCATTAATCCAATGTACTGAAATAAAACCAGAAAGGTCAGTATGGATTTATGCTTAGGCAGCTGCCAGCAGAATGTGGCTCTTCCTTAATGCTACTTCTGTGTAGTGAACACTTTAAGGAAAATATTTTCAACTAGTTAGTAAAAGAACAAAAGCTTGGATAATTCTGCAGCCTCTTTAAACTGTGCCTGTGATGAGAAGGAAACCCCTCATTCTCTACAGGCCTTCTGTAACTCAGAGTCACAAATGATTTATGCCTGGGCTCACCAATAACACCCAACCAGGGGCAGCTGGCTCCAAAAGAGACCTCTCACCAGCATCTCACAGTAAAATGATACAAGTTTTGCTTCCAAGATAAGGGCTGAAGGGTGCACTCAAAGGAATCACTCAAAAGAGCAGGGCAAGGTAGCAGGAATAAAATACTGAGCACAAGTTGCAGTAGAGACTCAGAGGGAGATTTATTCCATACCCGAGGACAAAGCATTTCCAGGCTGAACACTCACTCCTTTCCAAGATGATGAAAGGCAGCATGGAAGGACGGTGGGCTGCACGCTGCCAGGTGCTCAGGATGGGGTGGCTGGTGGAATAAGGCTTCTATGTAGGGGTCCCTCCTGCAGAAGTTAATTAGGCAGTTGCTCCCTGAGTGCAAATGTGGGTCTGTGGATTTGTTTGGAGGAACATCCATGGTCTGATAACTTGTTCAAGTCTTGGGTGTATTTTATTTTTTTATCCTCAAAGTAAAAACTTGGGACATTTTAGTTGAAAATGAAGGTACCTCAGGGATCAATATTCAGGTGGTTTCTGGCAACAAAGAGAATAAGAGACCAATTATTGTGACTACAAAACAGCAGCCTTTGTAAGCAGTGCCAGATACAAAGCACTAGTGCTGAAATATCACCAGTAGTTGTAGCCTATCCTGTACTTCAGGACCAGAAGCAGAAGTACTACATCTTTGTATAGAAACTATAAACGCAGATATGAAGTAATGAAGATGGCTTTGATCAAGGAAAAATCAAAACCAATTTAAGGCTATACTGCATAAGTTCAGGACTTGTTCCAATGCCTGCTGAAAGTGAGATTGTTGGTGAGATGTCCAGTGACTTCAGGCAGTTTTGCTTCAGCCCACTGGAGCCCAGTTGCAGAAGGTGATGTGAGACCTAAATTCCCTCTTTGCTGAGTGGTGACATGAACCATCTGGGGCATTACTCAGCTCTGACGTGGCTCTTCAGTCATATTTTCCAGCCCAGCATCAATGAGCCCTCTGCAAGGGAGGAATTGTAACTCAGAATTGTCAGTGAGTTTCCACTGTTTTATTTCAATACATTTTCCATTCCCTTTATTTTACTAAAAGCGAGCTAAAGGACAAGTCTCTGATCCTGCTATCACGAACACTCCATTGCAGCCTGTGCTCCATACATACACAGGCTTTTGCTTATGGGGTAGAGGCAGGACCAGGGTCTTGTTACTGGCTTAATTTCTGGCAGAGCAAACACCACAGGGTAGGGTTTGATTTCTTAAATTAAATCAACTGTACCAACACAAGTAAGATTGGATCTGCACATTAACTTGACAGCTAAGGGGAGCCAGGGCCCTCCCCAGGACATCATAATGTAAAATGCTGCATGAAGAGGGGTTAGAGTGTATTTCCCAATGGGTATAAAATAATTCTTCCCTGAAACAGTGACCTTCCTGAGAAATCTCCCTTCTGTCCAGTCCTGGACAGCTTCAAACAGGCCTGTCTGCTGAAAAAATGCAGCTCTGATTGACTTATCTGCTTTCTCAAAGGGCCACTACATGCTTTAGGCTTTTTGGAGCCTTAAAGCTCAAGCTAGATTTATATTCAGAAAAAGAAAAACAACCTTAATATGTGTACAATAGCTAGAAGAGAATAGTATGATAAATATCTTTATTTTACCATTTTCAAATGGCTATTTCATTACATAAAAGGAAGTTTTTATTTTTATTTTTTTGGGGTATATTGATATTCCAAATAAAATTTTAACTTTTGGTTCAAAATAAGATCTGTCTCTGTGTCTTCTTAATCTGTATCATCCTTTTTCTTCTCTCAACTGCCACCAAGTCCATCTATTGAAAAAGAGAAGTGTTTCTCCAGATATGAGACTACAGCATGACTACTCTCACTTCCCAGAAAATCTCTACCAAGTTCATACTTTTGTGCACCACACAGAAGTATCATGTGGTTTTTTTCTTTTTGTGTATGTCACATGCATCTGTGCATGTCATACAGGTGTCCTGATGGTACATGCTTAAATTTTGGGAATCCTAGTCTTTGCATTCCTGGTCAGAGACAGAAACCTTGTCCATGGTGGTACCATCTGTGCAGGGAGACCATGAGAACAGGGAAGCACTTGCCAGTGAGCTCTGCCAGCACTGTGCTGTCTCTGCCATACCGATGGCACTGGCTGCACTGCAGCGTCTCTGCACCAGCCATTTCCTGGGCAATCCTGTGCCCATTGTTCCCTGAACATCTCAGTTACCCCTCCCTGTGCCGGCAGCACCCCTGCTGAACGATGGGCACAGCCAGCCCCGCTCTGCACAGCAAGAGCAGTTCATGGATTGTTTTGCTCTTACTTTTTTGGAGTTAAGCTAAAGCAGGCTATGAAGGAAAAGCTTTGTTGCCCTGTATACACAAATCAATGAAGTGACTTGCATCTAACGCAGGACTAACCAAAATCTGAGGCAAGGTCCAAAGTGAAGAATGTTTGGGCTGCATCATCACCCTGCTGAACCCTCACCACTCCCCTGCTGGCTTCCAGCCCCACAACAGCTTTCTGAGCAAAAAGCAGAAGCTGGAGGCAGAGGGAGGAGGGTAAAGCAGAGTGGGAAACTCACAGCAGGGACATACGAGGCTGTGAGAGACCCTGGTGACCTTCTTGGGTACTGGTTGGGAATCAACCCAAGGAGCAGTCTGAAAGTGAAACAGCAAGAAGCGGGAATTGCACATACGTACTGGGAAATGCTGCCTACCATCTTCAGTATTATCACAGGGAGAGTGAGGGAGCAAATAATGTAGGAAAGCAGACGGGGATTTCCAAGGTAGGTGCAGCTCAGTAACTGGTTCAATAATCAGGGAGAAAAAAGCCAGGATGTGGGCAGTATAGGATTGTTTCAGGCTTATGGCAGAAACTATATTTTCTTTCCTCCATCTCTCTACGCTTCTGACAGGTACCTGTGACATTGTCTTTGCCCCCAAGAACAAAAATCAGCTCTTCTTTCTAGTTTCCTGTGTCAAGCTGCCGTGGCTTGCAGTGAGCTTGTGCTCAGAAGTCCCCAGCAGAATCAGGCATCCTGGCATCCCACTAAATGTGGGCTGCTGCTTACTCAGAAAGATGATAACAGGGTGAAAGAAATTGTGTTGTGCTTGTCCTTCAGCACTGAGTGGACAGGCAGGCGTCTATCACCTCGTGGCTCTTTATTGCCATCCCAGCAAGATGAAATATTTTCCAAAGCTGAGTGCATGCAGGAGCTCAGCCATGCTCTGCCCCTTGTGCACAGCGGCTGCCTCGAAGACAAAGCTGAAACCCTTCACTAAGTTCACAGTAAGTCTGTGCAAGCAAACACATTCTTCAGTGATGCTGGACTTGGCCAACAAGTTTCTTGAGTCTTTGCCACATTGCTTGATGTCAAAATGCTGAATAAATATTCTTCATCCATTCTCCTCCGTGTAGCTTGGTGAACTCTGTGCTCCCTCAGAGTAATGTGCCCACAAAATCCCTGCCAGAAACCCCCCCAGCCAGAGTTGTGCCTGCTCTGCCACCTTCCAGCCCTTTGGAGGCCTGAAAATTTGTCAGGGAGCAAACCCTTGCTGCTGTTCTGTCAGAAGCTCACCAGAGAAGGCTTAAAAGGGGTTATTTATAATGACTTTCCCAGCGATGGAGCAGGCTCTGTTGCCTAAAATTACTGATCTGGGGGAGACAGATGAAGCCAGATGAATTCTGCTGGGGCACAGTGCTCTGTCTATTACCTCTCATCTACACCGCTCTTCACATTTCCTCTCCACTTTGCACAGCCCCAGGCCCTGCTGCTTCAAAGATTTTGACTGTCTGTTCAGCCCAGGCTGAGCTCCATTGCTTTGCTTAACAGAGGAGGACTTTTCTGTCCACCTGCTCCAGTCCCCTTCCCACTGTTGCCAACTGCAGTTTGCAATTTATTGCTCGAATCCTTTCTGCTGCTGTGGTCACTGTAGTTTTTCATATTCTTCATGCATCACCAGTGCATCTCAGCTGCTGCCCCCCAGCACTGCTGGCACCTCCACAGGGCAGGTAATGAAGAAAATCTAACCACAGAAATGGCAGGAGGTAAAGTTACATTAAAGGAAACAGTAATAGAAAATACCAATTTTTGGATTTAGAATAATTTACTTTTGCTAAAAGTACCTTAAAGGTCACATGTAAAGGACTTTTTTTTTGGTCAATATTTTTTCCTTTAAAATTTTACTGGAAATACCAGAGATCTGAGATTTGTCCAATATAATGCTGGCGCTTGCATACAAATGGTGACACTAGAACTGCTAAGAGAATTTAAAACCTTTTTCCTAAATATTTGCTGGACAGACAGCAAAATACAGTTAACAAAGACTTTGCTGTTCACCTCTTCTGCATTCTCACTACAGCTTTTCTTTCAATGTGGCTTTGTCCATGTAAGATAAACTGAGCCCACAGAGGCTGATGAGAGTTAAGGGTATCTGTCAATAAGACAGGTAAGATCACAGCTCTTTGGGGCTGTGCTGTCTGCTTGGGAACTTCTTTCTGTTGTGTAACAGAGTCTTTGTCTACCGAGATAAAAGCTGTTCAGGCCTGTTATCACCTAAGAGGGTTATGCATTTCATAATGGCAACTCTGCACCATTTCAGAATTTAATTCACAGCTATTGATGTCCATAGAGTTTTGGGCTGGAAGGATGTTAAATCACTTCAAGCATATCTCATTAATCTGTTGCTTCAGGTGGAGCTTTTTCAAGCCCCAAGCAGATATGAACTCCTTTGTGCCACACCTGGCAATCAGCATGGTGCAGGCATGGGGCCTGAGCCCACACAGAAGCTGCAGAGTGCATCTGCAGGTGTGCTGGCATCCTGCAGCTGAGAAATACCCATCCCAGGGCTCCTTAGCCCTGTCTGTGGGCAGGGAGGGGATGCCAGTGGGGATGAGGGGATGCCAGTGCTCCCTGGGAGCTTGGGGAAGGCCTGGTCAGCCTTGGCCCATGGGCTGAACACAAGACACGGTCTGGGGCTACTCTTGGTGGGATTTCTGCCCCTCAGCTTGCCCCAGGCAGCTGTTTTAGGTTGGCAGAAGAGGACCTTGGTGCAGCCATGCAGAGTGCCTGGAGCCTGTAGATGCAATTTGAGTGTGTGTGGCTGCTAATTCTTGTAGTATATTGAGCACAGTGGAGAAAGTCATACAAGGATATGGCTGATAACTTCACAGGGCTAATTTAAAACAGGAAAGGATAAAACATACAGTAAATTTGGCTTCTCAAAAACATCTGCTGCTTTTAGCTGATGGAACATCCAAGAGAAAACTGAGAAAACCTCAAAGATTCCAGCTTAATAAAGTCTTGGTCCTATCTGAGGTCCTCTGTGAACTCCCACCTGACTTTTGCAGCCAGCCTTGTCAGTACAAAACCATCCAGTGCAATACACCTTGTGGGCCAGGAGAAAAATTTGCATGAGTAAGAGGTTTAAGTATGAACTCCAGCCAGGGAACACAATTCCAGAATATCTGCTCCTGTGCAATACACGTCTCTTTGAGACACCTTTGAGCTGCTATTTTTTCTGCTTTATCCTACACTCATTTGAATTAAATCAGGATACCTGTTCCTTCAAGCAAAAGAACACAAGAAATGAGATGTGGCAGCTGGCCAGGACTATTGCATGCATGTATAATGTTGGTGGCTTGGACAGATTTGCATCCAGAGGCTGTGAACACCTGGCTTGCTCAGTGTGAGGAAACCACATAGAAATCCCAAATAGGCAGCTACCATGGACTTACACAGCCTTGGTACTGGGTTGCTCTCTTCCATGCAGCTGTAAGCACTTTTCACCTTCCTTTACTAAATTTCCCCTCCCTGGTACTGCAGGAGGTGATGGGCAACGTGCAGCAGCACTCTGGCACTCAGGGGCTGCTCACTTCTTGCACTGCCTTGACAAAATACTGCTTACTCCCTGCTCTGCCACCCCATGGTGTGGCCTCAGTCTGTGCATTAGTGAGTGAGGCAAAGGGCTTTTCCCTGAGCAAAGGAAATGATCTGTTTGTAGCAGGGAAGGAGGTAGCTGCTGTGCTAAGGCAGTGTGCTGTCCTGGAGGGCAGCAGGAGTGCCACTGGCAGGTCCTGTGTGCTGCCCACAGGACTGGTATGGGCTCCAGGCCACCACACAAAGTGGCATGGCTCAGAGAGAGCAAGCTTGGCAAGGCAACTCTGCATGGGAGCCTCAGGAACAAAGGCATCTCTGTCTCCTAAAATCATACAACACCACAGGGAGGATTGAGTGAAGGAGCCAGAAAAACTGGACAACAAAAAGGCTCCTTTCCTTTCCACCTCCCTCAATAGGGCAGTGCCAATGAGCATGAGGGTCTCACGCTGGAAAATAAAAACTCTTCTAAAAAATTAAACAACTTCAGATGTAAATGGTGGGGGGAAATTGCTGGTATTTAAAAGAAGACAAACTGCTTGTCATCATTACCCAGCCAGACTTTTCCAAGCCTGTCTTTTTATAACTGCAGATACTGCACATCTGACCAGAAGCCTCTGCCACAGCTTGGCAAACCAGGCCATGCTGTGATGTCTCTGGTACCTCAGCACAGCCAGAGCCACCTGCTCACCCGTGAGCCCCAGAGAGGCTGAGCAGCTCCTGAGCTGGGCTCTCTGCCTGCCCTGGGCTGGTGGACATCGCTCCTTGGCAGGGAGAGCTTTCCCCTCTTCTAAAGGAGTGAACTTCAATCATGTACAGCTTAGTAAGGCCAAACTTTACAAGTGTCTCTAGAAAATTCAATTGCTCTCAACTGTGTGGGATCTTTTTAATTTTGTTTTTTTTTTTTTTTTTTTTGCTTTCTCAAACTTCTTAAAATCAGGTGATTTTTAAAAGAACATATAACTTTCATTATGAATAACAGCTCACTGCTTGCTTGAAAGTATCCCATGCAAACTTTGAACTTGCAGTGTTACAAGCAGTGCTGTGAAATGGCAACCAGCTATAAAGTAAGCTTAGAGAATACAGTTTTGTTCCTGATTCTGCCTTCAAAACGGGCTTGTCTAACTCCATATGCAGCGTGCACTTGCTAGTCCTTCATTAATTCATTCTTCAGTGGGAAAGTTCTCAGCAGTCAAAACCCCACAGTGCTGGTCAGCTGCCTGCAGAGTGAAGTGTGTGTATCAGACACCAGCTAGTTGGTAATTCTGCAGCTGTCACTTCTTTGTTTTGAAATTAAGCAATAATGTTTGAAGCAAACTGTTTTTCATTCCTGCTGATAAACTTAGTCCTTCAGTATGGCAGACACTCTGGGTTTAAGATCTGCAATGTGTTTTTGTAGACCTTTTTTTGTAAACTCTACCTGCTGTAATTCTACACTCAGCCTTCTGTTCTGAGTCATCCCCTTCTGAGCTGGAGTGAAGCACACAGGTTACCTCTGGCTTTGTGTCCATTACTTTGAGCAAATCCTTCTCCTTGTGTAGTTCCTCTCTAACACACTGGCAAGCCTAAAGAGGGGGAAAGAGGGAAAGGATATGAATTATTTTTCCAGAATGGTGCCTGGTGAAATAGTGAAAGAGGCACTTTAACTCACCACATATCTGAGGAGATGCTCACTGTCACTTTGTTGCAACCAATACCAGGACTTCCAAAGGCTCGGGCTGACTGGGCACTTGTGTCCTCTCTACTGCAAAAGTTAGAAAATGTGAGTCTCAGGCATGTCCCCAAACAAATCACAGAACATTTACACATGCAGTTGCCTACAGAGATGTGACTCTGGTATTGTGATATACTGAACCAGTTAATTTACTGAACTCTCCATTTAGGATTATTTGTATCCATTGCTTAATGAATGACTGCTTGGTGAGATGCCTGTAAGTGCTTGTGGCTGGTCAGTTGTGAACTTGCTGTTAGCCACAATATGTTTGTTGATAAGTTGTTTTCTTTCTGTTTTTCCCCCTGATAACACCGGGCTTAAGTGCAGATACTGATGAGCTCTCAGCATTGATGGTCCTGTTTGTGTACTGAACCCAATCTTTACCCCCACAGTCAGTGTTAATTAGACAGGTTAAACTGCTATTTTTTACTAAGATTGCCCAGATAAGACAGGCACCATCTGGGTAAGGCAGGGGTAGCCATTCTATGTGTCTACAGAGCTCAAGCAACTTATTTAACTTCTCCTCAAAGTTCTCGTCAGGTAACTACAAGGTACCTCTTTGTTTCATCATTTGTTCCTCTTTTTGTAGGCATGCTCCAGTGAAATACCTTTCACTGGTTCCAAAAAGTAAGATAATATTACCCACCTCCTTTCACAATTCTTTACAAGAGCTGCAAGCGTGAAACTTCCAGTCCTTCTTGCTGTTTGGTTGAGCTACTCCATAGCAATAGTCATAAATTGTGCAAGAGGACTACAAATAGTTTTTCTTGAATTCACAAAGACTATTTATGCTGTTATGCAATATATACCTTACAGGGATTACAGCTCTGTAGAGGGTGGAATAGTTAGAATTAAAAAATTAAGTTAAACTATAGATCTTTAACTTTAGAAAGTAGCATTCAGTAAAGAGTGACTCATCAGTTCTTTAAGTCCACATTTACAGCTTGAGCTGAATAGTGCTATAATTAACTGGGAAAGGTTCCAAAACAAATATAAAGAAAGATCCAGACAAACGTATTTTTTGTACTTTAGCTAAAGCTAATTTCTCCACTGGTCGTGTCAATGGTAGGATGGGAGCCAATGCTTTTCTTAAAAACAGATATTTCACCAACAGGACTGTTATGAATTCTACACTTTTGGGTAATTATTGCATCAGGACCCTTGAACTTTGAAAACATTTTCAAAGACACAAAATGAAAATCTTGATGTCATAATTAGAGGGTAGAAAATAATTATGGGATTTGTGTGACCTAATCTCTAGGCATGAACCATCTTTTAACAAAGTTCTTGGCACTCATTACTTTATGCATGTTTCACGTGGATATGAGTGCCCTCAATTAGCCTGACAGCTCTTCTTTTGGAGAGGAGTTAGAAGAGGTGCACAAGAAATGCCTCAAAGAACCTCTCCTGGTTTATGACAGGCCGTGCTGGTGTCACCAGTCTCTGCTCTGCAGTACAAAATTACCACAGAAGCACAGTCCATGTGCAGACCCTCTACTGACCTGCCACTCTCTGTTTCTTCCAGTCCTCCCAAAGATGGGATTTGAGAGGCAAAGGCACTGCATCTGTTGCAATCTGCCTTAGCCACAGGGACAGTGAGTGCTGCACTGGCCTGTGATCCTACCACTGGATTGCACCTGGCTGACCAGTGACTCTTGCTCTTCACAGGTTCCTTTCCTCCAGAGATGGTATTTTGGGGGATGAGGGGTTGTTTACCTTCTTTCTTACTATCTGGAACTGGAAAACATAAAATATCTTTTTCCCCTTAAAAATTTCTGGAATCTGCCATATCAGGAAAAACACTTCCCCGCTTTAACACAAGCTTGGATCCTAAGCCAGTAGGTTTTCAACTTTCTCAGCTTGAACTTTCCAAGAAGCTTAGTTTTGTTCTTGTGCTAACTCCTCTTCCCCTTCCTCTGGCACCAGGAATTAAAGGATACTTTGAAAAAATTATCTTTGCTTAAAATTGAAGGAAAAACAGTCTCTATTCCTGCTTGGAATGAACTTTATTTGCATGAAGGAGGCCATCAAGTAGCTCCTGGGATTTCCTCACCAAAAGAGAGCATGACTGGGTGATCAGCTAACCAGAGGGGTGACAGATCTGTAGACAAAGGACTCACTTCAAACTCAAAGTATGTGGAAGAAGTTGGTCTCCAAGATTTTTTTTCTGAGTTGCTTTCCAGCTGAGAAATACCTTGCCCTTCCCAACCTCAGCTTCCTTTTTGCCACACAGCATGATGGTGAAACCTCTGTGCCAGCCTTCCATCATCTGTTGGCAGCACATGGATTGTGCTGACCTGGATGAGAAGGTCAAATACGTGCCTTGTCACTTGGAGAGCTTTGCTTCTTGGTCCATTGCCTGCAAGCAGAGCCCGTGTCACTGAGTCCCTGAGCAGGGAGGAGCATGAGCAGCAGCAGCTGGGTGTGAGGATGGCTGTGGGCTGGAATAGCAGCCCTTGGTTTTATCAGCCAGTACTTTTTCTCCGTAGAAATACATTTTGCTACTAAACTGCAGACTAAAAGCAGAGAGCACCAATCCTAAATTCACAGTGTGCCCAGGCTTTTACTATTACAGCTGAGGAGGAGAGGAAGAGAGTGCTCCAGCCAAATTCTGGAGGTAGTTTGTGTGGAGGAGTCAGGAGGCCAGGATTTGCAGATAGAGGGGGAAATGAGCAGCTTGGGCAGGCCAGACTGCAAGCGGAGACCAAGCAAGCCTGTGCAGAAGCTTCTGGAGTAGGTATCAAATGGGCTTTAGTTTGCCTGCCCTGATGTAATTTCTTATTCTGTGTCATGATACTCAGTTACAGGATGGAGGAAAGAAAACTTCCTCAGGCTCCAGAAAGGGATTGTTGTATGTTTGCATTTATATAAGATTTCAAGTAGGTAGAAGGATATTCATGTGAAAAGTCAGCCCTGTTGGAAGGAAATGTGGGTATTCCCTGAGATCACAGCGGGAAAGAAGGGGTGTTTTCTCTCATATATTCCTTTTCTTCCTTCACATGTGGGCCTATCTGAGGTTTTCTGGATAGTATCTGAAGGAAAGGAAAAGAAACAAGTTTCCACCAGGCCTGTGTTTTGATGAACCTGTCCTATGAGGGTGTGGGTGAGACTTAATTCTGAGCATGTGTCCACCGTGCAGCCGTGGCTCTCTGTGATCCATGAGCAAAGCCTACTGTTAGGTATGGAAAAACTGGGGGAGAAAATGACTGGGAGGATACCTGTCTGCTTAATGCTATGTAGCTTCCAGGGGAAAAATACCTGTTTGACAACCCTCTCAGTCGGTCTAATGAGGGGAAAAACCCTCCCATTCCAAAATTTCCTGCTTTCTATACAAGAGAGCTGAAATCAGGTGGGAACTAGGAAGTGAATGAGTGAATAACAAATATACATGCTAAGACAAATATCATGGGAATAAAGTGAATGTCTCTGGGGCTTTCTTTAATCATCCACATAGGTAGCCCTCAAGAGGAGCACAGGGGACATTTCAAGTGAGAAGAAATCTTGATTTCACTTTGCCATGGAAATTAAAGATGAAAACCCGTGGGTGATGTGCGCTGCAATTCTGGACTCCTGCCTTACACAGGCTGGTGGCCACCTGAAGGCTCTCTCCAAGAAAGGTGGGAAGCAGCCACCTGAGCTGCTCTGTTACAGCAGCACATTCAGTCATGCCACATCCAACCTCTCTGTGAAATGCAAAAGAACTCACAACAGTAATTTGGATGCTCCATGGGACAACAGCCTGAGTGCAGAGATCCTGCTTAAAGTAATGTGGGTCTGAAAAGTGACAGCTGCTCTGTTTTTGTTTTTCACAAGTGAAAGAAAGGCTCCTGAATTTGCTAAGCAGGCTGCTTCCCTACCTAGTAAAATGCCAGTCCCTTGAATGAAAATTTACAGCCTTCAAATTAAAAAAAATCATGCTACTCCTCCTGTCTGCAGACTTCTCTTCACAGAGTTTTCAGACATTCTGAAATGTTGGAAAAATGGTTAATGGAAAAATGCTGGAAAAAATGGTTAATTAAACTGATTTCCCACTCTAAATCCTCATGTAACAGTACAATATGACAAGCACTGAACATGACAAATCCAGAGAACAGAACCAGGTAAGGGCTGGCTCAGTGCCAGTTGTCCCACAGTTTCCCTAAGCACTTTTGATTTCCATTTTTTTACACATATTAACTAGCTGCTTCCTGCTGGATAGTTTAATTTGCTTCTAGGAAAGCCAGGGAGAATTTGCAAGGGAGAGGCTCACTCAGTAGCCTGGTGGATCTGGTTTTGCTGTGTAAATGGCCATAGTTCACATTCCTGCTCCCATAAAAATATTTTGTATATAAAAGGGAATACAGGAGCTGTGAAAAAAACCTGCTCTGTTCACTGTGTCTTCAATAGCAGACCCTGTCTGATTGATGAACAGATGATAAGAGATGCCTTCTCTTATCAGTCCTGATATAAATTAAGCAGAGCAGGGTGTGGAGGCAGCATTTCCCACACCTCTGGAAAGCCCTGCCCAACAGCCATGGTCTCACCCTGCTTGGTCACACCAACAGCCCTGTGTTACCTTTCTTTGACAGATGGACCAGACAGGTGTGAGTGCCAGGAATTCCTCTCTGCTGGTGCCCCTGAGGAGCTGGATCAGCTGGCAGCGCTCTGGGAAGCATCCCTGGTGCTGCCCCAACCAGCATCCTTGGTCCATTAAGGAAAAGGGCAGTAGGACATGGAAGAAAGTGTGGCCTGATTGCCCATAAGGGGATGGATAAAACCATTCTCCAGAGACAAACATGGCTCTTTGATTTCTTTGGCAGCATTCAGAGCCCCAGAGGGACAACTGCAAGCCGAGGTAACCTGTGTCAGCTGAGAGCTGGCAGCATGGTGAAACATTCTCAGGTGTTTCAGAGTCAGGTCCCTCCATGACTCCTACCAAATCTGTGCATTTCAAACACACATCCTCACTCCCACATGTTGTTCCTTTCCTCCTAGCTCCCTTCTCACTCCTCCTATCCCTTGGCTCAGGCAAGCAGACCAGGGGATGATTGCACATCCATGGTGGATGGGTCAACCCAGAGATTCTCCTCTTTCATCTGATGCACGAAACAACATTTCAGACATCACTCGTGCTTTTGAGTAAATTTTCCAAGCCTGTAAACTATGAACTACCCCCAGGGTTTTCTCTATGTTAAATGTGGTGTTTATGTGATTTGGGGGAATGTTTGACAGAGAAGGAGGTGTTCATGTAAATAATACAGGCCAGCCAGAAAGTCAGTGGGGAACCACTCACTCAATGCAAATTGGCAAAGACAGCAGCATCCCCTTGAGAAGACTCAGAAAATTAAATTGAGGCAAAAAGCTGATCTTCTTTTTATTCACCAGGGACTAAGTGCTCCAGTGTCACTTTTTCTCTTAAATTTTTTTTTAAAGCAAGACTTCTTGATATTCCATCCATCAGTATTACACAGTTGTTAATAAGGCCTCATGAAACTCCGTCCTTGAAGGAGCCATCCAGAAAACCAGCAGCCCAAAGGGACAGAGTAGCCCTTAGGGAATGGCAAAGACAGAAGTGGCCTAATCCTCTAGGGCTGTAATTCTGCACACCCAGTGGGAAGACACATACACCAAGACTGGAATAGATGTGGGGATGGGCAAGCAGAGGCTCTGACTGGAACTTGGCCTCCAAGTGAGCGTGAGTTCATCTCACAGCAGGGAACCAACAAGCACAAATTGCTATCCCGTGTTTCCATTGCTTTCCATAGCAGAAGCGAGCAGTTATGCAATGATGGAAGGAGTTTCAGCGGGATTAAGTAATTTTTTTCCTGAATTGAGAGAGTGATCTTCGATCTTTCCCTCTGCAGAAAGGATCAGTACAAGCACAGTGAACATGAGGACTGGCATGAATGGCTTGCATTGCTGTTAAGCAATACATCAGCCAGGAGACCAACCTCCTGAGAAGTTAAACACTTGATTTCTGCAGGTCTATGCTTTGCCACGAGAAGAACTGTCATAATCAATTTTTTTTGCTTCAACTCACAAAGCCAGGAGACCTTTCAGCATTTTCTTTCCTTCTCATTTTCCTTCTTCTCCTTTCTGAGGAGTCTTTGTTTGTCTCGCACAGCTTGCAAAGTTGTTAAGGCCAGAACAAAGTAGAGCAAATCAATCATTTCTCCATCTTTAATGAGGTGCTCAAAGAAAGAATGAACATACACAATCAAAGAAAAGTGGATGCTTAGAGGTTTCAACAAGACAGACCCTTGCTTGGGAATAGAAGCCACTCTTTTTCTTTCTTATGATACAGTCACTTATTTTCCAGGAATCTGACGTATATTGAAGCACATATATCTTTCCTAACAGTCTGGCTACCACAGGGATTTTTCAGCAGCTGTATTTTTTTAAAAAAAGCTATATTATTGATCCAAGAAATTGCTTAAAATGGCAATGCTAAAAATTCCAAAGGAATCCTTCTTCTATGACAATTCACTCAATTGCAGTTTAGACTGCAAAAATCTTCCCAATGGAGAAAGATGAAAGAGCATCACTAGAATTAAATTCACAGTATTAACTACAGTATCTATATGTAAAACACAGCAAATTAGATGTGGCTTGTTATCCTTTTAATTTTAATCCGGAGAGAAAGAGTGAGAAAGAGGAGGAGGTCTGACTGCTAGGCCTGTCCACTGCCCTGTTGTTACTCCTAGCAGATGGGTGTTGCAGCACACTGGGGTGGGACCTTGGTGGGGAATCTGGGCAGTGCTAATGGGGGCTTCTCTTCAGTTTTAATCCAGCCAGGCAGGACATGCCCAGCAACACCACTCTGCGGGGCTGCGCCAGCTCAGCCAGGCTCTGAGCACGTTTTTGGCAGCTCTTCCTTCTTTGCTCTCAGTGCCAGGCTGGGGGGGGTTAGCCACAAGGGACTTTCTGGCCCCAGGCACACTCTGACCAGAAAACCTTGAGGTGCTGAAGCTGCCTTGTGCCTGCAATGAGGTGGCATTTGCAAGCCTCACCTAAGCTGTAGGGCTGGTTGGGCTTTGCTACACAGTGGTCAGGTCTTTAGTTGCCCAAGTGTAGGCTGTCTGGTTTTACATAAAATTTTGAGGGTAGGCCGTTCTCACAGTTGCATTCTTTCAACACATTTTTTTTTACCCCTTGTCAGCACACCAAGACATAACACAGCCTGAGCTCTTCTCTTAATTCACTGTGGTATAATTTTTCCCTTAGAGTATCAAACCACAAAAACAGCTTATAGGGAATCTTGGCAAAGTTATTCCCATTTGTCCAAACACAGTCACTACTCAGGGTGATAAAGAGCAAACAGGGATCAGTGGTTGCTGCTCTTCCTAGGTTATAGATTAGCTCTGCATGATTAACCATTTATGTATCAGCTGAGATTTGATTATTTTTTTTTTCATAGTGATCCCTTTCCTTTAATTCTTTACAAACTTGTTCTGGTGATAAGCAGAAATTTTCAGGGCCAGCAATAATTTTTTAATATTCCAGTGTCTTTCAGTCAAAATTATTGGGCACGGTGGGATATCTTGTTCCATGCTGTGTAGTAATTTCAAAACTTTGTGAAATGTCACTCACAGAGCTTTTTCTGAAGCATGTAGACCATAGAGCATCTCCTTCTCTGGAGATGAATAGGAAACTAATACTGGTTTCAGACATAAATATGCACACATATGTAAATTGCATTTTTGCTACTCATTTCATGGCATGTACAAAGGCTTTTGGGGGGGACATTTTTCTGTACTCACATACATACTGAAATGAAATAATGTTTCTTGATTGTACTCCTGATTCTTCATAAATCAGAAAGCCTCCATAGTTTCAGTGATGCTGGTTTGCAAACCCACCGTTTTGAGGAAGGTCCTTCAGAAAGTTTTGTTCTAAAACAGATGTGTAGTTTGACCTTTTGAGGCTCATCTACAATATTTCAAAGCGTCCACAGACTGAGTGAAGGATTTATAGCACACACTGTCTCAAGGTGAGACACAGGGGAGTGGGAAGAGGAGACAAGTACTGCAGTGTGTACTGCAGGCAAGGTTGTGGTGTGCCACTCACATCACTGGAAGTATTGAAGAATGTATTAGGAAGATATAGTATGATAATAGAATACAATATTTTTATAAAGGTAGTTGTTCTTATCCTGGAGCAGAAAGAGTCAGGCAAGCTACTGGATTGCCTTTCAACCCTGTTCTGCTATGATTTGTATTGCAGCTCTCAATGGGTTTTCCTCATTTATTTTTTTCCAAGCTAGAGCTGTACAAAGTATTTGCTGAGAAACATAAAACTCACAATAACCAAGTAGTATGGTCAGTAATAAAGCTGTAAAAGTTCACTTTCTAAACAGGAACAGATGGGTTTTATTCCAGAGGATTAGATATGACCAAGAAAGTGTACTTAATTTGCAGAAAAAGGCCAAAAGAAGTCCTCAAGCAACTACTAGGCAAAATGGCATTAAAAGCATAATCATTCATTCTGTCATATACAGCAAATTATAGAAAAACTGTAACTCTCTAAAAATCAACTGTTATTTTTCCAGTGGTCACCCTTGGCCAGTGATGGTGGCAGAATTTATATGGATTTCCAATAGCAAGTGTTAAATTTAGGATTAGTGTCTATTCTTTTTTAACATATGGTGTATCTTGTGTCTTCCCACTGAGAGTTATTGTGGAGACAAAGGAATAAACCACTATCACAGTTATGATAACATGGGACTGCACCTGAAGAATTGGTTCCAATATTAAATTTCCATGCACAGTGTCTGTTCATCACTGAGAACTTGCTATAATAAAGAAACACGGTTAATGAATAAAGATCAGTTTCTTATTTACTCACACAGGATGTTTTGGAGTTTTGCTCCTGATATTGGACATGCCTGAGTACGAGGGAAAAATTTGAGTCATTAAAAAGAAGCTGAGAGAAACACAGTCAGATTTGGATTACTTGAACAAACTATGCTGTGCTAACTTGGGATTCTTTGTGGCTGGGCTATAATTCATACAAATACAGATTTCACTCTGTCACAGGGAGTCAAATGCTTAGAAGTATGCCAAAAAATTCAAATTGCTCAAGCGTTTTTCCCAAGCAAGGATATTCCCTCTCAGTTTAGACATTGTATCCTTTCTCCACTGTGTAAGCAGCTCACAGACTTAACCTATTTTACAGATCGGTTCTAGGTGCTGCATAAATGTAATTCTAAAACATTTTGAGGTTTTATATAATTACTTCTTCCAAGATCATATCACTGCTGCTGCATTCCATCAGTGTGAGCGTATTTTATAGCAGTTGTTGAAGCATCCTGTGACTGGGAAGGTGGACTGACAACAGGGGAACATTTTGTTAACAGACATAACAATACTGCACCAGATGACTGGTCCAGGCACAAATAAAAATGGGAAATGTCTCCTGCATCGCAAATTTAATGCAATAAAGCCATGCTTGTGTTTATATACTAGATACTGTAAGTGGATTCTGGTCAGACTGTGGTTTCCTGCTGCAGGAGCACCTGCACCTGCGTGTTGGGAGCTGCACACGCAAGGCTGTCTCTCCTCTGTGTAAAAGCCCCCTCTGCTGGACCAGCCTGACATGGAAACTATGCAACATTAAACCAGCAGACCATCCCAATTCCTCCCCAAAAATGTACAAGTCAGCAAAGCAATGCTCCATCAGCTGTCCCTTCCACAGGGACCCGTTTTCCTGACGGATGCAATGCAGGTCACAGGAGTGGTTTTCTAAAACACAGCATGCTTGGATGAACACACACCTTCCCTGTCCCACACAGGAGGCAGACAAAGGGCCTTTTCTCCAAAGTATGGAGGACTGCCAAGTTTCAGGCTGTTTCCTGATGTCCTGCCAAGGAAGTTCTTACCTGGTGGAGAGCAGTGCCATTCCCCTGAGGGACGTCTTGTACTGCCAATCCTTCATCTTTATGGAGATGATCCTCTTAATGCCGAGGAACATCTAAACCAGGTGAGATGTTGGAAAGTTGGGGAATGAAACCAAAGTGTCCCAGTGAGCTGAGCAGGCTACTGTGACACTCTGAAATCGCTCAGCATCAGAGAAGTCCTGACGCTAAAATAAAGATTATTATTTCCCTGAGCATGATGTTAAAGAGTCATTTACTCTGTTCAGAGAGAGCTACAAAGAAATGAATGTCACACTTCAAGCTTCCCTGCCCTGATTTAGCTGAGTGTTGTCTATGTCTCCTTCACTCATGAGCTGCTGAAGACAAAACAACTCCACAGCTACCTTTGGTATGTTCTCATGACTATCTGATTCTTTAGACAAGCGCCGTCATTACAAGCTGCCCACTTTCAGCTGGATCTTGACTCCAACAACAGCTTCCTAACTGTCCCTTCCCCTTGCTATTGCCACACCCAATATCTGAGCTGCACCCAGGGTGACCCCTGTCCAGCTGCTCAATAATGCATTAGGACATCAGTCAATATGGCTTTTGTCAATGTCCTTTTAACATGCAGAAGGTGGAAGAGCTGTAGGTGCTCGCTGGGCAAAACTGGATGCTGTTACCACTTGGCTTCATAACAGACCACATCATGCTGTGCTGCCACTGTGAATTTTCCTGCCAGGCACTCCTGCTGAAGCAGTTAACAATGGCACAAATCTGAGGGTTCAGCATCTAGGCTGGCCATAACAAAGCCACTTATACAACCTGTGTGGGGTTCTTTCTGGTGTGTGGTGACAAGGGTTTCAAGTTTCAGAACTAAGAAAATGGATTATCTTCACCATGTGGTGTTTTATAACACATGCTGAAAACGACATTTCATACAAGCTCATAAGTGAGAGGCAGTGATGCAGCCACTCACTCTGCCTTGATGGAGACTAAACATGACAGCAACTCAAATAAACACAGGGACTATCATTAGTTTGCAATGAATCTCTCTCACACGTGGCTTGCTGGAGCTGTGTGACAGCATTTCACAAAGAGAAAAGAGAAAGCATCCCCAGCAAGCAGAGGGAAGAACTGGAGGGGAAAGGTCCAAAAACCATTGAGGGGTGAAAGTAAAAAGCAGCTGAAATGTGACTGAGAAGAAAGGAGCCCTGACATTTTGTGAGGACTCAAGTGAAAAGCATGTGAGGCAAGATACTCAAGGAAAGGCTTACAAGTATATTTTTGTAAATGGAATAATTAGTAAAGAAATAAATGTAACCCACATTTTCAGTGCAGGTAAAAATGGCAGAGAGGCATTGAGATGTGGGAGAAGAGAGAGACCTAAGTGTGGAAGAGGTGGCATAGTTTCACGGAAGAGTATCACAGGGTTGGAGAAGGAGCAGTCCATAAAGCTGTCCAAACTTCTCACTGTGAACCAGCACACCTGGAAAGCAATGAAAATAAAAAATATTCCTTTCTTTTGGAAAACACATTGTAAATCAGTATATTAATCTGGGCCCTCAAATGTCTTATTTTCTGGAACATGTGTTCCATGTGGGCAAACTCAGAGATAATGAAACTCAGCTTTCTGCCTCAAACATGCTTCTACATTCTCTTTCTCATTCTACCACCTGTAAAATAAGAACAGTAGTACTACCCTGCTCTATAAGACCTTATCAAAGATACTCTGATATTACAAGGGCTCAGGTGCAGTGGTATCCTGAAAGACATGAACACAGAGCAGTCTTAGCAGGCCTTCTGCTCCAAGCACGAACATCCTACCCCTCTGAGACAAAACAACAGGCAGTGTTTGCAGCTTTGCTGTTGTAGCCGTGGTTTCTCCCTGATGATCAATCTTTGAACCCATGTGGAAATCCAACAGATCAGTACAAACCACTTCAAAGTGTACTTGTGAAGTTCTCCAAGTTTTTGACCAAAAAAACCCCCACAAGTCTTGTTCAGCAGTGTTAGCTAACACAACATTTCCAAAGTTTCCTCTTTAAATTTCCTTAAACAGGAGACAAAAGAAAAATCCTGCAGAAGAGGGTATGACCAAAGCTTTCACAATGCATCTCCTTGACATCCAGAGGTTTTGCTGAGGTCTGAAACAGTGCAGTTAACTTTACCCTTTGTCTTCTCCCTGTGCACTCCACAAATTTGGCTCTTTCAACCCCTCCAAGTAATTCCTTGCTTGGACCAAGGCTATGTCAAAGGGATCTCATCCCTAATCATTATCTCAGTTCAGTCGTGTGGAAATGGCTCTTCTTCATTTCTGAGCTTCCACCTACTTGAACTTTAAACTTCGCAGTTACAGCTCTATGTGATTTTGATCAGTTTAAATTTTCTCTTTCATCCACAACTGGAGCTGGAAAAACTGATTCTCATCAAATAACACATCCCATCATGTAAGAGTCTCCTCCCATCTGCAGAATATCTGAGACCAATTGTAATTTTCTCAAATGTATTTTGTTTTCTACCATTGCCAAAAGAATTATTTTGTTCTGTAAAACTCTAGTTGCAAACAGCACTCTGCAAACACCTATGCAAATGTTTAATTTACCGATTATTTCAATAAGTGAATTTATAATTATCTACTAAGTCAGATTGTAAAGAAATACTCAGTGTTCCAGACTGAGGTTTGCTCAGCTATTATTGGCCAGGATTGGGACTGCTTCCAGCCTTTGGCTGAGAGAGCAAAAATAATTGTGTATCTTATATGTATTTCTGTTTCACTGAATACTTTTGCCTTTAGAGTTTGAATGTAATTCCTCTCAGATATTCCAGATAAAGTTTTGTACCAGAGAACAGACAAAACCAGACATAAAGTAGCTGCCAAAATTCACTCAAATGTTAATTCATAGCAAACATATTTTTGCAGTACTGACTTTCAAGCACACTCCTATACCCCCTCAGCCAGCAACAAGGAGTCCCATTGATAGTGCTAAGGTCAAAAGCTTTATGATTAAATTACAGTGTTTATGGCCCCCTCCTTCAGAGAGAATGGGAAGGCTTGTTAACAGGTTTATAAATCCAGATTAACCCAGTCATGTAGACCTATATGTCATTACTGAATGTATATGGTTTTGGAACATAGTAAATAACAATATTAGTGTTTACTGTTAGGTGCTGAATGCAGATTGGAGTCATCTTTTCCCTTTACATTACGGGATATATAACAGATCCTGAAAAGGTATCAACATTCTTATACAGCATGCTTCAAAAGAGCTTTTATTCTTCTGAGCCAGGCTGAACAGTTCCTGATTATACTGAGTAGTGAGCAAAACTAACACATGAAGAAACCAGCTCTCTGTGTTAGCTTGCTACAGAACTTGCCTTCACACTTATCTGAAGTGACAGCCCCTCTGGGCATGCACTCCTTACTGCCCTCCATTTAAATTCTACAGCTTCTTTTCTTTAAATGCACTTATTTTGAACAGAAGACTAAACAACTGTTACATCCTAATTTAATCCATGTAAAACCTCACATCTAAAAGGGTTGGACAATAAAATGAAAGGAGATGTTAACACAGAGTACAAGTGCCCAAAACCAGACTCCAGCACACAATTATCTTACAAATAAAAGCTACATGGCAAGCCTCCAATGGAGTTTAGAGCCTCATTCCTGATCTTCCTGCAAGATACTCTGAAAACCAGGGACACTGAACCCCTTGGCAATTTAAAAAGCTAGTTTTATCAGAGTTACAGTTAACTCCTGGTTGTTCATGGACAGATTATCCAGGTTGCAGCTCAGTGGGCTCCTGCTTTCCCCAGAAAAAATTCTTTGGCTACCACACAGAGCCCAGCATGAATCTTCAACTTTTCCTGCAGGAAAAAGAACTTCTTTCTAAATTGAACTCTCCAAATGCCTCCCTTTTTTTTTTCTCCAGTTATACATTTCTGTACAGAAATGAAACCAGTTCTATATCTCTTCATGCCTGCCATATTAAAACAATATCTCTCGTTTCTATTCCTTAAGCGCATATTTTGTGAAACTTCTTCCCAATTGATAGTTTGGGGAGAATATGAAGCAAAGCAATGTACTGTAGATACTTCCTTTCCCAAAAAAAGGAAAAAAGATCAGCCCAAATTCCTAACAATTCAGAGCTGTTGCTATGCATTCTCTCTAATATATAGTCGTTATTGTCAAATTCTCCCAACATGTCCCCAAAAGGTTTGATATGAGCTTTAGGAGAAGCATTGAACAGGTTTTTAAGTGCATACGAATTAGTTCACATCTTTGTTTAGTGGCACAGTCCAGCAGCAGTACAGACTGGGCTTTTCATAATACCTTATTTTACAGCTCCAAAGGAAAATTAAACTCCCTGGGTTGGCAACTTGCGCTAGTGCATTTTGACATGATAGTTGCTAATACCAGGAACTGGGAAAAGTGAAAGTGAAAATATGGGAGAAAACAGTGTGTGGTGAAAAGCCAAGAGGGAACTCACCTGAGATGCCCCAACTTTTAGAGTGATCCATCCATCCATCTGCTGCCTCAGAACGAGGTTTCCATCACTTGGAAACGAGGTGCCAGCAGTAGCAATACATGCAGATGTCCTTGGGTGATGGTGACAGGTTTGGCCAAGGCAAGCAGGAGACCTGGGAGCTGGGAATTGATCCTGGTTTAGACAAGAATCCTGGGATAATGAGTTATTTTTTCCTACTGTGTCAATTTATGGAAGCTCCCACACAACCAAAAACTACTGAAAGCAATGAAAAAAGGGATCAAAATCCACAGAAACAGCCAGACCTTTGGAAGTGTTTGATATTTTAGCTTTAGTGTGAGGACACTGAGGACAAGGAGAGAAGGACAGAGGAGGGCTGATGCTGGCACCATCCACGAGGGTGCTACCCAGCCCCAAGAATCAGAAGCCACTCAGCTTTAGTAAATGCAACTACAGAGGAGAACATGTTGCACAGGTGGAAGTAAGGGCCTTTCTGCACTCACAAAAATTACTCACTGTCTGAATGCCTCAGGTGCCCTGTTCATAAATACAAATAATATTTCTCTCCAGCCAGGATTCATTAAGATCAGTGAAACACTTGAGAGTTTGAGTGGAAGTGTTTTTTCTATAAATATGGCTGGTAATATTATATACTGAGCTATCATTCCTTCAAGAAATGCAACTAAAAAACATTTAGTGATGCAGAAAGGTTTCTGGATAATCTGTTTCCTTCCAGGAATTTCCGAATGGCTCTGAGAGCAAAGGCTGTGAGATGGCTTTGCTCCATTAATGTAAGTCCTGCTCCATTAATTTTGATCTCACTTTTGTTGGGCAAATTATATAATTTTTTCCAAGACAGCTCTGGACATGTAAACCAAAATTTTACTTTCTGAATTTTAACAGTAACAGTCCTTTTTGCATGAAGCCCCTTTATAAAGCACACTATAGAAAACAGCAACCAGTAAATTAAAAAGGGCTCTTAGACACCTCATAATAATAATCAGCATTTTACGTCTCTTCATATGTTTAAAGCAATTTGCACAAGTTACCCAATTAATCCCAGCTCCTTGGGATTCTCTTGCCCCACTGCACTGGCCAGCTCCACACCTGCCTGCATGGTTCAGCAGCCCCTGCCAGGAAGAGGATGGATGGCAGCCCTGAGTATGCTGCCCAGCTGCCTCGAGCCCACCTGACCACCCATGGTGTTCCATCAAGCCACAGACCACCTTTCCTGGTAGGTTTCTTCAAGCTTGGCCAACTACCAGAAGCTGCCCCTCTCTGGGCTGCAAAGGCACTGTAGCAAAACTCGACAGCAGCTTGCAGGATCCAGAGAAAAGAGAAAACCCTTGTCCAAGCCTCAAACAGCAAATAGGGCAGGACTGTGTGTCCCCTGGAGCCCTAACCCCGGAGTACAGGTGAGGATGCCCCGAGAGCAAACACTGGAAGCTGCCTCCGTGTGCTCCAAACACTGGAGAACTCCTGGTTCCCTCCAGGCTGCCCAAGGTCTCGCTGTGGGATGAACCTGCAGCAAGACATGATTCAAAACTCAGACCCCTTGAGACCACCCACAGTGTCCCCAAAGCTTTTGCCTCTCTCACCTACCACTAAACACAAAGTTTCTTTTCCTAATGCAAAACACAGTGATAAAGAGGTTAAGCCAAACAAAGCTCGAGTGTCGCCCCTCTCCTCTGTGGAGAGGGTACAAGTTTCTCCCTCCTCTCATCAAACAGACACCTTTGGACAGCTAAGTGGGTTAATGCACATGCCTGAACCACAGGGACCATCCACGTGGGAAAAGTGAAAGCAAAAGCTTTTAGCATAAACCTTGGCAAAGGAGATTTTTCCTGCCAATGAAAACTTTCAGTGTGTCCTACTGTCTTTCCCCAGTCACTCATTTCACAGACAAATCAGCATCAGTTTGAAGCACTGCATGAAATATGAGTGCAAGTCACTGATCTCTGGTTGTATTTCTGCATTAAATGCACACAAAGAGCTACAGATTATTTTTCTTTCAAATAGAAATTATTTCAATAACTGAATTGATAGCCCATCAAGGGCCAAATTACCTTTGATATTAACAGGATCATGCCCTCATGATATGATGTGTGTTAATCTGTGATAACGGTGCATGTTTAAATGAAAGAGATCAGCTAAAGTAGTAACAGTTTATCTCAGTTCTCTAAAGATTCCTTAAGTATGGGTCCCCAGATCCCTATTTTGTGTGTTTTCACATTAGAGCACTGTGCTGTTTCACCTCCTTCTGCTTCAACCTTCTGACAGTCAGTGTAGTGTAATACTGTGCAGTTTTGGGGTGAAGGGGTTGTCAGTGTTTGGGCTTTTTAATTAAATCTAAATAAACTTTAAATGTATTACAATCTAGGAATATCTAGAAAAGTTATTTAAATATCCTTGCTCATAAACAACTCAACCTGCACTAAATTCAGACCTTCAGTTTAAATCCTGAAAGATTCCAGGGAGAGTTTCAGTTCTGACTGGCTCCATGACCTGTTCTGCAGAGCAGATCCCAAACTCAGAAGTGCATGTCCCAAGCACCCCAAATGTTCTGCGTACACTATGGCAGAAGTGAGCCAAATCCTCGTGTAGGTTTGATATCATGGTGCCTCACTCACAAAGAGATTAAATTGTGTCCCTTGGACCATCTCCAGAAGAAATGACTTTAGGTGGGTTACACCAACTGCTCTTGAACAGGGAGATTGAAGATAAATGTGCACACTATTGAAATATTTTAACTGCTTTTTACTCTTTTACTTACTAAAAATGTCTTTCTAAATTAGTGCTTATGCAAACAGTTTTACATTCCCCGCTCTTTTTTTCCCAAAGCAGCTGGAAAGAACTTGATTTAAAATACAAGAAAGAAGTTTCATCTTCTCTTGCTTATGGCAGAGTTACATTGTTTTATTCTTCTTCCAATTCACTCTTCACATTTTCATTTCCTGAGAGTGACTTTTTGTGAATGCACAAATATGACTGTTTAGAGAAACAAAACCATGGAATCAGAATTCACTGAGTTGAAATCAGTTTTTGCCTTTATCTCTTTTTTTTGCATTCTTTCTTCTCAGCAGACCAACCAAAAACCCTGAGCTTAAGACTCTGAACCTGCCTGCAGCACCACTGAAGAAGCTGCTGGCAGCACAGAGTTGAAGACCCACATAAAACTCTGCAAGGCTGGGGGCTGAGCCCTCTCCAGCTCCTGGCCTTGCTCAGTTCAGCCTGGCATTGGCTGTAGGAGGGACAATGAGTGATGGATGGAGGCTGACAGGGGCATGGCCCTGTCTCTCCTGGGGGCTGAGCACTGGTTTCAGCAGGATGCTCGGCCAGTCCTGTGCACGAGGCTCTTGGAGAGCTGTTGCTGCCAGCCAGGAGTCTCCCGGCTGAGCCATGCTCAGTTCTTAACAGGGCCTCACGTGTAACACTAGAAAGTGCCTGTCAGCCCTCTCCTTGCTCACAGCCTCTCGTGCCTCACACTTCCCTTCAGGATGTTTCTTACTCCTTGTCACTGGTGGGAGGCACAGCTGCATCGCTTCGAGACAGTGTTTGCCAGATACCGTGGGGCAGCCTTGAGGAAAATCATGAAAAATTGATTTTTGTAGCTAAAGAGCAGGTCTGTCAAACTAAAGCCTGATGGTAGATTTGTCCTACTAGAGAGAGCAAGAGCCCTTCATTGCAAATGTACGTGCAGTGTGACACAGGGTTCACCTGTGGTTTTCCTCCAATGCGCTCCTTTCAGTTGCCACAGATATCTGCAAAACAGAAAGGAGATGGAACAGACCTGCAGGTACCATCCTGGTGTAACAGGTCCAAGTCTGGTTAACAGGAATTTAACCCACTTACAGCAGGTCTACACCAGCACAAGGAAATTCAGCCTGCTTCCGGCTGCATTTCATATGATCTATAGATACACATTGTATACAGTTAATCGTGCTTACAAGAGCTTCATATTCATTAGTCAGTGGTATACAAAATACATTTCTTTATCTATTAAATCTTCACTATCTGTAATTATTCCCCAGGGTACAATAGATAGTGAGTCAGCAGGCACAGATTGAATTATCAGTTTTTACTGTAAGATGATGAGGTTTCTTGATATCACTATCAGACAGACACTGAAATGAAGCAGATGTTAATCTGAGGTTAAGCTCCAGGAGGCGCCTAGCAGTCTGACCAAAGGGACTGATGTTCATCAGATAATAAAAGAGGAGACCTCCCTCCCTTCCTCCCTCCCTCCCTCAAGAGGCCTGCACAGAGCTCACAAATGTGCAGTCTTGTTTTGCAAATTCCTCCTTGCACCATTTCCAACCCTCTCTAACCAGAAGCTTGCCCCTCATTGCAGAGTTTTCAGTCAGCTCTAGCAGCCACTTTAACCGAGTATCTTATTTTACTTACCCAAGAACTTTATGGTTGGGTTTGGTTTGTTTTTCCCAGTATATCCTAAAGTTGAAGACAGAGAAGTTGAAAACAGAAGTGAAGTGGTGACAAAGTTGCTGTGACATCACAGCTGTGTGCAGGGTCTGTCACTAATCCCCATCACACCAATGTCTGCCTTAAGAAAAATACATAGCAAGGTAAAACATCTCTCCCAAGTTCAAATGGTGCCGTGTAATGGAACAGGACCTTCTGTAGGGAAGGACAGGATGACAAAGTAACAGCAGCTTTCTATGTGTCTCAGAATGCCATCACTTTCTAGTGTTGAGTGCAATAATGTGACAGCCTATAAACTAATGAAAAATATGCTGGCGGCTGACACTCACCAAAATATATTGATGTTTAACATTAGAACTTGCAAAATGACTGGTGAGCTGATGCAAATGATCATTTTATAGGTATTTCAGTGATACGCTTCTTTCCTAGCAAGAACATACCTGTCAGTTTCAGTGAGAGATAAGTGAATAACAAACCCCACACGATCCCTTTTCTACGTAGACACTGGTGCTGCATGCTACAGCAAACACATACTTTTTATTATTACCATTTGTAGATCAGCACAAAGGGCATTATTAGGCCATACCATGTTGCAATCAGATCCTTCTGTTCTGCTTTCAGCCCAGAAAAGGTGTGGTCCAGCCTCATGCCCTGCCTGCCACAGCAGATGGGTGATCTCCCTTTGGCCCTGGCTTGGGTTGACATGGGCAAGTTTCTGGGCTGCAGGAGAAGTCGCAGGACTGCAGGGCATGGCATGGGCAGGCTTTGCACAGGAACTGATTTTCTTGAGAGGTACAAACCAGAGCTACAGAAATAAAACACCTCTTTGACCAACATCAAAGAGCAGTTATGTGGTGAACCTGGAACCAGAACAGAGAGTTGCTAGATCATATTGATTCCTGCAATCCCTCAGGTCACATTTGCTCTGTTAAGGTTGAAGTCAGAGAGAGTTTGACAGAACATGAAGATCCTCTCCTCGAGGTCCTGCTCTTAACACCACCCCAGCTTGATACCTGGATGCAGGACCCTCAGAAAGTTGACATTAATATATATTTAAGTTAATGTAAAAAGGTTGCTTTAAATTACTAGGAAGAGAGAATTAATACCCTAAGAGACTAGTAGAGGTAATGAGACAGGAGAACAATGATACTTTTTTCAATTAAAAAGAGAAAAAGGAGAGAGACCAACCTCTTGAATTTCAACACATGAGAAAAGATCATTTGCAAAAGAGTCACACTCAATCTCTGTGCCTAGCTGAAAGGAATTTGTGGTTTCATTTCAGGCCCTTTTGGACTGTTTTTCATGTCAAAATTACATGTTTGCTATACTTTGTCGCTCTTCCAAGATTTACTGAAACAAAGGAAACATTTGAATGAGATTTGAGACAACTTCTTTCTCACCTGTCAGGAAGGTAATCCCCAACCTTCAGATAAATGTGGGCATGTGGTTTCCAGTATTCTCACTCCATATGTCTTCACAAACACCAAATAGATCTAAAGTAAAAGGACAGGTTTTTCCTCCATAGATCAAAAGGTTAAAGTGATGGACCTTGCCCAGCATGATCCAGACTTTCTTCCAAATAATGCCTTCATTTTCACTCCCTATAGAAATACAGACTCCTTGGCACAAGAAATTGGGAGAAAGATTGAAGACACCAACCCATTCCAGCACTTCTGATCTCAGCCATATCTGGAAAAAAAGCATTATGCCCAATTTAGGAATTGATCCTTACAGGTGAACCAACATTTTAACCACTGTAACTCTGAAATGAGGTAGACACTTAACTGCTGTTGTTTTGTCCTGACCCTCATTCCTAAAGAAAAATGGTGTTTAAAGTTTTGTGTCAGCTCTATTCTTCCAATATTTTGAAGCACTGTAGGGTAAACACTATAGCTCTAACATCTCCTGCGTACATGAAACCTTGTGGGTTTGAAATCTGCCTTCATGTGTTCATACTGGATATGGGGAAATATCAATGAGAGAGGAGGGAGTGGCTCCAGTGAAACAGCAAAAAGAAAAGGTGGGCAGAGAAAGCCACGTTTGCATCACACCTCACCTCCATCCTCAATTAAAGGAAAGTTTAGTCTGTGTACCTGCATTCACATGAGGAGTTTTTGCTGCTAGAGCTGTTTCAGTCACAAATCACACCTCTTGGCACTCTGGCCACTCTTTATACAGTAGGTCAGCCCTTGCCTTACCCCAGAGGCAACAGTTTCCTGTGCTATAAAATACAACACAGGGCAAAAACTTTAAACACCAAGCTCAGGCAGCCTGGATGCAACCAAAGCCTCCTTGTTTGCAATATGAGCTGTTGGGTCTGGCACTGGCATGAGCAGGTAGGGAAAACAGCAACTGGATTGACAGCTGCCCAATTGGCTCCACCACTCCCTGGCTGGGAGTGTATCTCTCAGTACCTTTGCTTTTATTGCTACATGGCTAGACAGCTTTCCACAGCCAGGAAATTGTGTGGTGGGGAAAAATAAAGGGGGAAAAGTGCTTTACATGGGATTTTTCCATTGCAGAAGGATATTGATGTGCAACTAATTCTTTCCAAGAAGGCAAACACTGAGCTAGACAAGACTTTCCTCAAAACCCCGTTAAAACACCAATGCAACGTTTAGCATGCAATATGGGTAAGTCTGTATGGCACACTGTGGTTTTTCTTTCTGACATAAATGGACAGAATTTATACATAATGCAAAGCCCTAAATGGTGACAGACATTTGCAAGAATGTTTACATTTATTTTTCATAGCCCCAAGAAATCAATCTCTAAGGACATCCCGTGAGAGACTGCATTTGGCCCTGAAATATTCTCCTGGGAGACTGTGTTTCTGTCTTCCATCTGACACATTTTACAGAGGGTATCAGCACAGGGATTTGCACCTCAGCTGTGTCATGAGCAAAGAATTGCGATTGTTTCAATATGCTACACTGGGACATTTAAACATTGATATTGTGAGGTACTACTTTACAATTCCCATTAGATTTGTTGTAAAGCACATATTTATGAAACAAAATATTTCTGTACTCACCCATAAAGTGCTATGTTATAACAGTATTGAGCATCTGGTTTTAATCAGAAGTCAGGAAATTCACTGTTCTAGCTGGAACTCCATCCTTTCTTAAACTCACTGTGTTTAACTTCTGCAACTCAGATGTGAACAGTTTCTTAAAAGTCTCACTGACCCTACTGAAAGATAAGCACAACAGGCATAAAAGTTTGGAATTAAATGACTTGATCATGGACATTTCTGCTTTCTTGGACTTTCTGATGGAGCAGCTTGAACAGTGGTAGAAAGGCAGGACTAAGAGACCACACAGAATATCGTTGCTAATAGTCCACACAACGCGTTAATGCTGCGAAGCAGGCACATTTGAAATCAACTTCCAAATCTATCAAAGCTCTATCTGAAAATGGTTTAATACTTTTAAAGATTCTGTTTAAATTAATTTAATGCTTCCTTTCTCTAAAACCTCATTAGGGATTTTGCCAATATAATAGAATCAGGATTGAGAACAAAAATAATCTTTTTTTAATGCAAATCTATTCTAAAACATTTTGTTCTTGAGTGAATCAAAAATCCATAGAGTGAAAGAAAATAAATGAGTCTAATGTATGTAAATGAAGTGGTGGAAATAATGTTGGACAAAGAGTTTTGACTGCACTATTTAATAATTTTCAATTGATCAGCTTTTCTAGTGAATAAAGAAACCTCCCTTTATGGGGTTTTTGTAAATGTTTTACAATATATCTGGTGTTCTCTCATTCATTTCAGTCCTTGTTCTTGAGGCTTTCTCTGCTCCTACAGCTAAGTCATGCTGTCAGCTACAAGTTTGATTAAAAAAACTGCCCCAAAACCCTGCCCAAGAAAATAAATGGGGTATCTAAGTATAGTTGAACCTTCAAAGGTTCCTTTCAGCTGTGATGCTACACATTCACATAACTCTTCTCTGAAGCTTAGCCAAAGTCTTGTGAACTGCAAATTTCTGTGAGAAAAAAATTTTCAGGAAGGCCTGAAGGGGCCAATGAAACCCACTCCAAAACCTCCCTGAACATTTCATACGCTGCAGGACTGGAGCTACAACTGGAAATCTTGCAGAGACTTAGCCAGCCTCTCAGTTTTGGCAACACTGATTATAGGTGTTTATCAAGAGGGAGATGCTACCTCAAGCTCACTATCACTTCTCAGTCCAGCAGACAAGAAGGTAAATCGTACACTCACAATTATATTTACCTCTTAGAGTTTTAAAGAAATATGTATCATACTGCTCAGAGCACCGGTAGTTGGCTGCTGTTTTCACCTCTCATCTGAAACACTGAAGCAATTCACTGCTGTGCCCCTTTCACCTGATAGGACAGAAAATATTGTTACACATTTAAACTAACTCACAGTGTGGTAATGTAAAGATAGAAACACACAAACATGCATACAGAAGAACCTCAAAAGATTGCACTAGACATGGTAGCTTCACAAATGGAGATAATAGGAGAGAAGAGCAAAGAAGAGTTTACATTAATTTATGTCACATGAGATGTGATCTTGGTGTATGTCAGGAAAGGCTGTTCTGATGAACCACTGCCTTTAACCATTGTTTCTTTATCCCCTCTGTCTCTTCTGGAGCATTTACAGAATAAATAAATAAACTATTTAATTTTTATGATGGGGAGATTCTAAACCTGCCAACCATTGCCACTTGTTTCTAGTGGGCATTTGTTTGGTTTTTATGTTTTTGAAGAAACAGACTGCGGATGCCTGTTATCTATGCACTGCATGCAGGATAAATGCAAATACTTAGTGGTGTACTAAATATGACCCTTTGATTTTGCAGATGGTAGGCAGAGGAAAACTCCCTGAGTTATTAAGCCATCTAAGTGTAAGGCTGAATGACCTGTAACAGAACAATAGGTGGTGAAAAAAAAGTAGCAAAAACCAAACCAGAAGAAAAAATACACATTAAACTGGAAAAAGGTGAAATGTGAAATCTATCCCTTTTCTATAAACACATGTGGAAAGAATAACACCTAGCCTTTTTTATTCTTGGCTTCCCCCTGCCACCTCCTTTACATTCCAAGAGAAGATCTGCCAACTTTTGGCCATATCCGTTTCTCTTTTGTTGTTTGCCAGTATTAGTGCACTCTAGCACACATTCTTTCCTAAGACTTCAAAACGAGTCATTTGTTAGGACCAACTGTTTAAAGGACCCAGCCGCCCTTCCCTCCTTTGCTTGGAGCAAGCTGGGTGGTTCACAGGCGTGCACAAAGCCCAGCTTACACACTTGGGTTTGGCTGGGGGCTCTGACTGGAAAGAACCTTCTGAACCAGACTTCACAGTGCATGCCTTGTGTCACTGGAGATCAGAAGGCCTCTCACCAATACATCCAAATGCTTCTAATTCTCCCGTTGTCCCAATGTACACACTGAGGCAAACATACCTGTGCTTTGCTTATTGAAGCTGCTTGTGCAGGGCTTCAGCACTTCTGTTCTGCAAAGCATGTCTAAAATCTTAGATCTGGATCTGCTTATCATTACACATATAAACAGAGGATGAATTCACCTCTACACTGCAGTTTAGCACAGTGGTAATTGTTTTAAGATTCGAGCTGGACTCTAAGGCTCTAAACAAAGGGCTGAGATTTAACCAAGAGAGATTAAATAACATAATGAAAAAATAAAATATTGAATAGCTTAGAGTGTACAGTACTCATTCTTTGCAGATAATAATGTGAGAATGGCGTAAGATCCAAATCTCATGTAAAAGGTGCTAACACAACATTACCAAAGCTGCATCCACTTCAAATAGGTTTTAGTCTGTCTCTGGAGCAGAAAGAAATATGAATCTCAATCAGTTTGATTCCAAGTCCACTGGTTTAAAAGTTAGCTTTGTTTATAAGAGCAGCCCTTCTGTTGGAATTTCTTTAGAAGATTAAAAAAGAAACCAACTGTCATACCAAGAGCTATTACAATATAAGCAACAATTCTTGTGCCCTGCTTTCTCTCCCTCCCTCCCCCCATCCCTCCCCTCGCTTTCTTCCTCTTTCTCTCTCTCTCCTCCCATCTCTTTTTTCTTCTCGTGGAGAGGAAGCTTGAAAGGACCTGCTGAGTTGTTTGCCTGATGTCATCCCATGAGTGAGGAACAGAACCAAGAGCTCCTGAGTGCTCACAACCACTCTCCAAGGCAGCAGGATCCTCAGCCACACTGACCTGGATTTGCATTTTGAGGGAACATTACATGAGATGCAGAAGAAGAGTAGTGAACCATTGACTGGATGAAGACTTTAGGTTTGGGTCATTGTTACATTCAGCCACGAGGCAGTTCAGATCCAGATCCAGCTGCCTCAGCGTTTGGTAGTGTTCAGCTCTGGGGTCAACGGTGCCTCTCTAGAATGAAAATAGGTTCAGAGTGTGTTTTGAGGTACTTCCTACAATTTGTACAGATTATTAGGTATGAGAAAAGAGAAAAGAACTATTATGATTACAACATACAATAAGCAACAGGAGGTGCTTTGTTATATATCTCTGTCTACTGAAGGTGGCGTTTAGCACATTTCTGCATTTAGGCCAACAAAACTCTCTTAGAGGTAAAAAACCATTGTTTAGTGATTAAAGACATTGACAGCTCCCAAAAAATGAACAGTTAATACCATGTTTAGGCTCTCATTTAGGAGATCTTGCAGAGAAGAGTGTTACTTAAAACTAACTGCTGTTGACCATTGGAGAAATGAGGAAAGATACTATAATCTTATGCAATCCCAGTTTTGGTCTGTTCCCTTGACCTGGATTAACCTTTTTCCTTTTATCTGTATTTTAATTCCAAACACCTCGCTTAAATGCAACTGTATCCAGGTCTCTGCTAAAAGCTTTAATGAGCAACACTAAGGTCAGCGGAAATCTTTGAACTTTATTATTATTTCATACAAATGCTGTAGGGATCCTTGACTCTCCCATAGTGATTAGTTATTTTGGTCTCCAGTGAGATGTTCAGCATCTGGCTGTATTAGTTTATTGATTTCTTTTTTAAATGGTTGTCTTTCAAGAGCCATTTCAAATACATGTTTCTTCTTCTTACCTTACTTGCAGGCACACACACTGCACAAAGGCTGCATGGAACTGGATCCAACTTTCTTTTGCAAAGAAGAAGCAAACAGCAAAATGGTCTTTGTAGTCTTAGTGTAAATATTCCTATTTCTTTCTTGAGTGAAGAAATTATAAATTTATGCATCGCACACTTTCATTACTTTTACTACATTATGATTAACGACTGTTAATAGACTAATGAAATATCAACTGTGCATTCTTTCAGTTTCTTACATCACAATCACATGTATTATTTTGTGCAATCAATATTAACAAATACCATATCCATGTAAATGTGCACACTGTTTTGTGGACTGAATGTAGCACATAAAACTTGTTGTCATTAATCAATAGAGATCCCAGAGCAGCTAATTATTTGATAAATTATTAAGTATTCTTTTCATTCTTTGCATCCTACTAACACCTAGGGAACTTATTACTGGACCAGGACTCCAGCTGTTCTGTTTCCAGTATCTGCTCACATAAAAGTGAGTAATTCCCTTACATGGTGTCTTTTGGCTTTCTTTTAAAACCAATCAAAATTGGTTTGGACAGACCACACACATGAGGCCAGTATTGCAACATGGTCTGAAAACTGGCTGTCAGACAGGATCCCAAAACCCACAATGAGCATTCAGTGAGGGTCAGGTGGGTAGGGACAGATTAGGAGTAATGTGGACAAGACTGACTGTGAACTGGAGCTCTAGCAATGTATGTGGTACAAAACCAGGTACTTGGAAAGGTAACAGTGTCATGGAGCAGTGAGTGCGAGCAAAAACAGTTCTAGGACTCAGATGTTCTTAAAATTATTCTTGGAGATGATATCCTAACTTCTTACCTGGAAAACAGACAGCTGCCAACTACAGGGTCTTGACCTATGAGGTGTAGAAATTCCTTCTAGGCTTTGGGCTAGCTTCATCTTGCATCTAATAGAATGGAAGAGCCATAAACATCCCCTCCAAAGAGAAAGGAGGCAAAGAGAAGGCATTTTGGTTGTAACAGCTACTCATGTTAATCTTGAGGAGGAACAGATGACAGTGGCCAAGGACCCACTACAAAAGGGCTTCTGCAGTAGTTGCCTCAAAAGTCAAGTTCCAAAGCCTTGGAGTTGCAGGATATTAAGGATCCCTGAGTCTGGTTAGAAGGGACTAAGGCTTTTCACGGGTCTGAACCTAGTCCACCTTGGTACTGAGGAGTGCCTGAAAGTTAATCCCATGATGAATGGTCTTCACAAAGCTAGCTGTTTCTGGTCCACATCAAAACTGGCATTAAGCAGCAGTCTCAATAAAAGATCAGAGAAACATAAGCCAAATTAGGCTATCACCCTTGCAGATTGTGTTTGGGGTGCATTCCTGGGCTCTGGGGGAGGCTTCTAATGCTGCTAACTTCTTTCCTTTTCACATGCACAGAGATAAAGATGGCCAGTTATCAGAGAGTGAAGTAATAACACCAAGTGTGTCCTGAAGACTAATGGAACTCTGTAGGCATCACCCTGGAATAACATGAGATAAAATTACTCTCAATAAGACAAAAACACGATATGTATTGAGAAGGCATAGGCTTTTCCTAATTAATCCCATTCTGAATAGCTTTTCACTTTTTCCATAGAATTTTTTTTATGAGGGGGAAGGTTTTCATTCTGAAAGAGATTAGCAAGATGAAAAATTTTTGCCTGAACAGATAAAGCTACACAAAGCTGCAAGTGACTGCAAAAGGGATGTAAAAGTAGATGTGTCCTGCAGTTCTGTGACTAGGAAATGTTGCATCCCCTGTGTCCCTTATGAATGAGCATGAATCATTCCTCACTTGCTTACAACGAAAATATAGCTCTAGAGAATTGAAATGCTAATTTCAATGAAGTCAAGACTTACTGAACTAAACAAAAGCACATTGCTCTTTAAAATGGCCTGTGGTTTTCTCACTTTGAACTCATCAAGCTTTTCTCCCAATATGTTTCTAAATTCCTCTTTTACAGCTTAATATAACACAGGACAATTTCATTTTTAAAAGTCAGAGAACACCAGTAGGATTTAAGATCAATACTAAGTTTGTTACAGACATGGAAATTCTAAAAATTTAAAAAGCATTTTTGGTGAAGAAAGTTTAGCCAGAAAAACTGAGGATCCTCCAGGATTCAACTATTTTTCTTCAACTGACCTGCACTTAAAGCCTGAAAATTACATCTTGGCAACCAATTTAAAAACATATTGTGAAGCCATGGATAATATTTCTGGATGAATAAGTAGCAGCATTCCTAAGAGTCATTTAAATATGGACAAAAAGGATTATATGGATTTTATTGGTTTATGGGAAGATATAAATAAAATATAAATGAAAACTTACCTTATTCAAGGTGGGATCAACCTGCGAGCTGCAGCAGCTAATCCTCATTAGTACAGATTCTCTGGGTGGAGAATGAGAAACCCATGATAGTTGCACATGCTGCACCAATACTTCATAGACTGTGGCTGTATGAAACCAGTGCAGCTTTCAACTTACCTGGCATGGGTTAACTGAAACCACAATTGTGCACTCTCTCCTCTTAAAACAAGAGGGACACCAGGGATTTTTGTCTGGTATTTTTTTTTTTATTTTACAAATCAATAACTTTATAAACATACAAATAAACCAAATATATTATATTTGTATTGAAATATCATTTCAAGTTTTTACACTAAAGATTATTTTGAGTTTAGAGCTGAGTTTAGGAAACATTTAAAACTCCAACACTCTAATTACAAAAACATATCAGGTTGGTTACCTTATCTTATTCTGCAAAGAATACTATCAAATTTAAAATCAGATCCTTGAAAAGAAAGCAAAGTAAACAAAAAAACCCAGGATAAACAGCGAACTAATTTTTAAAGAGTCTGAAACATCTTTATTCACGAAAGGTTCAAAGTTACAAATCTTTATTTCTTTTGACTGGGGAAACTTCCAATGAAATGTTGACTGTCATTCCACACAACCCTTGCATTTTAAGCACACAAACATACTTCACCAGAGAAACTCAAAGTGCAGGGATCAAAGTCTTTTTACTGGGTAGCTCTCACGGAAACAAAATGTTTTTTTGAACTGGGGCCCATAGACCTGGACTCTCTTCCCATTAAAATACAGAAGATCAGTGAGTGAAAGACCAGGGAATCCAAACTAAATGCTTTGAACAATGTTAGTGAAATTAAACTATACTGAACTTAAAATCTAATCTACCAAATCCTAATAATTCAACACAGTTGTTGCCTGCACCTGAACACAGTTTAGTATGCCAACACCTCTCAACTATTTCTCTTTCTGTGGAAGTACCCTTGTTCCATCCACATAAGAGAATGAGTCTTCACTGCTAGTAGTTCCAACTTAGCTTTGGAAATGCGTATTCTACAAGTTTATTCTGAATCCAGAATTGATGTGGTCAGAAAACAGACTCAACCAGCAAAAATCACTTCAGAAGTTTAAGAAGTGACAACCCCCTACAAAACCAGCATTATAATTTTTTGTAACTCTGACAACTTGGAATCAGTGTTCTTACAGTTTCACCAACATAAAACAAAACTGACTTCACAAAGTTACTCCAGTGTGTAACTTTCGGATATTTCTATACTCTTTCCCATATCGGCCTACAGAGCTGGTAAAAGAAAAAAAGACAACATTCCATACTTTTCTGGCAGGATTCAAAAAGAACCCAGAAAAACAGAATAGCCAACACACAAATTAGTAACATTTGCCACTATTATCCAGCATATGAATTACAAAGAACACTAATGGCAGCCACTGTAGCGGAGTTTAAAGGTTACAACAGCAGGCTTCAAAAGCAGAGGACTGAGAGATCCCCTACAAATAATAAAAACATTATTAGTGATTTAACTGATGTCTAGGTATCTTCCAAAATATTCTGAAAACAGCTTTAAGAAGCCCAGACAAGTGGTGAAAATCAGTTGATATCACAAAATCACAGAATGTTCTGAGTTGGAAGGGATCCACAAGGATCATCAAGTTCAACTCTGAAGTGAAGGGCCCATACAGGGATTGAACCCACAACCTTGGTGTCATCAGCACTGTGCTCTCACCAACTGAGATAATCTCACAATAAACAACTGATCTCATTTTTGCATACAACAGAGCTTTATAAGAGAGTAAATAACTGGAAGGGAACCTGGTAGGTGTCAGAAATCCAGTTACAAGAAAAATTGGTTTAGTTTTCCAGTTGTTCCCTCAGATTTAACAGGCAGCACAAATCAGTTGAGTGGAAGTCAGTCCAAACTGAGGTGGCTTTTTTGTGCTTTTGTGCCACTCTTGTTCTTTTGGAACAGCAATTGGCTGGACACTGAGTGCTATATAATGGACCAGGTTTTGGTGCCAGGCACGCCTCTGTGAGACAAGGACAGCTCCAGCACATGCCTCTCCACAGGCAGACACAGACCCACTTCCTCAGCCCAGAAATAATTCTGTTATGCTCTGAAGGATCAGTGCAGACTGGAAAAGAAATGGAGATATCACCTTTCCCTTCAAATGTTGCCCATCATTAATAACACATGCCCACAAACCATCCTCCACTACACCAAACCTGAGAAACACAAGATCATATTTGGTGCTTGCTCACAGAAGCAGACACAAGAACATCACAGTGGAAATCCAAGAAGTTACTCTGGTCTGTCAGCAGCACTGGGGAGAGGCATATAGTGTCCGTAAAAATATTTTAATAGTAAGATTAATTTTGAACTAATTTTTCTGCGTTATCCTCCATTCCTGTTTCTCTGCAGCTCTCCTTGTGACCCATTTTCTAGGCAGTTTCTAGACTAAAGACAACTGTTTGCAACAAGCTCCCTTACAAAATGCTTATCACTGATAAATCACCCACTTGACTGTTTTCCCCTCAGTGACCTTTTAGCAGGCAGTTAATGAAGTTAGCAGCAGTGATACTTATAGAGTACTCATTGCCAACACGTTGCTCACAGTAATTCTTCCAAGCAGAGATGACAGGGAAGGAGTGTCAAGAACTTCTCTGTTTTGTTTTGAATAATGGTGAGTTTTTTCTAAAGCAGATTTTAATGAAAAAATGAGCATTGCTTCGGTGTTTTGTGAGTTCCCATCCTTTGCTGACTTACTCCTTTTCCCATTCAAACACAGACTGCTTCTAGTCTGGCTGCATCAGCAAGCTGGCTGGGACAAGACTGCAAGGCTCCTGTTCTGGCAGGGGATTGGGATAGATGCTCCAGGAAGCCTGGGGAGGGCCCTTCACTGCTCCCGTGGACTGACACGATTTCTCACCAACGGGAACCTCTTTTCGATGGCCTTGTTCTTTCTCCTCTTCTGCCGAAGTCTCTGCTGCTTTGGTGTATGTCACAGCCTGCTCTTCCACTGGAGAAAATGAATATGTATTACTGAAAGCCATGTGAAAAGATTCACAACAGATAAGATAAAAGAAAAGTAGTGGCAGCTTTGAGAGAAAAAAGCTATGAAAGAATGCACAGAATCAGGTTCAATACCAACACATGACAAAAGTGCAATAAAACGGAAAGCCAAGAAGTTGCTTCAGATTTTAAGAAATTACTTGTCCTAAGCTAGATTCATGGTTTTCTCTTTTAATACATATCAGGGAAAGGCATGCCAAGACTACTTGCCTGGAAAAACTAGAGTCGCTCCTTCAAAGTCAAAAGATTTTAGAATTATTCACTGGCATGGTAAAAGAACTTTCTTTGACATGTTAACAAAATACCAGGTTATTTACTGATCTTTTTGTCTAAGGTGGTGGAACCACTTCTGCTAAAATTTTCAGGAAAAAAAATCAAACACCTGTCATGGGAAATTTCTGTTCCTATACCTGCATCTGATAAAGCTGTAAATGAAAACAGAGTCTCCTAATGGGAAACATCAGTCTTCCTTTGCTGGACAGTAAAGTTCTACACATGCTCCCAGTATTAGTCCATCTAAGTAAGTGTGAGGTACATTTTCTACTGATTAATAAAGTGACTACTCAATGTATGTCTAAAGACAGGACTGGCAATTTTGAAAATCTTGCAAGATGCCTGGATATTTGTTTCCTCAAACATTTGTCTTTGCATATTTCTAAGTGACTGAGGAAAACTAGCTTCTCTAGTAACTTCTGCAGTTGGAAAGTATATATGGTAAATAAAACAAATGTCTAAGGGTGTTAGTCCTTCTCTATCAGTTCTCATCATGTGAGCAATTAAGAGATCCAGTTGTCACCTGGAAGGCTGTATTTGCTAAAATTCAGAGTGGTTCAACTGGTAACCTGAGAGCCATGGGAACCTGTTGTGTGCGTGCCACCTGCTGCCTTTGGACCAGTGATCAGAGGCACATCTCCTCCAATCATCTCATCTTTGTTTGAGCACCAAACACTCCCCAGGCAGTCAAACACCATGTTTCACGCAAAAAGCGGAACTGCAGTTGCTGCCATGGGGTGGAACCTGGACTCCTCACACCTTTCCAGTTACCTTGCCTGAATGAATAAGGACTGTCAAAGTGTACCGTTCCATGGATATCCATTCCCCAACAGTATCATGGGCATGACTTGACTTGCAAAGCTCTGAAGGTCCGTATTAATGCAAACATCCAATATTATTCCATCACAAGAAGCCTCTGGCTTCTTCTGAGTGTGAAAGCACTGTTGTAGTGTAGTTTCTAATGACTAATCTGCAAAATGAAGGACTGAATGGTCTCTTCACAGCAATACAATTCTGTATTCTACCAGATTCTACCAGAAATAAAATCCAGATTTCTCTGTCTCCTCTATCAGCCACTGCTCCTGCTGGTACAAGGTGAGGAGAGATCTAAGAAGGAGCGACATCCTACTCACCAGATTCTGAAGTACAGGCAGGATGAGGATCTGCTGTCTCACACCCAATTAGATCAACTGCTTTAGTCTCCAGAGAACTGTTAGCCTCCTTAAAAACCGCAAACTGCAAATACATACAATATGCACAAAATATGCAGAGCCCAAATTAATAAAAAATGAATTGGTTTTCTGAAACCCAAGAGGCAAACTAAAAGGGCCACACACACCAACCACAGAACAGGGAAAAAGGTCGTCCTGGCTTCTGGGATGACCCTTTTCCTGCAGGTAATTAAACACTTGAGCTGATGACAGCCCCAGTCTTTCTTTGGAAGGCGAGCAGTCCCAGTCTAGTAAAGAGCTATCAACTCTCTTGCCTTGCAAATCAACATTTCCAAGGGCAAGAACAAAAGTTCATGAAAATCAACCCTCACCACAGCACTGAGGGCCATTTCTAAAGCATTAAAGATATCTGCAGGAATCCAGGCAGCAAGAAACTGTGTCAAACACAGGGAAGGAAGCAAGCCTCCCTGCCTGGCTCTCAGCATCTCCTGCAGGATGCTGTTCCATCACGCTACAGTGACAGCGGGAGTCAGAAGATGAGACCCTCTGGGGGAACACACTGAAAAGACCAGGGGGAAAACAGAAAAAGTGGGGGTAGAAGAAAGCAATGTGAAGCACTATGATGAAATTGTACAGAGGGAAAGATGAAGTAAAAGGGGGAAGTTTAAAGACCAGAGACAGGGAAGAAGAGAAAACATCTGTAAATAAGATGTTCCAGCAAAAGGACTGGCAGATTCAGGGGTCCAGGTGTATGACTGGTGGATTTATGTGGATAGAATACACATGTAGCAGGTGCACCCATTTAGGCATCAGTTCATTTATGTAAAATCTATACTCTTACAGCTGCTAACCCACATGTGACAGACCCCTGGTGGAGATTCTGCAAAATCACAGTTCTGCAAAATATATTTGACTGTGCGAAGCAAAACACTTGGTGGATGAAAAGTCTCAGAATAGCATCAAAATCCAGGCACGTGCAGAAGTTTACCAAGGCTTACCTATGAGTAGGACTAACCCAGCCTGGCTTACAGAACTCTAATATGAATGCTAAAAAATATGCAGGCATACCCTCAGCTAAATGTACCCTCAGCTAATTGCACCCTCACCTGGCAGAAAAGAAGTAAAGAGAAAAGTGAATGATGCTTGGGCAATTTCTAGGAATAGTTTCAGTATCATGATACCTAACTTTTAATGTGTGTGATAGCACAAAATCCTGTCATCCTCTATATAAGCCTAGACAGGCAAGAACAAGAAAGTCTTTGCACTCTCCTTGTCAGCCTCACAAATGAGCAATGGCAGTGAGGACTACCAAACAAGGGAGATTCGTGAGCTCATTACAGTTACTGCATACACATCATACAGTCCTGATATGAAGTCCTTTGTTAAGATCATAAAGCTGTGTAGATCAATACCCAAAAACCTATTCCAGTACCTCAAGAGTTGAACAGCTATAGTTTTCTGTCCCTGACGTAGTATAACCTTTTTTTAACACAAAACTCTCCAATAATCTACTTGAAATGAATAGTAGAAATGGACAACTTCCCACAGCTTTTTGGCAGCTCTAGATGTTCTAACCTGAGTGCATGTATGCATGAAGCCCTGGTGAACTTAACAATCAATGGCTACATCAGCAGAGAGAAAATCATATGCATGAAACCACAGCAATCCATTACTGAGTAAGCACCAGTAATTAGCAAAGGGTCAGTGATTTCCTCTTCCAGTGTGCAACAAGCCATTGCAATAAATTACCTGATTAATGTATTCAATGTGCCCCGGTGCAGAGTGAAATGTAACACAAACGTATAATAGACATAAAAGCTTGATTTGTTTTTGTTGATTCAGTCCATTGGTTAGCTGCTTAGTTAGCTTTTATTCAGCAGAAGTGTCACTGGTGATCAGCATTAACTGCAGGGTCAGCAGAAGGTGGGGACAGAGCTGATGGGCTGCAGGCCTCCTAGGGCACCGCTCCCAGGCAGTGAACTGTTCTCAGTCCCAACAAATACTTCTGCTTTTCTCAACCTCAGGTATTTCACAAACTGTGGATTTTACTTCTGTGAACAAATTATGGCATTGCCATGATTCAGCTCATTTGCTGTGCAGTAGCTGGAGGAAAGGTGCTGATAAAAAAGGTCCATGAGAATATGCAGCTGACCAGCTAAGGAACAATATGCCATAACTAGGGTCGAGTCGATTCAGTACTACCAACATATGTTTGACAGTGTGCTTCAGTGGCAACCCACTCACTCCTGGGTCCTGGATCCTGCCAGACGCTCTCACTAAATCATTTGCAAGGCCATTCTAAGAGTCTCAGACTGAGCACAGAAGTAGCCACATATGCCAGTTATGTCACTCGACAGCTTCAAGTTCCAACTGCAATCACCCAGCAGTGTAAAGTCATTCTAATGCCAGTCAGAATCAGGTCCTTAGACTAGATTTTATAGGGCTAAATGCAGCTTCAAAAATGACAACAGCCACAGGCTTGTACAACCAGACCACGTCGGCATTTTTACCTACACCAGTGTGAAAATGGAACTTTATATATCCTACCAATCTGCCTGATAAAATCCTGGTTGTTTTTCTTTACAAGGCAGCAGCTTCCAATACAAGACATTTAATTTCATCAAGCCCCAAAATAGAGTTCAACATCTCATGTAGCACACACAATACTTGGCTTCCAAGAAGGCTTTTTTACAGAGGGCATACTTTCCTGTGAAAATAACTGTGTGATACGCCATGTCATCACATTGCCATTTCCTTAATTTAGAACACAGTTCCCCAACTGTTGTGTTCAAAGCTAACAATAACACTGCCTAATGGTTGCAATACATCCAGGCAGCTGTGAACTTTGAGGGATAACAATGAGGTAAGATGAACTAGGGTTCACAGCAAAGCACTTGATGACTCTAGCAGTTATTTAATGTATTTAAGATGTGAATTATTTGATGGATAATCCCAAGTGGATCCCTAACACTCTTTGATCCTTCCTGATTCCCTCTCCACTGCACATTAATATAGTTACCAGAGACTTGTTGCCAGTAGGTGTTACGTTCTCGTTGGCAGTGCGGCTGCTGGCGGCTCTTATCGCTTCTGCATAGAGATTCTTCTTATACCAGTTCTGACTTCTGCAACAGAACAAAAGCTGATGCAAATTATTTTGCTTTGAGAGGAACATGTACTGCTTTTTTCACACATTATTCTATCAGTATTCACAGAAGGACATATATTTTGTTTTCTCTCATTGGTTTGTATATTGCTCTGCGTTACCACACAGTGGTTAAAACAAAGAGCTTGTCAGGAAAAGAAGTCAGTAAGAAGTGTGCAGATGTTTGTTCCAATGTGCCATCTGTAAAGGGTCATTCATTAGAATGAACAATAGGCCTCACAATTTTAACTAGACTCTTCCATATTATTCTATTTATAACACATTTCTCTTATAAAGATCTGTTTTAGCCAATGCAATGAAGAGTGTTGGTGGGTGAAGCTCAGAAATAAAAATCTGACTGTATTTTTGCATGCTATTGGTAGCCACAATTATGAAAATCACTTTTGTATTCATCTGCATCATTTATGCAAAGCAACAGTTCCAGAAGTTACTAAGAAATAAACAAACCAAAAGTCTCAAAAGGCTTGGAAATAAGATCTTCCAGGAAAAATTAATGACCTACAGAATTGGCTTTAGGGAAAAAAGATAAGAGTACAATCTGGAGCTGGAAAAGCTATGAATAATCAGCTCTAAGAGGCTAGTTCCATAAATTCAAAGATTGTTATTTTTGCAGTTAAAGAGCAATCACTTATAAGGCAGTATTAAAAGCCCATATAGGACCAAACATAAAATTTTATTTTACTTCTCTTGAGATCCAAACCAGTACATCATTATTCACTTTGTATACATGTTTTTGTCCTTCTAAGCATCAGCTAACAAAATTAATGGCATACTCTTCAAATTCTGGAAGACTGAGGTTATAGCATCTTTTTACTTGATCTATTTTAAATAAAATTTAGTAGCCATTTACCAAAGAAAATAGTAGTGTTCCTGTTATTTAGGAACTTTCCTTTTATTTCTACATGATTTTTATATACTAACTGGGAAAAGTCACATGGCATAATTATCATACATACTCCCTTCATGAAAATGCAACAAAAATAAATTTTTCTTTGTGTTGCCTTGGCCAATTAAGGTGGAGGAGTTGTCAGTGTTGAATCTATCGTTCAGATTTGGGGTTTTTTGTGGAAAAGAGTTGTTCCCTTGCTTCCCAGGGAAGATAAGAAACTTGGCATATTGTACAGTCAGACTATATAAACGTAACATTAAGAACAACACTGTGCCCTTCAGCGGACAATAGTCATTGAACAAACCAACACAATACTTCAGCACGCTTGACCTTCAATTCCCACATTTTCAAATTGGCAGGTGTAGACCTCCAGCTTCATTTCCTTCAATTAAAAGGAGATAGGCATCTCCATTTTGCAGGGGAAGGAACAGGACTATTACAGACTTAATTGGTACATTTTGAAATACAGTAGATTATCTGAAAAAGTGGTATAGCAATTTCAACCCAAATACTGGTTTCCAGACTCCAGTTAAATAGGGATTTTAGATCAGTGGTTTAATTTTGATCTAGTTATACTAGTAATTGCTGCAGTTCAAAGTCAGTCAAGTGTGTAATTGAAAACCTGTTGTTGTGGTAAATAGTTATATCGATCAAAAGCATTTGTCAAGGAAGAAACATAAATCTGGGAGAAATTATGAATGAGAGAGGAAGGGAAGAAATTTAATATCTTCATACCTTTAAACAAATAATATTCTGTCTATTTTTCATAAGAGAACATATGAAATATATGGGTAATATAAGAATCTCACTATTTTTCTGTTCTTTGTATATCCACTGATCAAAATGTGAACCCCGGGTTATGAGAAAAAACCAGGCTGCACTTAGCTTTAATTCTGGACTCCTATCACTAATTAATAGAAAACAAGAAATGTTGCGGCTTCTCTACTTTTATGGACTAAATATGCCAAGAACCATTTAATAAGTATGAAAAATACTAGCTTACATAGCTAACTTCTTTTGTAGCTTAACTTTTTATGTCTAGAAGAGTCTAATTTTAAAATTGACCTAAGCCACAAACAAAAATCCTGCATTTAAATCAGCCTCTGAGAACAGCTGTCTGCCAAGGTCATGGCCAAAAGACTCTAGCTTAAATGCTTAATACTTTCCAGTCTAAGGGACACTGATGACATTTAATTTCACATCAGACTGGGTTCTTAAATAGTGACCATAGGAATTCTTTTTGCTGCAAGAAGAATCCCAAATCTGTGCAATTCATTACAACCATGGAAAATGCCAGGGAGTACTTTTACAACAGATGTGCTTAGACTCACTTCCCTGATTTTGCTCTTTCTACTGCCAGGAAACTGTTGCCCTGTTCACTGTTGGAAGCATCACTCTGTAAGATTGCCTTGGGAAGGTTAGTAGGCTGCTTTCTTCAACGGCAAAGAGATTTTTGGGTGGAAGTCTACACTGAATGTGGAACAAAAGCAAACTTACTGAATAGCTGGCAGAGAAGAGCCAAGCCCTACCATGACGGTTTCAGACATCTAGAGCTGTGAAGGAAAACCAAGGAAGAAGTAAATGGCATGCTCCTGAGCTCTAATAAGGTCTATTCTTCTTCCCTCCAGAAATGTTTGCTCACTAACACCAATGTGAGTTCTGCAGGCAAGGGACATGTCAGAACTTTCCATATCATTCACAGATCCAGCTACTGGAAAGCAAAAGAGTAGGAATTCCCATCAGCTGAGGAACAGCTCACATTCTCAGCCACGAGCGCTCAGTGAGAGCAGCAGCAGCAGCAGTTCAGCCCGTGTTGCAGCAGTACCTGTGGCAGCAGGCGGCCAGGACGCCCAGCAGGGCCAGCAGGGCCAGCCCGGCGGCGCAGGCGGCGATGGCGATGCTCCGCACCTTGGCCCGCTCGGCGCGGCGCTGCTCCCACCACTCCAGGTCGCTGAACTGGCAGCGCTCCCCCACGTAGCCCGTCACACAGCTGCCAAGGCAAGGGGACACACGCTGCAGTGGGCACCGGGGACCAGCCCCCACCGCCGCTTCAGTCACCTCGCACATTGGGTCATCACTGATCACCGCTACACAAACAGCTGGTTGAATTTATCAATGCTGAAGGCAAAATTATTTTAAAGGAATGCTGTCGAAACTGGTAGAATCCAACATTAAAAGTATTTTTCTTTTTTTTTATTTTTTGTACTGTAATTTTTTGCTGGTATTGAATCGCTTGTAGAATTATACAGAGAGGTTGTAATTACCAGATTCCTATGGGTAAAAGGCAGAAGAAAACCTTTTCTTAAATCCTGTAAATCCTGCTGTGTGATTAGTGTTTCCCTAGGATTTTCCATTCAGCTTCTTTCAGCAGCAAGCTTCTCTTTCTTTAAAGTAGGCAGTACAGGATTGACTCATATTTTCAGAGTGACTGGGTTAAGAGAATCAAATTTTAATCTGAATCTTTACTTTAAAATTAAAGATTAATAAAAGTGTTTTTAAAAACCCATGCATAAGGGTTAGAAATATCTTCAAAACTTACTTTTAATATAAGCTCCTTCTATAGGCAGTTTGTGTTTATTTGTTTGGTTTGACCATTGTAAAACTCAACATAGAAATATCCTATCGATGCATGAAACCCTCAAATCAAAATCACTAGAAAGTGAGAAATACATCAAAAAATAAACCCAGCCTAGTTTTACTGTGCAAGGCGAGACACATAAACAATAAATGGAAAAAATGAAGTCTACTCAATTCATAACAATCCCTCAGCAATGTAGGCTCCACTCATTGCAATTCTAATCGGTCTAATTTTACTCAAATCCAAGAGTTAGTCAAATGAGAAAAAGAAGCAGGATTTGACCTGCAGCAGCTTTTACCTAATGTCATGAATACATTATTTCAGCATTCATTATTAAATCAGGCACAAGCACTCTCATTCTGTCACAATTTAGAATGCATGTGTGCTGGAAGGCAGAGAAAATGCTAATCTTATAGTGTTAAATTACAACGAATTTCAAAAATGGTGGCAGATCTGCTTTCTAGTGTAAGATCTTTTATTAATTAAAATACAAATCACATTTCCATTCCTTCCCTTTGGTAGTTTATATATTAGAGCCTACACGAATGAATGCTGCCATCTAGTGAGGATTCAGCGGGGGCTGAATCCAGCAACGCCCACACACAAACGCCCACAGCATGGCTAAGCATGGTTGCTCCTAAATTTTTTAACTGTTTCCACTTCCAAAACTGAAAAATATGTACATCTGAATTCTCATTATGCAGTAACACCTAAAAAATAAAGGAAAAAAAAAATGTGATCCAATTTGAAATTTCTGTTGGTTTAGGCTCTTTAATTTCAAGAGAAGAAGCATCCGAGGCAAAAATAGGCAGTTTACAATGCTTCTAAATGTTACACTAAAAATTCAAAACAAGTCCCAGAGATGGCTATGGGTCTGTCTCCTGCAATGCCTTTGCCCAAGGGCTTTGCTGAGCTCAAGAAATCCACAGCACAAAGCATCCACTTCGTTCCCATGTATGTACGTGAGGCACGTTCCTTTCATATTCTTACAGGTACAGAGGTCTGTAGGCAGGGGAGACCACTCATATTTCACAACAGGAAATCCTGAGACACAGAGAAAGATTTGCCTACCCTGGAACAGCATCCACCCCCTGCATAGGTCCTCACTTACCACCTGTGACCCCAGGGGAGGAGGCAAGCATTGGATTTGTCCCACTGTAAAGATTTTATGCTTGGTTTTGAAGAAAGACTCTGAATACAGCTTCAAATATAATCAGATTACACATTTAAATGCCAGCACTAAGTGTTTTGAAGAAATTATTACCCCATGGGACTAGGTTGTCACATTGGCCAAGCCAAGGCTGACTTCTGGGGAGGTTATATTCACCTTGCTTTTATCAGTACCTGCATTTGGGGAACCCAGAGTCAGGTTTCACAAAAATATTGACAGGGTTAAAAATACTGCCAGGGGAAGTAGGTCTTGATTTTGAGGTCTCATTGCAACTCTCCCTGTTTTTAAGAGGGCAATTACATCCTACCCTTTTCTGCCTTTCTATAATGGAAGATGATGACATCAGACTGCTCCCTGGCCCCAGTCAGAGAAGACAAGACAGAGGTGTCTTCTTCCATCCCAGGGAATGCTATACATGAGCAGCAAGGCCAACAAGTCAGCACGACATGTACAGGAGAGAGAGCAAACACCTCTTCCATAAAGTCATGAGCACTAAGTCGTTTATCAACTTACCTCCCATTTCCAAAGCAAAGAATCAAGTGCTTAGGGAGCAAATCCAAGCCTACTATTAATTGACACGGGTGTGAATGGAGTGGCCATGCACTGAAAATCACACTGATCACTTACAGGAAAGGGCAGATTCTAATGCTAATGAGTGACATGAGTGATAAACAGATCATTTATAGACAAAATCCTCACTGCCTGCAGTCAGCTGAGGGGTATCATTCCAAGGGTGCCACTCTTCAGCAGAGAAAATGCAAATTTCTGTACTTACTTGCAGGCATAGTCTTGTAGATCAGAAACATAATTGCACACTCCCCCATGCAGGCAGTAGGACTCGTAGGAAGGAGGGCATCCTACAATATCCCCTTGCACAGCATTCGTAGTGTCTTCGTTGCTGACAACAGTTGGGGGAACAGTAGATTCTGAAACAGAGGGTTTCACAAGGACATCTCAAACTTTTGGGCTCATTGGCAACATAATCTTACAAAAGAATTCCAGAACTTCAAAGTATGAAACTAGGTAAAAATATCTAATTTCTGTTAATTACTTGTGTTTTGCCTATTTTTTCATGTTTTTATCAAATTTAGGCATACAGAAACTTAGATCAAATTACTGAATATGCTTGATTTTAGATTTACAGTGGAAGATCTACAGTGATCAACTGAGTTCTGTGTGTTTCGATGTGTGAGCCCAGCTCTGAAGGAAAACTGCACCAACTGTCTAGGTGCTTACTCTGAAATTACTTTTGCAACTTAAGCAGCTTTGGCATATGGTAGATCTCTACCGTGCATAAATTACCAGAGTGAGAGGCAGAGGTGAGGAGGTAATTTCATGCACCTGGATCTCAGACCCAGAAGTTTTCACAAGTAACTTGTCATTCTTATGCTGATTATTTCTACTCTGCTGCCATCCAGCTGATTGCATCGGTGTGTGGTGGCAGATCACATTTTTTATTGTTTCAGGCTAGCTCAGGTACAGATAACAGCACCACTGGGGGAGCAGGGAGCCCTATGGACTCAGTTCTTCAAAGGGTCCTGCAGCCTGCTCTGAATCCCACTTGCTGCCACCTACACAGCTATCCAAACTAGCTTTAAAGGTAGCACTAATATCTCTGCACAGGGTGACCACAGTGCAGACATGCCCTTACAGAAAAGGGGTGTTTTCAGGCCTACTTTGATGCTCCAACAAATCTAGAGGTCAGAACAAAACAGCTGCATGGCAAAGACTTTCCAGCAGTATGGATTAGCACAGACACGCCTAATCATTCTCATAGAGTTATGGGGTCAGTTCTACGACTCACACCAGTTTTATTGCAACACGACCTTCAATGACATTTGGGTTTTAAAATTTCATTTGCAGGAGAACTGCCACGGCAAAGAGCCTGAATGGAAAGGGATGGATGAGTGATTATAGTGAACCCCAGGTGTGCATGCATTCAGCAAAGAAAAATTTCATCTTGTTAAAAGAGCTTAATAGGCAAAGAACTAAAACAGTGTGTTAACATCTCTGAATACATGGGATCAGACAGACAGATGAGGGACCTAGGAAACATTACTTCCAATTACTTCCATGCATCATTAAAAATCATCATTTCCTGAGTGACCCCTGAAACTACTGGAAGATTAAGTAACTGAAATGGGAGTGGGAATCCTGATAGGTGTTCCATTTAAGAAAGCCATAATTTCCTTGTTTTTCTAAAGAAACAGCTTTGTGACAATCACACAATGTTCCTCCATCGTCAGAAAGTCACTCAATCTAGAAGTAAAATTCACCCTGACCAAGAGGGCTGACACAGAATAAAAGATTGAGTCACTCTCGTTTTCACAGAATGCTGCTACCACACTGAGGCACTAAAATGAGGGTCAGATAGTCACTAGTGCTAGCAGTTCCCTTCAGTGAATTGTTAATCAGATTTTCAAAGGAGTTTCAGACCCCTTTTGAACAATTAGTGACTGGAACTGAAAGACAAGCTTATTCTGAAGAATCAAATGTCACTTAAATTATGTGCATTTCCTGTGCTAGCTTTCTGCAGAGTAACAGAAGGCACAGGGAGTTTGAAAAATGGCACAGACTGAAATTGCCCCCAAAAATGTTACTTCCAAGGAGTATTTGCTTCTGCTGTTCATTGTAAATGACATTTGATAGATTTGTTGTGACATTTAGACAGTAAAAATTCACATTGAACCTTAATGTAGATATTTCCTAACTAAACTCAGATCTGTTCTCTTTAGTCCACCACAAAACAGCCTCCTAAAGGCAATGCTAAATGGATCCACAAGCTGGTCAGGAGGTTAATACACAGGGATCCATTATTTTCCAGGTATAACAATTTATCCAAGGACACAGTTCTTAATTTAGGGCCACTTCGTTTTATTTGCTCACTCCGTTTACTCACTGCAACCGATGCCAGTTCCAGAAGCATGATCAGCACATGAGCAAGTGAAGTTTCCTTCTGTATTTGTGCAGGTCATGTTCTCTCCACAGGTGTGGGACCCCGTCTTGCACTCATCAATATCTGTCACCCAAACAGTCTGCAGTTAGAAGAATTAAATGCCTCAGAGCATCAGTTAAAAGGGCAGCACTTGCAGCACTGTGTTGGTTAGTTAGCAACAGAAGAAACACGCGGGTCACAGAGCAGCAGTGGTTTCATCAGGTAGGACCGACCAAAAGCCCTGCTTTTTTTTATTTACCTATTTTTATAGGTTTCTAAGGACAGTTAAAGATTGGTGAAAGGGGTCAACACCCTTGAAGGTTTACAGGACAAAGACATGGTCAATCATCTTTCTCCACCCCAGGGAAAGGAATGAAAAACAATTTCACCAGTGCAAAACAATTCTGGTTGGTTAAGGAAAACAAGGACCATGTTTACAGAATAAGCATGGGAAACTACAGCTACAGTGTTACAACTTATGGGGCCCTGTAAAACCAGGGCAACAGCACTGCAGTCTCCAGGCAGTGGGGACAAACACCAAAGACCTGTCCCTCTGCAAATATGCCTTCATGGAAAGTCTAAAGGAAAAGAAACCAGCATACTTTCTATAGCAAGAGCATGCTGTGCTGCTGCAGAAACTCCCCTCAGGGAGAAGGAGGGAAAGGCTTCCCCATGAAATGCAACAAGTACAGTAGAGTTGAAGAGGAGACTTATTTGTACCAGATGTATTCTCCTGGCATGGCCAGACATAGCTTGCAGCCTGAGTCCATATGTTGGCATTCTTGCAAAGCAGAAGGGTTTGGGAGTGGGGAGCTGTCCACCCCTGTACCACTCACCCAGCTCAGCCTGAACAAAGAGTTCAGGCAGAAGAAAAGTGTCTAGAAACCCACAGGTTTATTCCGTTTGTGTAGACACTTCAATGGGTGAGGCTTTGAATGGCTGTGAAGAGGTTCCCTGACTACAAGAGTTTCCAGGCTCAGAGCCCATGTTAGGCTCATATACATCTCTCACCCCCATCCTGCTGCACACCCTCCTCCTGCCTCCTCACCTTCTCTGCAAAGCCCACGGAATCAGCTCCTGCCAGTCTGGCACCTGCACATTGCTAAGTGCCAAAGCACTCCCCTCAAAGGTGAAACCTTTGGTCCACATAGCAGAGTTTGGGAGCCTCTGATTCATTTTATGGACTGTCAGCAGAATACGTGTGCCAGATCTACTTCAGGGAATCATAGATCTGCTACCACAGTTTTTGTGAAATGATTGCTTAAACTGCTGGGGATTTTTCTACAGTAAAATTAACAGGATCTGGCTCAAAACAGTTAAGAAAATTCCAAGCACATTTGAAGCAATATGATTTCACCAGCACAACATGATCTCATTGTGTGTTATCACTGGACTTACTGCCACATTCCTGGACACTGTGCATGTATGCAGGCGCTTACAACTGAAATACAAAATCACTTGATACTTTCCACACTCAACCCATAATAATGATATTGCTCTTAATTTTTCAGTCATCCTAATCAGCGTTGAGGAACCAAGTCCAGTAATGATTATGTAAGAACTGGTTCAAACTCAATGGGCTTTGAATTAGGCTATCAAGGAAAAAAGGAAAAAGAAAAGGACAAAAGAGAAGACAAGACTCTCATAAAGCTCTGAACAAACTGTGTGCTAGTTAAATACTGGAGAGAAAAGGCTCCTGTTCATATTTACCACTAAAATGGATTAAGAATTTAAGAGATGTTGGGAATGAACTAAAGACCTGGCATTAGAGCTGGATGGGAAAATCAGTGGGTCTGATTATTAACAAGACTCTAAATATACTCAAGTTGCCAGTGTCACACCTTGAACCTCATGCCTATTAAACAGACCTGGAATTATTTGATGAGTATTATGACACAGTCAATACCTGCTTTCGTTTATATTCATGGCAACGATTTCCAATAAAACTCTACTGCTTCACCTCCACTTCCCTTCTCCCCTTCACTCTTCCTCTCTCTCCTTCTATAACCACTAAAAACAGTGCAAACACTGAGAGGAGATATTCACTGACAACCACAGGCTTTGCATATTGATCAGTTGCTGAGGTTATCACACTTCAAACAGGGAGGAAGGACTCAAAAAGGCAGGAAGGGCCCAGCCTTGCAGACAGAGCAGAGTCCTCACACCTGCCCATACCATAGCAATGGATTCCATCTCCAGCATAGCCTTCCAGGCATTTGCAGACATATCCCCCTTCCGTGTTGATGCAGGCTGACACGCTCCGGTTGCAGCGGTCCATGTTCACAGCACACTCGTCCACATCTGTGGGACAAAACAGGGACAGGACACATGGGCCATGAAACCACCACATCAGCCAATAAACAGGGACATCTACACCATGGATCTCCCTCACACACTGCTGTTACTTGGCATTTGTGCATCTGAAGCAAATGCGAAGAAAAGGACTTTGTGGTCTTTTTTGGTATGATGTTTGGTGGGGGTGTTCTGAAATTCAAGAGCATCAACCAGGTACCATCAACTGGAGACCACAAATATCATTTGCATTTAGAAACCTTGTTTTGCAAAAGAACACATAGGCTTGAAAAAAGAAAAAGTACTACGGTGAAAAAATGTATGCCCATTTCAGCTTACAATTTTTTCCCCTTTCCGTAGTAACATAGATTCTTCTGAGTCTTCATGCTTAGCCAACAAATGGTATTTCTTTCTGTTTCTAACACCTTCCTCTCTTGACCTTTATGAGAGGAAAACAGTTCTTCCATTTGTGTTGCAAACAAGTCCAGAAACTTAAAGACAACACTGAGCAATGTTTTGCATGGCTGTTAGAGCATTTTTCTAGTGCTAGAAAGAAACTAGAGCAGCATTTTAATACAAACATTACATCAGGAACACTAATTTTGAAGAGATTCCTTATGTCTAAATTATAGATCACCTATCAGGTCTACGGACTGAGCTTTTATAAAATTAGTCAATTTTTACAAATAAATACATTATACTTTTAATATCCCTGTTATTGCTTATTAATATTAATATGATTAACACTCATGGCTCAAGGGGAAAAAAAGGCATGTGATAATTAGCCATTTCATCTCACATGCTCTCTGCTCATCATCCCTTTCATACTATTGACTTTCTCAGATGCCTTGCACATCAGAGTTACCAATGTGAAAGGAGATAGATTTTCTTCCTCCCCTCCCTAGTCTACAATTTTTCAAAAGTCATAATAAAATAAAACAATATAATAAAAAGAAGTTTATTACCATAGCATGATTTCCCCTTCCTGGTAAATCCTTTCAAACACTGGCACATAGCACCATCTTCCAGCAAAACACATTCTGCATTGACATAACATTCTAGTGCAGTGCAGTCATCTTCATCTATAGCATAAGCAAAACAAAAAAAACCCACTAGATGTATTTGGAAATATCAAAGGAGGTACTGTATATCTATATTACAAGAAAACAAACAAATAACTAAGAAAATCAGAACGTTCATTCAAAGTTTGAAATTCAGCTCTCCAGGATTAATAATGGCAAGCCAATATAATCACTGCGGCTGTTTTCTTTGTCTAGATGGAGTCATCTTGTCATTTAGTATCAGGATTTCTGAATACTTTATTCAAAACCTATTGCAAAATTTAATGATCTAGCATTATCAAAGATATGTAGAATTCAGTGGGTTTACTTTAACTTTTTTTAGAGGAATGCAATATACTTAAAAACCTAAGGGAGAGACTTTCTCAAGTGTCCGAGATTAGACATGTTAGTTCTCCAGAGTAACATCATCACTAGAGATGATATTATCTCTAGGATAATATCATCAATTTTTTTTATATAGCCAAGGAATATAGACACAAACAAAAAAACAGTCCTACCTGGAATAATTGCACAGACCCAAACTCTTGTTAGAAGGTAAAGAGCATGAATACAACCAGTCTTAACAATGAGCCTTTCTTTCTTTAAGGTCTATGACTTCTTCCTGCTCTATAAACCTACTCAGAGCCTCAGAGTAAGTATAAGGAAGATAACCATCAGACTTTACCTGATACCATGATTTCAGCCATAAAAAAAGTTATTTTCTGCTTTTCCCCATTGTCTGTATCCTTAAAAATCCCAGTGCTCCATGTGCTCTGCAACACAGCCTCTGGTGGTGGCATTGGCATTACCTCCTTGTGCACAGAGACACTTCCTGAAAAAGACAAGAAGAAAGTGACATGGCAATTTAAATCTACAGATAGGGCTTTCTGATTTTTAAACATTTGTTGACTCTGCAATAATCATGGTGGTTTCCTTTTAAAAGAAACATCAATATCCTCCCAGACTGACCTGTTTCTGACATCAAATTATTCCTAAAAGCACTCACTGGTAAGTCTTCTCAAATACAAAAGAAAAGAAAAGTGACTCGTTGCTCGCAATACTTGTCAGCATTGCACACATTTTTTCACTGCTAAGATGTCAAAGGAAAAATTACAGGGGTCAGACAACATGTTATTGTCCCAAGGACAACATTCCAGCATTTTTGTTCTTCAGAGAAACCATCATTCCTTATGTTGAAGCAAGGTGAATTTTTCCAGTGCTATCTGTCAGGATCCTTAAGGGTTTGAGGGCGGCCTTTTTGGGAACGGGAGGACTGTACCTGCTGTTGAGTTGGAAGAATCCAGAGCATGACAGGTTTTTCCATCTTGAGTTTTCCTAAATCCTGGATGGCACTTGCAGTGGACAATTCCAAAACTGTTTTCACAGATCTGATCACAGCCTCCATTCTCATAAAGGCAAGGATTTGCCCCTAGTGAAGAAAAACAGAAAACTTAACAAGCTGCTTCTTCAGTCAACATCTCTGTTTAGACATGCAGAGCTGAAGCCATTGGAAAAAGAATAAGGACTGACAAAACCTAGGATTTTGTTTCATTTCAGTTTTTTATTTAACAACAGATGCACGTAGTAAAGCACAGATGTTATCACCCAGCCCCTGGCAGGAAAAGAGATTCACGTATTCTCTATCTAACACATGTACCACATTTTTTTATTATTTTACTTCCCTTATTGTTTCTCATTTTACGAGGACATAAGGAATCTGTGATTACCCTCTCTCAATCCTGGTCTATTGAATTACTCTTTTCTGCTTACAGGGAGATTGTTCCCAACAGAAAATCAAACCATTTGATCAAAAACGAATAAATCTCACAAAATCTTTGTCCATGTCATTTGTTATTATTGGTGTGTAGGGGGTGCTAATAGGCTAGGATAAATAGGAATTAGAAGACTGTGGTAGGCTCATGGCAATTGATCAGCATCTATTCTTGGGCATGAACATAAATCTGTCAGCATTCCTGGGACACAAGCCCAGATGATGCTTTCAATAAATACCAGTCTGACTATGCAAGGCTTTTTAAAGACCCTCTTTCTGAGAAGATAATCCTCTCCCCAGGGACATCTATTCTACTGATATCAGTGGATAAGAGGAGGCTGGAAGGGAGTGACTGCTCAGTTTTTGCAGTATACCTGGTTTCGCCAAAGGATGAACTACAACCATTGATGAGGGTCTCAGCATGCTGCCTCGCAGACGTACCCTGTTTTGGCCGGTCTTCTTGTCCACCCTCACCAGTGACGGCCTAGCCCAGTCAGAAAACCACAGGTGGTCCTCAAACACCGCTACAGCAAAAGGGTGGCCTACAAAGACATCAGGTTTATCATTTCCACGTCTGGAGAACATACACAAGAAACCCTGCAAAGGAAAGCATCATCTGCATGTAGATCAACTACTAGCACAGGGGCCTTGCCACAGCCAGGGCTCCACTGTGATTTCTCATGGGGAGGGATAAGTGTCCATGAACAATGAACCACAGGCACATGTCACTTGTGCTCTTAGCAAGGGAGGCTGTGACACTGGCCTGGCTCAGCACAGTCTCTGTACTTCTGGTGACTTCCAACCAGATCTAGCTCACAAGGTGCTTCTACCTCACAAATCATCATTTCTTGAGGCAGCCTTAGGACCAGCGTTTCAGAACTGGAGTACCTCCCTCCTCTGCCTCTAAATGGCCTGGCAGAGAGCTGCTGAGGTACACAGCTCCTTCTGCAGTCTTCACATAGCAAGGAGGAGAGAAGCTCGTGGCATGTGTCATCCTGCGTAAGTGTCCTGGCACAGGGCAGCCTGGGAGCTACAGACACTGCAGCCACTGACGCCTGGTAGGGCCCCAAAGCCAGTGTGTGCTCTCTGCAAGTGCCAAAAGTACACACAAGTCCCATGCAGAGGGCCACACATGCATATAGCCAGCTAACAGAAACCATAGGTCATCCAGGTAGCTTCCTCTCTTTTCACTGATGACAACAGGATCCAAGCCACCAGCTTCAACCAGGCATCTAACAAATACATGACTAACAGTATCTGCAAGAAATTCCACACCAGTTTCAGAGCACAGGAACTTTTCTTTGGTAGCACAACATTATTTCCACTAGGAAAACTCAGATCCCTAGTTTGACTTCCAGAGATCAGCTCAGCAATTCAGAATCCAAAGGACACTTTCAAATATATAATGGCAGACATAAAGGTATTTACAAAATGATTCTGACTCATTCTAATCTCTCATGATAGAAAATTGTCATTAGTCCATACAGGACTGTGCATTTTTTCTGTACACTCAGAAATCTCCTGCTTTCAAGGTAGCCTTTGGGCAAGCTTTTTGCAATGGTACACATGCTGTTTTTCCATGGATGTACATGTGGCTTCAGAGTGGATGCTTCCTGGCTGAAGAAGGTGTGCTTTGTTCTGGTCCTTGCAGCCTGAGTGGGCACTGCACGCTGTGCCACTGCAGTCTGAGCCCCTCTCAAAAGTATGTTTTGTAAGCACGTGATTTTTATGATCTGTGCTTTTGCTTCTTGATGTAGACCTTAACTAGGTGATGGTTAATTTCAGTAAGGAAATTGGGATCCCAATATGTATTAGTTTAAAAAAATAAAAAAATTAAAGGCAAGTAAACAAGAAAACAAAACAATAGCTAAATTAGAACCTTGTAGAAGGAGTATATGTTGATATATCTTAAATTCACCTCACAAATAAATAAAAAACAGTCCTTTGATAAAAAAATTTCTAAGACACTGTTTAAGTGCTCTTTAGTGTTTTGTTGAAGAGTGTATTGTTGGCACCTCAGTACCTCCACTGACCCATGCTCAGTCACTGATCTTGGTTCTTACTTTTTCTCCCCATTAAATTTGAACAACTAGAACAAGATCTAGATACTGTCCCCACCCAAATATTTGTTCACCATTTTAGGATCTGTAGTAGCTTGCACTATTAACAAACAGCACTCTGCTTTGGCCAGCAATTTCTGGACCTCTTATTTTGTGAATACATTAAAGATTAAGATCAGAAGCGTAGAGTCAGTCAATGGAGAGAGCAGGAAGGGTGCAATTGTGACCCACTGCGTAAACAGAAGGGATGGTTGCATTCTTTGTTGCCTCGGGCAGGTTATTACAGGCTGTTTTATTTACAGCTGAAAATGGGGTTAGGAGGAAGAGCAGAAATAATTTACCTATTTTGAATGCAGCTCTACTGAATGAGCTCAGTACAGGGGCACTAGAGGGAGCTGCTGTAATAAAAATTCATGCTATAGCAGAACTCCTATGAAGAGGTGCCACCTTCGTGTCCTCCAGCGTACAGCTGTCCAAGAACAAAAACTGAATTCCAGTCTTCACTAACAGCATTAGCAAATGATCAGGACATGCTTCTCTAAATTCATACACCTACAGGTATTCATCTTTTTCACTTCCTTTCATATAGATATTAATGTTCTTTTCTCTCACCTCCAAACACCCTTATCACTGCTCCTTTCTCATGGTCCATGTTTCTATAGTGCTCCTAGCTCTCCTTTGTTTTCTCCCTGTAAGACACTGTCTTACTCCTTGTGGAGAAACGAAATGAAACTTTGATCAGACTTCAAGGTCCTCCTTTGCAGATCTGCTCCAAGGTGGAGCATATAGCAGAATATGCACAGCAGGGGAAGAGAGAGGAGGGCTGGAAAGACTCTCTTCTCAGGCCTTTTGATGTCTTACAAACTGGAGAATACTGATTCCTCCAGGACCTCACTCCGCTCACCTTCAAAGGAGTGGGAGAGTACCTGGCTTTGGTGGTGAGCACAAGCCTTCCCAGAGCACAGACTAGAAGAGTCTGCTCAACAGAGTGACCATAGAGTTACCCAACGCAGTCATAGTATTGAGCTACCAGTCCTCACTCTGCCCATGTTTTGTATGCACACCTACAAAATGGTCCCCATAGAGATCCCATGATCAAAAGGAATTGTCCTCTCCAGAAACTAATTTGCCATGTACAAGATTCTTAGACACATGGTTTACTTTAGATGTGGTACAACATCAGTCCCCTGTTGCTAACACCTGTTCTCTTGCTCCAGAACAACACAGTTATGTGTCAAGCAGTAGAAATCTCAGCCATAAAAACTACCAGCATATTGTAAAACCATTTTTCATGTGGTATCTATTGTGTGTTCAGAATCATTCCAGTGTTCAACACTGCAGGTGCAGGTTTGCTGCTCAAGGACCTTAATGACCCAGATTAATTCCCTTTCTTCTTATGTCAATATGACTTCCTGATGCAATAAACACAGCAAAACCTGAATTAAACCAAGAAGCCATGCATGGGAAAAGCAAACCACATTTTAAATGTTTTGATTCTTTAATTTTTCTGTAAAGGCAGAGAAGTCCTCTGTGTTATGCAAAGTGACTCATTAATAAAAGCAGAGTGTTAGAAAGACATACTTTTGCTAAAATGAATAAAAGTCAGCTGGGTGAGAGAATGAAGAAATTAAGTGCTGCCATTAACCCCAATATAGCATGGGATGTACAGCACAGACACTGGCCAGGAATTCTCATGCACATATGCACACGGACATGGACAAGCAGCAGTAGGTAGTGATCAACCCCAAAGCCTCACCTACATCATTCTGTGCAAGAATTCGACGACCAGAACCATCCAGGTTTGCACTCTCAACCATGGCCAGTTTAGCATCACACCAGTACAGCTTGTCAGCCAGGTAGTCGAGAGCAATTCCACTGGGCCACACCAGGCCAGTGCTGGCTACCACCCGGCGATCGAAGCCTTCCAGTGAAGAGCTGTCAATCCGCGGGTTGACCCCCATGTCAGTCCAGAATAATCTCCTTCAGAAAACAAAAGGAATGCAGGAAGTCAGTAAGTAAATGTTTGCCCTCCTCTGCATGGAGTTTTTTCAAAGCAGAACGGTCAGACCAGAGCAATACAGCCCTGGCTCACAGGAGGAAAAGTGCACACTTCAAGCAAACATATTGGCTGCTGATCTTTTCACACTTGCCATAAGACTCCAGGTGATTACACTGGGACTTATGCAGAATCCTCACTCTGTTCACTGGCATGAATCCTTTGGAAAACAGCTCCTGACTATGCTAACTGCCAGCTCTTCATATCTGCTTTTTGATTTTCCATGTGACAGCTGATAGTGGTTTGGCAAACCCAGACAACAGAAAACGATGGATTAGCCAGACCCTCATCTAAACAAGGGTGCAACAATACACAATCAGTTACCCATGTAAAATAAGCAAGAGTAGGCAGATTGTTTTTAAAAAAATAAACCAGTATCAGGCCCAGAATCTTTCTTCCTTTAATAAAATCAATATTCTCAGAGTCTCCCTCTAGAGTCCTGTGTTTTACTCACTGAGTGTTTAGAGGTTTTAAATGAACAGACAGTGCTAGAAGGCAACTCAAAATGGGGATAGCTACAATTGCAAATAATGTCTGAAGTTTGGGCTCATCTTCCCAGGCATCAGCTGCCTCTGTCAGGTTTACTGGAACAACCCAGGGATTCACTAATCTTTAGTTACACAAGCAGTTTTGCTCTAACTAATGCAGGGATCAGTATTTTCAAGAGCTCTAATTGTGTTTCACATACCTCTTTAATATTTACAGCCATAGACATTGCCATAATGTCTGTTCATCCTTTCACCATTAACTTTCTAAAAAGGAAGATTTTAGTGATATTTCCTCCTCCCTTTCCCCTTGCACCCTTTGCCTCTACCAATAATTCTAATAAACATTCTTCCAGAACCTACCTTTCTTCAAAGTTTTCCTACAAAATGTCTCCACAGCATTCAGTCTCTAGTGTAAGATTCAGGTCTTTTACGTCCAGAAGCAAGCTAACAAAACACCGTCCCTAAGCCTGCTTCTTTCTTTGATTCATCAGTACTTAGTTATAGCAGGACATGAGCTTCAAAACAAGATTTTACTAAAAGACCTAGCAGATTTAAAATACTCCTGCTACAAGCATATTGACTGTAATCCATGGCACTTTGCCATTGATTGAAATAGCCAGAATTTCTTCAAGGTTTTAAACATCTGTGATCGTTTCAACACTATTTAAGAAGATACAAGGTGCATTTAAAACAACAAATCTCCAGAATACTAAATTAGGTTTAGTTTCCTCTGAAACTGAAATGTGGACGGAAAAAATGCCCATTTTGTAAGCACTAGTGGTTAAAAGTGATTACCTTCTTCACAATAATAGATATGGAACCATCAAAGTTTGTAGTGTGGCGCCTACAGCTGTCAGAGTGACCTCAGTTGCTCATGCTTTTGTTTAGCTTAAACTACATGCAATATCATTGATGCTCCTATTACTTTCTTCTAAAATCTATATGAGAAATGGACATGTCCCAACTCATGAAAGAAACCCCTCAGTACAACATTACAGTTCACACAGCTGTGCAAGGCAATGACTGACCTAGCACGAGATTAAGGCACGTTTTGACTGCCAAAAGGGTAAGGCCTGCACGCTCATTTTTTAAAATCCTCCACAAGAGTTACGTGATTTACTGTGTTCATCACTCCTTACTTAGCAAATGGGTGAATGGCAATCCCTCGGGGCTGGGAGAGATCCTCCCAGATGATCATTTTTCTTTGCATTCCATTCAGATTGCTCCTTTCAATGCACGCCTTCCTGCAACACACAGAGCACTGTTAGGTTCTCCCTGCTATGTTTTTAATTACCTTCTTGGGCTGGATGTACTAAGAGTTTGCATTGCTTTAGTTTAACTGTAATAAATAATTTCACAGTGACAGGAAGTAATCCTGCTGATGTGGGATGTCTAGTTGTTTTATCAACAAGTAATTCATGTTACAGCTTCATTATCTGGTCCAGGGCATGATGATAGAAAAACCTGCTGCTCTGCAGAAGACATGAAGTTCTCCTTCTTTGGGTGAATAATGAAATGCAATTATGATCACTAATAGATAAATGCTAGCTTTAAAAGGAGTCTGGAGGAAAACCAGCTCCTAACTGAATACCATTACCAAATGTATAAAGAATTTTTTTTTTAAATAGTACTTTTACATAATATTTTTCATCCAGAACTCATTGGTCATTTTACATATTACATCTATTTTGCAGGAAAGAATGAGGCTAAGGTTCTTAAGATTACTCATAAAATCTATAGCCAAGTCAAGTATAGAATCTACATTGCCAATCTTCCAATTCACCTTTTTCCCAGAAAACTGATTTTATTGCTGCAATATTCACCTTGCCAAACAAATATCAGCCTCTACCTGCAAGCAAGCCTACAGCCTTCCATCCATCTTTGAACCTTCAAAGAAAGGCCCCAGAGAGATGGAAGGAAAAATACATTCCTGCAAATGTGAAATACAAACAGGTAAGTGCAGTGTGTGAGAAGGAAGTTGCAGATTCCAATTCTCACATTCTCCCTGAACTCCTGTCTTATGGGGAGAAGTACCATAATCTCCCATTTCACAAAAAACACTGGCGTGTTTCTACAGCAGCACAATCATGTGACAAGATGGCACCTAATGCAAGGAAGTGGACTGGTAGAATATTTTAAAAAGAGATCTAAAGAAGGAGGGTGATCTAAACACTCAAAATTACTTTTTATTGACTAATGAATTAAAGATCATACTGAAACCCCATGACCACTCTTCAAGGAGTCTTCATTATCTGTTGTGATCTGACACTGCCTTTTCATCAAAGGTCAGTTTTGTTTCCCTCTGCATGTAAGGTTAGGTATCAGTTGAAAGGTGCTCATATTGTCTGTCAGTGGTCATTCCTCTTTTATCAGAGATAATTGACAAAGGCACTCCAACAGCATGATTCTAGCTGCCAACAAACAACATTGGCTTCAGTCCAAGATGTACTCAGTAGAGTAATATTCTTTTTTATATGTAGGTGTATACATATAGATATACCTATACACACAAACACACATGCAGTGTATGTATATAAAAAAGACTGCAAGCAAATACAGTCACATGCACATGTGCACATGTGTATATGTATATATGCAGTGCATGCTTCAGATTCCTTGCAAATGAGTCCAAACCCTTGCTTCTTGGAAAGACAAAGATGAAAATACAATAGCAGACTGCAAGTGAACTTCCAGCATTTTAATTTCAAAGAACCTTCCAACTGCATACACTTGAGACTCCAACTACCCAATCAGAATGTGAAGCACTACTGCATTAGAGTGATATCTCAGCTATTTCTGTATCAGCAGACATTTATGCCAAATATTTTATGGCATGCTTCAACATAAATGCACTGTGGAGCATGTACCCTCTGTCAGTCCAATACAATTTACGGTTAATCCAGTCCACAGCAAGGCCTTCGGGTGTATCTATAGCTCCATGAATAACCTTTTCACGATCTGAACCATCCAGATTAGCTCGTTCTATCCATTTCAAGGCAGTGTGGCCAAAGTAAATCTGTAAATAAATAACAGACAAGGTGTCATTAGTTCCCATCTCACTTTCTACTCTACCTCCCCTGTTTAGTAACTCCATTTCTAAAATACCTTTTTCATCTTGAAAAGTGCCTAAACTGATTATTCACAAAAGGCTGCACAGGTAACCCGTGATCCCTGATCAAATAAAAAGGCACTTATCCTTCAACCAGGATGACTTCTACAGGCAGCTTGTGCTTAGCTGTAAATCCTGGTTGCCCTATATACAGCCCTCTGAATATCCTGTGGTTTTGTTCCAGCCAGCAGCTACTTCACATGAAGAACAGCTGAGGAAGCAAAATCAGGAGCAGGCAGAAAGAAGCACATGGTCATTTCACTGGCTGCTCATGCTGAAAAGGGCCAAGTGTGGAAAAGATAGTAGCACTCTATCAAGGAGCTGAGAAGGGTAAAAGGAGTTTTAAAATTTGCTTCTATTTTTTTCCACTCCTTCATCCTGCAGCTATCTTAATTTTTTACTAGGTGTCTACTCTGCAAGGCTCCAACATTTCCAGAAGAAGTTTCTTAGTTTGGGGTCAAAAGAAAAGTTCCTTGCTGGTAGGGAAGCAGGGTTCACATTTTCCAAGGATGTGTAAATTTTGTCTTGTATCCAATACCAGAGGGAGCCAAACACTGTATGGCACAACCATATGAAAAGCAGTGCTGAGACTTTCTTTGGAAATGGTAACAGTGAAACAAATAACTTTGCTTTGATGGTAGCCATGAGGTCAAACAAAACAGGAGGGAGCCTCCAGGCTTAGGCCAGCTAATTCAATACCTTGGGAGCACCAAGGTATGGTGCAGCTCTGTGCTGGCAAGACCAGGCTCCTGCAGCCTGGCTGGCCCCCTGTGTGTCCCCTCACCCCAGTACTGCCCACCCAACACCACAGGAGGGGATCCCAGGTGCACACCAGAGCCACTGGCACAGCTGATGCACACTTGGCACAGCACAGGACAACTGCTGCCTCTCCAGCAGGGCCCTATTTCGGGAGCAGGTAGTGATGTTCCAGAAGTGCCTGAAGTGCTCCTCCTGTAAATGCAGATCTGGTAACATTCACATTTGTTAGCTGTGTCCATCTGGGCCTTGAGACGCTTCCAACAACTAAACTGAGCTCCTCATCAGCTTTCACTGTACCTTCCAGGATTTCTTTGCAACACTTTTACAGTGTAAACAAGTCTCTCCATGGGAAAATATAACTATCTGCCACAGAAGGTTTAGCAAAGCACAGCTGAACTCCTATTCTTCCTAACTCTGAAGGCAAGGAGTAGGATGTTAGGATGTGGCCACACAGACAGACAGGTCTTTATAAAGAGAAGACTTCCATTTCCAGCAGCAATATCTAGTATGTAAGGAACACATTTTGGAAGAGCAATAGACTCTGTGAACATTCAGCAGTGTTGCTCAAGAGTATCAGGACATGGGAAATAATTCTTGTTAAGATTACTCCTACATTTAGTAGGGATCATACAGATTCAGCTGTACAAAAAAAAGGTACTGTTGCTTTTACCACTACACTGTGAAAAAAACCCACAATATATTGCCAGAAAACAACACTGCAGTCTTAATGGACAAAACTTATCAATCACACAAAAAATCTTTGAAATTGAAATCATGCCTGAAGTGAGCTTAGAAATCCAAATTCTCTGTGAATTATCATTTTCAATGTACAAAAAATAAGTAACTAAAGGATGAAACTCTTCAACTAATGTTCGGCAGCGTGTACCAGTTATGCTCCTAGACAGGCAACAGAACAACGAGCAGCGTAACGTGTAATCCAGATCACTGACAGAGGAAAGGTTAAGGCACATGAAAGCTCAATCCTTTTGTCCTTGCAACACTCCAGAATCCTCTCATTTTTAATGCCTTACCTTATTTTCCACCGGGTCAGAATCCAGTGCTAAGACTACTCCCATCTGCCAGTCAAGTAAACTTGTATAATCTGTTCCATCAAAATTGATCTGGCGGATATCTTGGCCATTTGCAAATAACAAAAATGGCTTAGGACCTGTTGATGAAAATTTGCCAGTATGTTAATTGCACTAAGTTCAAAGTGATCTCTAACTTGTATTACTACCTAACTAGAACTGCAAATAATTAAAAGACAAAAGGAGGAACAGAAGCGCAAAGAAATTATGGCAATTTTCCTGCACTCCACTTGCCTCAAAAATTAAAGATAAATGTGAATATAAGTTTACAGCATCAGCCTCAACATTTCTGACAAAAGGAGTCACTAGTCCTGCTGCTTTTCACACTGAGTGCCTTAGCCTCAAGGCAATCATCTCTCTAAACTTCACAACATCACCACAAATGCCAGAACAACACGACTTTTGCATATGGAGAAGTCTTTTCTAGTAAAAACAAGAAAAATACTGTCTTCCAAAAAAAAAAAAACCTTTCTCCTGATTTTGGGTACAAATCAAAAACTTCTCTTTCTGCATATGGAACCCAAATGTGGCCATCAAATATCTCAGCTTCCTGGTGACAGTGGGGGAGAAATATCCTTGTACAGAAAGTCCTTCAACAGACTATTCCCTCCCCTGCTCTCCAAATATAGAGACCACAGCCCTAGTTATGCAACACTGGGCAGGAACTATGCCCACATTTATGTGGAGGCATAAACCCCTGCATACTGCAGGACAGACCTCCACAGTATGGGAGCCCAGAGTGAAATGCTGAAGATGGATCACAGATTGAACTTTCTGTGAAGGACACTCAACCATATACTGGTGGTTGTTCTGGTTTATTTCTGAAATAGGTGATCTTTCCCAACAACTAATACTTCCCAAGTTTCACATAGTAGCCTAAAATCAGTGCAAAAAGGGATCCTAGTAGTGTCATCCACCTTAAAAGACTCAGAAAAGGTTTCGCTTTTATTGGCAGAAATATGCAGGCATACCAAGACACTGACCTATAGCAGTGCAGTGCTTCCCGTCTCGCTGAAGCTTATATCCAGGAAAACAAGCACATTCCCAGGAGGATGGGCTTAAAGAAGAGCATATCTGGCTGCAGCCACCATTATCTGGAGATGTACAACCTTAAACAGAGCATTTGTAAAATTTTACTGTGCCGTTCTAAAAAAAAATAAAATACAACAAAATCAGACGTATAAGAGAATGATTCACTCTGCTCAGGATTTCTACAGTGCAAATCATCTCAGTGACAGGTAGATTTACCAAAAGGCCTCCTGCTGAAAGCAGAAGCCTAGTGAAGTGGAAACAAATCAGTAGTAACTTGTTCTAAAGTTTTCCTGGAAATTTGCAGCACAAGATGTGTTGTGTTGTAACACAAGATGGGAGGGTGGGATACATAGGGAGTCTTTCATGTGTTTCAGAGAACTCTTCTCCCATGCAAATCTCATCCCATCTACACCAGAGTAATACATTTTATCAGACTTTGCACTTCATGCAAAGAAACAGCAAATTTATGCAATTATGTCCCCATAAGTTAATTAGGCTAGGATAGCAAATTGATACTTTCTAATAAAACAAACCAAGATTACATGTAAAAGAAACCATTCTTTTGTTATTCTTTCTGTTATATTCTCAATACCAACATGAGCTAGCAAAACAGAAGTAATGATTGAATTTATGTATAAAGTACGGTACATGATATGAAAGGGATTAAAAGGGAAAGAGGATTTTTTATGGCAGTAATGTCAGTAATGGAGCTATCTTGATCCCTAAGACTGAAAAGATGTGGTTGAGAAGCTACAGTCCCCTGAATCTGGAAAACTGCTGAAATGAAGAATGACAGATTAAGTGTAGCAGCTTCAAGTATTCTGACTGCAAAAAATTCCTTTTGTGAGTAAGAGTGACTCTGAACCTGGGCTGCAGGATGTCAATAGTTTTGTTCAGGTTTTACCCAAGCCCTAATTTTGTACAAATATTTCCCCTCAAGTATAAACTTTAGATGTCTCCCACAACAAAAATCTGCAACATGCCTTGATCAGTGCTGACAATGAAAGAATTCAGCCTGCAAATACTGGATGATGCTGCTCCTAAAAATCCATTAAAAAATGAAGATGAGTACTGCTCATCTCAGCACTCAAAGCACCTTACATTCTATTGTCTTTTATTTTGTGTAATCATTTGCAGCTGTTCAAAATGAGTGTGAAATGCCTTCATTCACTTCTGGCTCTTGGTGCCTAGAATAAACAGAGCCTGGCAGTCACTTCAGCTAGAAAAATACGTCACTTACCTGTGCATGTTTTGCCATCCCCTTTGAGTACAGATCCTTCTGGACAAAAGCAAACAGGGCCTCTAGATGTTTGAAGGCAACCGTGGCTACATCCAGTGTCATTACTTGTACACGTAATTAGCTCTACAGTAATTTAGGGAGGAAAAAAAACTCCTAAATGATGACAAAAATTATACCTCAGCCCCCAATAAGAGATGTTTACACCTTCCTAAATAGCAAAAGAAGAAAAAAAGAAAGAGAAAGGATATATATAAACAAATGAAAATGTATTGTTGAATGTACAACACCTCCACAGTCTTTCTGTAGTTTGTTTTGCTCTGTTTCTGTTTTTCTTTCCCAATTTTTTTCCACACTTTCTCCTAATTACAGCTGATATTGCTGAGTCCTGTACATATTATACTTACCAGCCTTAATTTTTCCAAAATTCTCTGAAGATGCCTTATCAAAATAGAAGTAATTTGAAAAGTTTCTTTCTTACATTTCATAAAAAATAGAGTAGGCTTTAATAACTACAAGGAATCTATCATGAAAGAAGAAGTATAAAAGACAAAAAGAATGAGGAAGAGCTACTTTCATACTACTCCTAGTATAAAAGAGCTAGGATCAATGAAAATAGGAGATGAACCTTCCAGAAAGAAAATTATGTTCCTTAATGTCAGTTCTAGAAGTTATAAGGTGAAAATCATCTGAGGATTTGGCAATAATTTCCTTTACTTGCTATTAGAAATGTTGCAGAGCCAACTTCTTTTTTTTTTAGTATTTCTTTAAATGCAATTTCACAATATGTGCTCCTTCCACCTTCTGCATTGTAGTGCTCCATCCCTTTGTACCAATTCTAGTGCCATATGGCTGGAACTCATGCAAGATTCCCACAGCTGCTTTTATGAAACAGCTGCACACATTGGCTTAAATGGTGCACAGCTCTGGCAAATGTTGCTTCACCAGGGCAACTGCATTCTGGACTGGACTGTTCTAACCCCTTAAGCACAGAGAAGAGGGTCCAGAAAATTCAAGTTTCTTTTTGACCAGAGCTTGTGGCTTTAGATGAATGGCTTTAAAGAACTTGGAGGACGAAGCATCAAAATCTCTAGCAAGTATTTGGACTTCTCCTCTTGTGTGTCTCTCTCTCAAGCTGCATAGTTGGCGAACATCTGACTTGTGCTGCAGTAGTTAAGGAGTTACTGTCCATGCTGCACCTCTAGCATGTGCTAGAAAAACATTATTTTCCATCTAATGTGAGCCACCCAAAATGCAGGCATAGAGTACAAGCTGGTCATCCAAAGTAGGACTGAGTTGCACAGTGTCTAAATGTTGTTTTGGAGGCAAAATGATACCCCACCTCCCAAAAATCTCTGGCTGCAGCACTCCCATAGCTCTTCTGCCACAGCTAGCTGCCCTCCTGGACCCCAACGTTTGGGTCACTGAATCCTGCTCCTGGCTCCCTCTTAATAAAGAGGGAAGAAGTGGCTCTTACAGAGTCACTGAATATCCTGAGTTGGAAGGGACCCACAGAGACCATCAAGTCCAGCTCCTGGCCCTGTCCTGGACTCCTGGAGTCTAAAATAGACTGACTGCTAGGGTCTGTTAGATTCTGTGGCTATATTTACTCTCTTGTAGTGATATTTAATATGCCCTAGGCCCTGATCCTGCCATGATCCACACTGAACTCATCGGTGTGCACTGGCACTCCCGCTTAGGGCTTATACCAATGTTATATTTCCATAGCAACAAAGTATAAGTACCTTTGTCTATGCATAAGTTTCACTTCAAAAGTGACTGACAATGTCCCAAGACCTCAAAACTTGGACGCTTTTCACATTTTATGTTCTAGACTTACTTCAGAAAGGCTTAATTCGTTTGTAGGCTGACCATACAAGTTTAATTCCACTACTGCCATATATATTAGCAGCGCTATCAGCTGATCTGAAAAGAAAATACATGATGCTGTGAGCTACTCGTTCAGAGGCTGGGCAAATTCTTACAGAGTGAGCCAAATTCAGAGACCACATTTAAAAATACATAACTGCTTAACATGGAATGTGTCACCAAGTCTAATCTGAGAAGAGGTCTCTCTGGAGACATGACTTGGTTTTTTTCCTCCTCTGAAGAAGCAAACACAATTTCTCACGTGTAACTTGTGCTTCCTCAGACATGACACCTGAAATCAGTTCACTCCGTTTAAGCCGATCCTGCTTACATAATGAAGGATTGGAAGCAAGCAATGCAACACACAAAACTTTCAGCAGTTCCAGTGTTAAATGAGGACTCTCTCTGATAGGATACTCCAAGTGTGAGCCTGTTTCAGCTCCTTACCATGGCACGTTTTCCTGTCAGGCAGCAGGACAAAGCCTCTCGGGCAGGTGCAGTAATAGGAACCAGGGATGTTCACACAGCCTAAAGTGCAGCCGTGATTCCAGAAGCCACATTCATTAATGTCTGCAAAACAAAAAGAATTTGTTGCATCAGAATGACATCATCAGCCAATGTTAGGGAATAGGTTAATGAAACAAAGTAACGGTCTGAAAAAGTACATCCTTTCTTTTTTTGCATTCAGTTCAAAAAATGTGTTTTTCCTAATGAATTATAAGAAAAAAGTTTGCAGACCTCATTCATATCAGTGTTAAAAACCTTCTAGCAAAACATACTCATGCTGTGTGTGTCCAGCATAGGTGCCTGGAGGACTTTCAAAAAGATGCCTTTCCATACAGATTCCAGTGCCATTTAAATCCTGTGCACATCCAAAAAAATGTACATTAGACACTTTCTTAAAACAAAAATTATTTTAAAAAATTTGGTTTCAACATGACTTAAGTAAAAGCCTCAAAACACAAATGTATTAGAAGCTGAAATTCAGAAGTCAGACCTGATGAATTTCCTGAGAACTGGAATGCTGATGCTCAGGTAGGTTTGTAAATCTTGTAAACTAGGAATTCTGATGCCATTATGTCTTATAAAATCTCATCATGTAGTGAAAGAGATGCTTTAAAAAGTATTATGTTTCTTAATAGCAATAATAATATTAATAGCTATTTTAGATTTTTAATAAAATAATCCAGATTAAAATATCTAGAAGCATGTTAAGAATTTTTGTCTTTTTTAAAATGATACTTCAGATAGACATCTTGTTGCTGGATTATTCAGTGTTCCATCTTTAGTGACACATCCAGATTCATCCTCATTTAAAAATCAAATTAGCACACATAAGCATGTCTACTTCTCTGAAGCTCCTTTACTTATTCAGACTAAGACCAAAATTTCCTCACAAGAATAGCACCTGTGAAACTTTCATAGGTCTCTTTTTAAACTATTTCAGAACTTGGAAGGACACAAAACTGAAATGGCACACTGAAATTTTTAAAACCCCATAGTAATTTTTCATGGTCGAGTTAATTAGTAAAAGAACAGAAGAATTTTTTCATGCGATGGAATAAAGCTGATAAGAAATTCATGTATTACCTTCACAAAACTGTTTATTTCGACTTAAAATAAAGCCACTAGAACATTTACATCGATGAGTCCTTGAGTCTGGCCTGCAGATTCTTCTTCTGCACTTTTCTCTGTTCAAATCACAGATTCCTCTTTCTGAAAGAACAATTTCAGTGTAAGAAGAATGGAGTTCTTACCATATTAACCTTTCAGTAGAAGGATGTTAAGGGATGCATTTTCTTCTCAATATCAGCTTGCTCAACATGAGCAATTTCTTATGGATACAAAATAACTTCTATTTTCATTGGTAAAATCAGATAAAAAACGATCACTGTAAAAATTAAAAGACTTGGAATACTATGAGTAGGACTGTGCAAAATAATCATTTTGAGCTCTATGTCAGCACAAGCAGATCTAGAGAGAGCCTGAACTAGGGGTTGGTTTGGTTTGGGTCCATGCCTATATTGACTGTAAAAGGGAAAATTCAGGTTTCACATGCCCTCAGTCCTGCAGAGTATTATATATTACTCTGTAAAGTATTCAGACATAAGAATAACAGAGAGGGAGCACACATATAAAAAAGAGAGAGAAGACAGGTTTTTAAAACACAGCATACGAAAACTGTTGCTGTTGTTGTTGTTATTGAGACTGTTGTTGTTATTATGATTATTATTATTATTATTATTACTGGAGATTATATTGAAGCATTATTACCTCATTATTACTTATATTATTTAACAAAAAAGCTGGGCAGATCATAATCACCATGTGTTTCATTTGGACAAAAAGTATTAGCACATTCTAGAGAATCTTTGTATTGTAGTGGATATGTGAGAAATACAAGCATTATAAATATTGAGCTCAAATTTCAAACTCAAAATCTTTCTTCAAAGGAAGACAAAAAGTACCCAACAAGTCCCCAGGAGCCTTCTTATTTCTCCTGCTTCACAGAAAAAGCTACTCCAGTATCCTTTTTCATGGGAAAGATTTGCAGAGCCTCATGTCTCAGCTCTCTTTCAGGACTGCTGCTTTCACAGAACCAGCACTCATGATTTTATTTTTGCCTCCAAAATTATTATTTTTGTTTTAATTTTCATAATCTTTCTGTGGAGTTTCTTGCCCCTTTCCCAAGCCAACAATAGCTGAACTGCTGCTACTGAATGTGAGTGTGCAGCCACACAAAATATCCTCTTTGCCCTGGGCTGTGTGTGCAACATACAAGAAATCACGGTCTCATACAGGCAAAGAAATGCATATGTACCCAATATTTTGTGCTGTTTCCAATTCACAATCTAAATTCCAAGAGATAGAAAACTGCATAATATTTAAGCTCCAAGTTTATTCTTCTGCTAGCCACAACAGAGGAAATGTTGGCCCCTTGGTGGAATGACAGATCACTTTTATAAAAGTAATAATATATAATTTCCCAGACAGACACTGCAGCTCATCTGCAGATACAGACACCTTGTATGTATTTGCATCAAACTTATTAAGTCATCTCTAACAAAAGTCATATCATTAAATGCAAAATTATGAATGGATGACTAGATGGATATTATCTATGTTATTCAGCGTACCATCTTTTAAGAGACTTGAATTTTGTGTGATTTTAAAGGAGTCTCTCATTTTGTAGAATTAATTTTGAATTGGACACAATCTTTTTCTACTGCAATTGACTCAGGAACATACAGTAGTGGAGAGTCTAATCTCCAAATAAAAAGACCATTAGAATGACAAATGTGCAAGTGCATGCAACCACAAAACAACAGAATCCAAAAATAAGACCACATATAAGGCTGCATCATATGCTTATAATTTTTTCTGATTTTTCTCCTCATGGCCATACCATTATTGATCCCAGTGGTCTAACAGGACCTAAGACACCTGGGAGTTACAAAATAAATAACAGAAGCTATAGTTTTGCCATCTGGACGATCTCAAGAAGATAATCATTTTTAACTGAATAAGTATCAGAACTCTATGTAGCCATATCAATACATAAAAATCCAATCACATTTCAAAGTTTAAAGAGAATGGTGATTAAATTACAAATCACAATGTAATATTTTCTGGAAGAACACCATTACAAATCATGGTTTCTAATTTATTTGTGTTTTGTGGGGTTTTTTTCCCTCCCATCACCTGTCTGACATGGAAATATGTATGCTCATATAATAGCCTGATGTTAGCATCTTAGACTGGAAAGAAACACAACATAATTGCTCAAAAAAAAACAAACCCAAGTTAATATCCAATTAACAGATTAATATCATTAATCTGTTAGGAAATATTCTTTCAAAGAATTCCAGAGGCAGTATTTGAGATATTAAGGTATTTCAGATATTTTATGAGCCTATATTTAAAGTGCCACACCAAAGTTGTTCTGTGGGGTTACAACAAAACTGTAGATGAATTAATGTTCTTCTCTCTACTTATTGGCCTTGACCAATCCAAGGAAGTAATTTGAAAGAGAAAGGGAAGAGGGGACATGAGAAATTTAAGCAGCAAAGTAAATAATTCAAATTCCATTAAAAAAATCAAATCGCATCAGTTGCACACGTCTCTTAAGTTCCCTTTTCATCTGAAGAAACTCACTAGTTATCTGCTTAACAGAAGGCTTGATAATTCACAGCTGACACCACGTTGCAATGTACATTTTCTTAGATTGTACAGAGCATCCAATTAGTCTAGGTACGCTTTTATCTTCAAGTTTCTCTGTAGTAAGATCAGCTATAAATCTCATTTGAACTCCAGGCTCATTAGTCCTCCTTTCATCCCTGTTCTTGCATTGGATAAGCCAAGCAATGTACATACAAAGTCCAAAATGTTCATCTGGATTCAGCCTGTTAAGCTTCTTTCTACTCCATCACTTCCCAGACATTTTTACAAGAAGTTATTTGGATTTTTTTTTTAAAAAGCCTCCTGCTGACAACACTTGCTATCATACAAAAATTTACTAAACATGTTGGAAATAGACATACATTTTAAAACATTGGTCATTTATACATTAATAAAAGCAGGGAAAGCCCTTTTCCATGGAAAGAGAAATGCCATAAAGCAGAATGCTCTGATGGAAGAAGTGGAGTTCATCTTCTGAGAAAGAATAAAGGCTAAGTGCCCACAGTCACTGAAATTGGCACCAAGTGCCAAAGTCAGCTGCACATTCTTGCCCTAGTTCCTCTGGGTAAGAGCACCAAATGTGTCAGTAGGAAAAAGTGCTTCCATTTGCCAGGACAGCCATTTTCCCCAAAATAAGGACAGATCAAATATTGTTTCTGAATAGACTCCCTGTGCCTACAAGTGTAAGCTTGATTTCCAGGGACACTTTATCTTCTGCATCTCAACACATCTTGGCACTGCAAACAAAGCATTTGAAGGGGGGAGTTTCTTTGAAGGTTTTGATTTTCCCACTCAGACCAGTCTTCAGAGAGCAGAGACTGCAGGGTACTGCATAAAGCTGTTGCTTGGCATGAAGAAAGACAAAGCCTATTTACAAAGCCTATTTTATAGTAGCTATTTAGGAACAGTTCAAAGAGATATTCACAGTTTCATTTTTGCTCCTATGAACTTAAAAAACCAGTACATTCTCCCCATGTCTTTATACCATCTATACCTCTGGGAATCCATGGCCACCTTCCCCTGGGAGTTGTGCAACCATTGCTTGACTTATAAATGCTTCCACATTGTTTGCTCCATTGTTCTTATCCAAGCAAAACTGGTGACAAAAGTTATTGCATTAAAGCAAGAATGGTCTGCTACCCGGAGATTTGAGGACATTATTTCCCTGGACATCCCCCACTTCCTACTGCCTCAGCAGGAATCCTCAGGGAAGGTGAACTATCGATAGTCAATTACCTGCATTTTTGGATCCACAGTGAAAGGCAACGAGATTGACCAACCCACACTGTGGGCTGCAATTGGTATCAATTCAAGAGACAGGAGACTCTTCTAATGTAATTATTATGGCAGCCTCAAGACTGTCCAAGACCTGCTGACTTTTAATTGAATCAGTTCACAGCAAAGCTGAGACATTCCCTTGTAGAACATATAGTGTCCTTAAAATCCTTTGGCACCATAATAATCAGAGGTGTTTAGATGCACCTTAGACTAAAACTTACAGAACGAAGCAGATATTTGATGAAGATAATGTAGACAGAGGGTTAAAAAGATGTATGCATTGTGAATTTAGCAGGAAAGAACAATAATATCTTTGAGTAAAGAAAGAGAAGAGAAGGAGAAAGTCACATTTATCTGCAGATGGAGATGTGTATTTAGATCAATGAAATGAGCAGTTCACGCCCGGCACACTTCTAGCCTGATACTCAGCCGGAGCTACACACACCAAGTGGAACTGTGGACCATTGAAGTGAAAAAAAATTTTTCCTTTATTTCACCAATTTAGCCAAAGAAAATTCTTACTGTAGAGAATCAGAGTGGATGACATTATTATTCTCACACATAGAACTGCAGCATTACATTTACTTACCCAAATCCTGGGAATCAATCCTTGCACCTGGCTGCTTAAATGGATGTACTATTTTTATCTCCACTGGTGGGAAAAATGATGGCTTTAGGCTGATTGTGACTACAACTTTTCCAGTGTATTTGTTGGCTCTCCATATCATGCCAGATTTCAAGTCTGAGTAGTACAGGTGCTCAGCAAAGAGAGACATACCAAGCAATTGGTGTCTACAACAAGAGAAGAGACCAAAGTGGCACATTACCTGAGCCCTATATATTTACTCAGTCAAACATTTTCTGAGTGCCTAGTTCAGTCAGGTTCACTGTAAACAACCTTCCTTTGTATTGTTTGCATATATATATATATATATATATATATATACATACTCTATTATCTTCTATAAATGAGAATCAAAAGAGGTGCAGAGACATTCCCAAAATAATTCAGCAGTTATAATCAGGAAAATTTGCAAGAAATAAACACAAGATGGATAAGCCTGCATTTCTCATAAGTTTAATGATCTATTGGTCAGGACTGATTGAACTGGAAGAGAGGGCCCAGGTGTGACCCTGCTTTTGGTGAACCCAGCAACCAAAACACAGACTTGGTTTGTTGAAGGATGTAGGCCAGGTAAGCTCCACCATTTCCCAATATCCAGTGCCTGCTCTGAAAATTCTGACTGTCTGAGGAAATCAAGGTGGAGATGGAGTGGTAGGACTAGGGCACTCCTAAAATCCATCGTCTGCTGCTTCTCCTATCTCAGGAATGTAGTTTGCATTCACTGGTCAATTATAGCAGCTTGCAGGAATCACAAAAGTGCCAAGTATCAAATAAGAGAGAAAGTGCAGAAAAAATACTGAAAGAAGTATTTGTGTCTTCCACTTTACAATACATAATCCAGGTGGAAAACTGAGAATCCAGATCATCCGGGCTAAAGGATTAATACCTCAGTGAACAACAACCAACTCAAGGGAGAAAGGGAAAAAAATAAGGAAAAATCCAAAGTGACTGCTGGCAATGTAGGGAGAAGTCAACTTTGTGTTCATCATGTGCAAATGGTGGGCCACATATTTAAATCAGCAGGCCAGCAAAACCATGTATTTTTCTCAGTTTGCAGTTGGAAATCCCCTTCCCATACATGACGAGCCAACCATACTGAAAGACCCTGCACTGAAAACCTTTTCCTGGTCCCCTCACTGACCCCATGAACCGTGGGCACCTGCACAGCACAGAGACCAAAAGCACATGGGCCTAAGAGCCCCCTCAGCAGCGCTTAGCCCTGGCACTGGGGTGGGACAATTCTCTTGCACAGCACAGTTTTCGCCATGTCTGCTGGTGCTCCTTGGAGAGGCACAGGGCCAAGCCTGCCCACCCAGCAGCTAAGGAGGACTACAGGCTTAGAAGAGGATGCACTTCAGTCTCCCGAGCACAGCTCAGACACCTGAGCTCACCCACTGTGACCTTGGATAAATCATTTAATCTCTCCTTTTGGCTCCTCCATCTGCAGAAAAACACCACTAATAAACACTCAGAGAGGATTTCTAAGGATTAATTAGTTATCATTTGCTAGAAGCTTGGAAGATGGAGAGTGCTGAGTGGCAGTATTTTCCTTATTACAGTGACATTTTTCCATTTGCCTATCATTAATGTTACATTTACAGTTACAGGCCATTTGCATGACAGTTTATAGCCCTCATGTTGTGAACTGACCCAATAAAAGGGAGAATGAGGGAGATTGCTTAACTGCATCCCTGAAATGGAAGTTTCATTTCTGACAAGCAGAGGAAAACTCACCGGACAGAGTTTCTGAGGAAACGAACAGCTCCACCATCATAGTCACATGATCCAATATGGGAGATCTCTTTTCCATGGTCATGCTGGATCCAGTAGAGCCTTGTGTCAACCAAATCTAGTGAAATGGTCTTTATTTTTTCTGTGGTTTTAAAAATATTTATCTTATCCCTTCCACTGAGGGACACTCGGTGTATGCTGGAAACTGTACCATCTGAAGACAAAAATAGCAGCCTGCAGGGAAGAGAGGCATGTTTAGAAAACAAAACAAAGCAAAAACCCCACAACAAACAAACCCTATGTTTGCAAAATCACATCACAGCTACACACTCTTTATTTAGTTGTTTAATTGCTCCTTTATACAAAATTTCTCAGTATAGTACTAGCTAGTACTGCTGGGGATACTAGAAACTAGTATTACTAGAGGTACTAGCAATTTCTCTCAAGTAGGTCAAGCAGGAATCAGCCCAGCTTAACCACAAAGCACTATTGTCTGTCTATGCTTTGGTCAGCCATGCAGTCAGACAAGGAAACTGGAATACTTCTCAAATCTATGGAGAGCTCCTGCACATTTGAGGAAAGGCAGTTTTTGGGGCAGATCCTCATTGGCCTCTGCCATTGGGAAGGAATCTATCTCCAGAACTGCTAGTTGAACACACCAGTTAAGTGCTGAACTTACATATACATTCAGCAAATACATCCCTATAATGACATTTGTAATGTGTTTCAATGGCATTTGAGAGTGGGTCCAAGGACTTGTGACTATCTCCAAGACTGATAAATACAACTTTGAAAAGTAAATCAGGGGGAAAAAATACACAGGCTGATGTCCAGGCCCTAAATCCCACTGAGATGGCAAGACTCCAGAGAATATTACCAATTGCAGTATTAGCAATTATCATCAGAAGATTGGTTTATGTACAAATGTATTGTGAAAGGACACATGAGCCTTAATATTAAATAGTTTCACAGCAGAGCAGCTTTAATGCAGATCAAAAGTGGCAGCACAGACATGCCCTTGCTAAACAAAAAGAAGAATTTCAAAATCTACTCAAGCTTTTATTCTTTTTTTTGCAACTTTAATGCAAGATGTTTCTTGCATGGAGACAGCACTGTGGTGATTCATACTGGCAACCCTTGAGGAGCCAGGTCTCTCATGTGAGCATGGCTCTTAATGACTGAATGACTTGAAGCTGAAAGGAGAATCTCTATGAAGGCCAAACTACTAGAGATGCTAAGCAGTAGATTCAGAACCAATATTCGGAGACACTGATAAAGAAACAAGGCAAACAGCAGCAAACTGTCAGTTTAGAGGTTTTTTTTTCAGAAAACCTACCGATTTATGTTCTAAGTGTGCCAGGTCTGGAGCACAAGTGACTCCCAGCATTTGCAAGTATCATTCCCTTTGCTTCTCCAATACTGCTTTCCTACCCAGAAACTTTGCTGAAAGAGGGTAGGTTTAGATTGGCTATTAGGAAGAAATTCTTTACTGAGAGGGTGGTGAGGCACTGGAATAGGTTGCCCAGAGAAGTTGTAGATGCCCCACCCCAGGAATTTTTCAAGACAGGTCAGACGGGACTTCGTGCAACCTGGTTTAGTGGAAGGTGTCCCTGCTCATGGTGGGTGCTTTGAAACTGGATGGTCTTTATGGTCTCTCCCAACTCATTTCTGTGATTCCATGAAACCACAATCATATTACTTCAGGTATTTGGAGTCCATTTCAATGAAATTACTAATCCATTTAAAATTACCTTTGTTCAGCATCAATGGCAATCCTTGTGGGACGACCAACAGCTCTTAGAAGAACTCGGCGTTTCTTCCCATTCATGTCTGTTGCTTCTATGGTTCCTTTCTGTCTGTTGGCCCAGAGAATGTCTCGATTTATCCAGTCAATAGCAAATCCTGAAATGCCTTTGTCTATGTAACATAGTCTCTGTAAACAAGAAAAAAAGAGTTGACAAGAGGAATCCTAATGACTACACTAAACTTGACTTTCATTGCAGGGAATAGAATACCCCGCTGAAACTTTCCAGTTCATTCCCTTGCCTGCTTCATTTTCTTTCAGACCTGTAGCTATTTCTCCTTCTTTTTCTTTCACCATTTTCATTTGGTCTTTGTACTTACACATATCCCCTCTGAAATGAGTGACTCCCTGCAAAAGGAGAAACTGTTCTGCACAAGAAATACACTGGATTAATATTTAACTACAACTTTTTGCATTTGACACACTATAAAGCACCCAGGCCTGTACTGTTACAGATGGAAGTCTCCAAACACACTTTTGCTGGACCCTGATCCATTAAAATCAGTGAAAATGAATCTATGAAAATTCCGCATAGGTAAATGATAGTGGCAATCTCTCAAACAAAAGAACCCTCTCACAGCAATGGGGTTCAGGCACAATAGCCTGTCTGCCCTCCTTAATCAGCCTAATGCAATGAACTGCACAGTTTTTTCTGAACAAAGAATAAAGTGCTAAAAGCATTTATGCAACCATAGAAACCAATAAAAGATTTGAGAAAAAATGAGTAGGAATTTGAGCACATTCTTCCCATAGCATTTGTGTCAGCTTGTGTTACAATAATCTTGAAGACAAAGTTGAAATGCCAGAGATTAATCTACAATTGGTAGAAACATTAATGTGTACAAAGCCTTAGTTTGTCTGAATTTCATCTCCTTCATTTTTAATTCCTCTTCTCTTGATCCACAGAAAATACTGAATGTACTGAATGTGAATGCCAGTGAAACAGCCCAGACTCAGGATCAGAACTATTATTACTGCAAAAGTAAAGTGCTAATCAATGAACAGTAATGGCAAAACTGTACCCAAGGAGCAGGTGGTTTCCATAGAGGGGTTTACACCCATTAACTTGGAGAATTCCAAAGAACTGATTACTCTACCTCTCGTTTTGTGCCATTTAGGTGAATTCTTTGAAGTAGTCGCCTTTCAGAGTCCACCCAATACACTTTCTCTTCTATATAATGAAAATCCATAAGGGTTGAAGGACCAGTATCAGCAACCAATTTTTCATGATTGGTCCCTTCGGTATCAATTCTAAAGATGGCATTTCCATGGCTAAAAAGTAGGAATGGTGCTGGGTCTGGCGTGGAGAAAACAAAATGAGACCAATTAATTGATAATCATTGTATTTTTGCTGCAGTAAGTTCTCATTAGTAGTATACTAGTCAAAGAGAAAGTTCAAGATCTAGTTGTCACATTTCTTAATAACTTCCTAGGTGTATCACAGAGAATCAGTAAGGTATAAATGTAATGGTCCTTTCACATTTAATGCTGAAAATTGTGGCAAAAATCTTAGTTAGGAAACTGAGACTGCAGTGGTGGTTACCACTAACCCAAAATTGTACATCCCAGTCAGAGGTCAGAACAACTGCTGCATGCTTGCCAGCTGAGGTTGAAAGAAGTTTGCCACGGATGTGTCTGCAAATTGAAGACCACTTCCAACTATTGTTGTAATCAGTTGTTGAATTATTCCACAATGAAGAAGCACCTCTCCAATTATCAGGAATCGATGCCATCAAAGATGCATGACCACCAGTTTTCTTACACATATACTTTTGAAAATTAAAGTGGTTTTATTAACCAGGTCCACATCTTTTTTTAACTAAATATCTTTACAATTAGCATGAAATTCGAGGCTTTAAACACAATAAAAAGCACTTCTACAAAATTTAGAGAGACGCTTCACTTTCATTGTTCCAAGGTTGTTTAATTCTCCTTTCAAAGCAGAGGAATGAGACAAATTTTGATTTCTCCAAGTGAATAAAGCTCTGATGAGCACCTGAGATGTAATTTTGTTTTGTTCACAGGGAAGATGGTCAGCACACTGTTTCTATATTAACAGAATGTTTTGTATCTCAAATTTTAAAGCTATCACCCAATTATAGCAGATGCTCATACGATTTTAATGACTCCCTTTTTTTGCTGCTACTTGAACTGAGCAACCCATGTGACCATATTTGAACAATGAAAACTTGCTTCATGTAAATGGTAAAGGAGCACTGAAGTGTAGCCAGGCTGATTTTTCTAAGGGATTTGAAAGCTACTGCCTGCATTTTTGCCAATTAGTTGACCAAAGCTATTTATACACTTTGGGTTCATCTTTTCCACTCTCTGAGTTTCCCACCAGGTGCTTGTGAATGAGGGCTCTAAACGGAACAGGAACTGAACAAATCAGTCAGAGGCAGCAGTCCGATTTGGGACTCAATTTTATTTAGGGGTTTAATTACCAGGTAAAACGTAACTGTACCAAAGATCTTCCTGTCTTTAAAACGTGAGGGTATTTCACCTGGTATATCCCCCACAGAAGGAGGGTATTTCACCTGGTGTATCCCTGACACAAAGATTCCTTCTCCATCACAGTAGCTCCATCAGTCACTTTCTGCTGTTACTCTAAATGTTAGTAATAGTATGTTAAAAAGTTGTGGCACTCCAATATGAAGGTAAGATTGTTCTTTGAAAGATACCTGCACACAAATATCACTGGAAGCAACACGTTTGTTTTCACTTCAGTTCAGAAGTGGAAAGTTTGCAAAGGAACTAGGGATGTTTAGGCAAGACCACAAAAAATCCAGTTTGGGTCTTTGTGAGTTACATGTTGCTGATAATTATGATGATTCTAGGGCCTGAAATAAAATAATTGTGTTGGTGGCAATTTGGGAGCTCTACAGAATACTTTTGGTTATGTTCATGGTCCCAAAGCCTACATACACAGGGACTCAAGTACATCTCCCTCTTCTCAGGCCAGAAACATGCCTTGTCACATCCCATCTCTACATTAGCAAGAGTCCCAGGTAAATACTAGTCAAAAAAAAAGAGAACTTGAGGTCCTGGATCAGAAGGGAGCAATGGTGTATCCCAGACAGGAATCAAAGCCAGGCATTCAGGAAGTCAAAGTGGAGAGGTAAGAGATGAACTTCAGAGGGCTCCCACCTCATACTCTAGATGCAATATAGGGTTAAGACAATCAATAAAATCCAACTCATTTTTTTTACCCTGGGTAGCATCAGTTGAGGACAAAATGAACATTAATCAAAGGCTGTAACTGCAAATATTTTCCTCTTAGAAGGCTAAAAACTTTTAAATTTAAACGCATCTCCCCCATTTAAAATTCAATTTATAAACACAGGTCAGAGGAAGGGAGAGAATTAAGTCACAGTAGCACTCATGTTTTTTAACTGCTGATGGAGGAAACCAAAAATAAGGGCTTCCTGCTTCTAATTTTACAGCACTGTCCCCAGAACCTAAACATACTGGAAAGGCACCTTGGCCAACAGCCTGAAAGCAGCAAAGGGAGCATGTGCTGCCATGTCTTCTTGGAAGTAAGGATGGGATAAGAGTGTTTACAGTTTTAAACTGGCATAGAAGGCAAGCAGGAAGCAATTGTTTCATTTAGTAGCTTGTTTTCATATGTCCATTCATCTTTCCACCACCATAGTCTACCTTCTTCACCATTGCTCTTCTGTGGCACCCACTTTTGGCCTTGCCACTTACCCACACAGTAGCAGAGGCAATTTTTTTGTCAGCAAACCAGAGAACCCCAGTCACTGATCAGTGGAGACCAGCAGGCATGGTTCACTCAGAAAAGGAATGCTAACTGAATGTCTAAAGCCCTTTTTCAGTTACCAAAAGAGAAAACGTCCTTACCGTTCACATAGCAAGACCACTTGTCAATGCCCAAGGAGTAGCCGGGCAAACAGGAGCAGACGTATGACCCTGGAATATTGGTACAGGTTTGGCCACAGGTTCCCAAACCACCTTCAAGGCATTCATCAATATCTGGAAATTTGAAAAAGGTCAGGAAAATTCAGCTAGGAATAGCTGAAAGAACAAGGAGAAAGAATACCTTTGACATACTTATCTAATAATAAATTGCCACAAAATTTGATATCCCACCATTAAAAAATGAGATGAGAATGGCTGTGTTCCTTCATGCATTGTTTCAGAATTATTGGGTCTTTTTAAATTTATCATTGTCACAATCACAGTGATTTTGGAGGGTCCTGGGTTTTTATTTTGGGGTTTTTTTGACTGTCAAGGGAAATGACCCTTCTCCCTAGTGTCTGGGAACTCTAGTCTCTAATTGCCCAAACACAGGGAACAAATTTGTTTTGATTTGTGTTATTATTTGCTATGCAAATGCTGCTTGCAGCTGCTTCCTTCTATCTCTTTCCCCTTTTCAACAGTAACAGTTTTGCCAACAATTTAGCAGACTTTTCAAAACAGCAAAGCAGCAAACAGACTGTCACAGCACTGAGTTCAACATGGAGCTCATTTTTGTTTGAGTCAAACCTCAAACAGACATACAAAACACTAAAATTCCCACTGTATTCTGACAGCAACAGGCCTAAACCAAGGCAACAAGCAAGTTAATTAGAAAGTAGGCTTTAAACTGGTAGGTTAGGCTAGACCCTTTAGGAATTGAAAGATATTTTATGTATTTATGGTGTTTTATCAGGGCTTGAGGAAGTGACTCTTAATTAAGTCCTAAATTAAGGAATCTGTTTTAAAAAACCAGATCACCACTGAGGTGCACAAAGTTCACTGTTCACCACTGAGTTTACACTAAGGGGAAAAGAAATTCACAGTACCATGAATTATTATCCAACAAAATTGAGATAAATTTTGGTTCTTGCTGGAAACAAACACATCTGATAGCAACTTCCCAAGGTACTTGACATCTGGTGGCATCATATGCTGGTATATCTCTTGTACACTTTCCTTCTTCAACTACTGTGTGAGGGTTGCTCTGAGGAGCAGCTTTTTTCTTGCCCAAGTTCTATCTGATGTCAGTGGCTTTTGTTTCGTATTTCATCATGTGACCAGATGCATGCAGGAATAAAGGAACCAACACATTTTGTTTTAAAGAGGCACATTTGATTAAGTCACTAAAGGGCGTGGATTCACAACCAAAACTAGGTCTGTATGTGTTAAGTGAGAATTTCCTTAGTTTAAAGAAGGGAACCTCAACTGCAATGAACAGCAATTCAACTAACTCTTGAAAGACTTTGAAAAAAACTTTCTAAGTAACTTAAGAAGAGCTAAGCAACCAGTTTTCTGATATCCTGTGGTTCTGTGAACCACTCTCCTTCAATGCTTTAAGAAACTATGTGTAGCAGAAGGGTTCAAAGGGGTTTCTTTCTGTGTCTAAGTATGAAAGGTGTTCAAGAAGAATGACAATGTTTTACAGGCACCTAATGTGTCTCTACAGACTAGGGAAAGCTTCCTTATTGTTTACAGAGTTTTCCCACAGGTTCCTGTTCTGAATAGCAGAAGAACTAATTTGACAAGGTATGACATATAATCAGAGCACATACAACTGATTTCTGTTTAACAGATTACAAAGGTAAAGCAGAAGCATTTTCAGCAACGTAATTCCATCAAGTACTCTAATTCTAACCCACAATTTTCTTCAAACAATCAGCTTTCAAGAGCATATTTTCCCACATGTACTAGGATTGTACATTCCATTCTCCACAGCATTAAAAGAGAAACTCTTCCAAATCCCCTCAAGGAAGGTTTGACTGGCTTAGAAGTGGGTTTAATGGGCTACAGACACGATGGGCTCCAGGTCACCACTAAAACTAGATACTCCTGGCAAACACTGCCTGGATGTCACTGAAGGTAAAGGAAGGGAGGGCTTTGGTGACCCCAGCTCCTTGCCCGCTGCTGTCAGTATTAGACAGGAACAGTTTGGCACTCTCTCCCTGATGCACTGGTTTTTAAATCAAGTAACTGACTAAGCTGGACACTTGACCTGATCCAGCCACCAGCACCACAGCAGGTGTGAGACTGTGTTGATAATGTATTTATGTTTGTCAATATACTTTTATGACAGTAGTAGCTTGCTAAATGAACCTGATGTTATTTCTCTGTGGAAATCACAAGTATGGGTGAAAAAGGCAACTGTGTAAATATAGGATTGCTAAAGAGAGAGGTTGTTTGATTAAGCAATGTGAAGCATTGCTGAGCTGTTATTCAACCACAATAAAGAGCACATTAAATAAGAACAAAAAATAGGCCTGGCCTATTGATTGGATCTGAAAGACTGCTTTCTCTGAGAAGGATTTGTGTTCATACTAGACAGAAAGCTGACCTCTTAGCATGTTACTGGGCAAGAAAATTCAAATCACAACATAAACAAATACAGGAGAAATTAATGACTGTGAGGAAAAATTTGCTTCTCTATATGGCAGTGGTCAGACTATGCTGTTTGTATTTCTCAGATAAAGGTTGTTAAAGGATCATGAAAAATTGGAAAGTGTATACAACAAGGATAGAAAGCCTGATTTGAAGGTAAAGAAAAGTGCCCTTCTATGAGAAAATCAAAGAGCTTAGAATGCTTAGATTACCAGAAAGAAGCTTGGAAGGATTGAACACCATAAATTAATACCTTCACAAAGAAAAAGTAGCAGATTTTCTAAAAGACACTCTAATCTTTTTCAGGAACAATTTAACATGCCCTGATAGCTGGGCACTGAAGCCAGGGAATTCAAACTCAGACATCAAATTCACATTTTTACAGGAAGGGTGAATCACTAAGGGAACTAGCTGCCAAGAGAAACCCTGAAGGCATGGCAAAAATCAGTGAATATTCTAAAGTCAAGGTCAGACTGGGAAGACATGCTTTAACCAAGCACAGGTTACTGAGCAACAGACCAAGGTAAAAGGAAAATGACACTTTATTTCTGGGGTGGATTTTCCAGCTTTATGTGAGTGTACAAAACTGACCCTCCAAGAACGAGAACACTGATTGATCAGGCTACAGGAATTTACACTTTTTATCCAGTAACTGTACTTGACGAGAAGATTTCAGGGTTATCAGCCTGTCCATTCTCATCACCACCAGAATTCACATAGTAAAGGAAATCCCACTCTCACTGAAAAGCAAGCTGTGGCTCCAGCTGGAGAATGGCTGTCGTGGAAGAAGAACTGCCCTATAAAACAGTAAGGGCACATTGGCCACAGGCAGCTCGGCCACTGGAGAGTGCCCTTCCAGCAGGAAGAACCAAGAGACACAGTGCTATTGTGAAACAGGACACAGCACTGTGAATGTTTGGCTTTTATGGCAATAACAATGCGAGAGGATCCTATGCTTAAAACCCTCTCTTCCTTGTTTAAAGTACAAAAAACCAAAAATCCAACAAAAAAAACCAAACCAACCAATCAACCAATCAAGCCAATAACCCCCAAAACAAACCAAACAAAAAAAAAGCTGGTTTTTAATTTTTAGGAGAACTCAATCACAAAACCATTCATCAGGTATAACTAGCAGTGCCTTCATCTGTACTTTTAGTGCCAAAGGAAAGCATGGAGTTGCATCCTGTTGAAGCTGTTTTACGTGTCCTGGCAACCACATCACTCAGTGGGAACTTTACCCTGTGAAAGAAATCGGCTTAGTGAACACAAAAGCTGTCTGCAGTGCCCTGACAGCCAGCCCTGAAAGGAAGAATGAGGTCCTGCTTAGTTCTCAAAGACTTCTTTATGCAAAAAATGCCTTGAGAATCAGCAAAAACGATGAATCATGTCATCACGATGTTGGCAGCTCTCAATGACTTTGCATACAAATATACTACTTTATTGAGAGTCCTGAGAAAGGCTCTGGTTGCAGAAGGTCGAAGCATTAGTATGCCTGGCAGGGACACAGAGAAACCACAGTGAGCCAGAACCTGAATTTTATTATGGCCCCAAATGCATACATTGTATACATAAAGTACACATGCAGATACATACACTCAAATAACCTCGTGCAAATTTAGTCCCTGTTGAGTTGGACTCGTGATTAATTCAATCTGCTCTATCCAGCCACCACCATAATCTTTGCACAAGGTTGAACATGAAATTTCATCTGGGTGACAAAGTAAGCAGCCCGTTGCTTTTATCTATTTTGTTGAAAGTGTCCAGCTCAAAGAATAGAAGTTAGCCGGAAATGGAAAAACACACTCCAGCTATCAGCAGGCCACGATGAAATAGATGATGCACAGTACAGTGTCTTTTATCTCCAGTTTTAAATGAGGCTCAAAATATAACCTGATCACTCATAATTTTTGAGAGGATAGAGGCTGTGAAATGCTCATGCACTATGGTAAGAAATACAATATGAATACAATGAGGGGGTTACAGCTCCTGTTGTCTTCCACCCCAGAGCCACAGAGATGATCATGTCACACATATGACAGAAACTGAGAACATATGATTGGTCAAGTATAAAATAGAATCAAGTTTAGAACTGAAATACAATTTAGAAAACAGTTGTAGACATCTTGTAGAGAAAGGGCAAAAAAAGATCCCAAGGAACGACAATATATTTTCTTTCCTTTCTGGACTCAGATCTCAAGTGTTTGCTCACTAGAATGGAAAAAACAATCTATCTTTGAAATAAATTCTATGTGAAATAAAGTCTGTGTGTAAATTAGAAACTACAAAATGGACCTCTGCTTCCTGGATCATGTGACTTTTAACACGTTACTGGCTTGCCTTTCAAAGATGAAGGTCAGGAGGCATCAAATACTATCATCCCCTTAAAATCAGATTTGAAATTAGATACTGAAAAGTAGTCAGCGTTTTTTTAAAAAGAATACAAAATCATTAACTGCTATTTTACACTGAGCAAAACAATGCGTTTTCCAGTATTAGTCACTGGCTCAGGAGTCTGCCCCTTAGCTGTCTTTAGGATTTTAGGATTAGGCATCATGTGATGTGTGATGCCATTTCTGTCTTTTATTGTAACATATTTGCCTCCTTCCTAATTTGATCCAAGTTTTTACGGCTGAAGGTAGTAATTATCCACATTCAGCTGGTTCCAGCTGAATATGAATCATTTCATGAATTGGTCTGTGATTCAGACTCATGTTCAAGAATTCCTGACTACTATTTGGTAAAAATATTTACAAGCTCCTTTCAGTACACTAAAGAAGTGAGCTAACTGGAAGACAGCTAGTGAAAACAAATTAAAAACACACCTCAACTGCAGCTCTTCTGAAACACGGAGGAAAGCAGAGGCATCTTATCAGGTTTAACCCTATCATGACAGGGGTAGAGAACAGTCGCCCATTTCATTGGCTCTTACTGCTCCTTATGAGATGCTTGCAAAGAAAGAAAGGAGAGTTAAAAAGGTTCTGGCACCTCATATTTCTCGGAATACAGACAAGAAGTTTTAACAGCATGTCTTCAGAAGGCCGTATGGAGCGAAGTGAAGACAGGATTTAGATGATTAAGGGGAATTTTAAGATGCAAAACAAAGAGTAATAACTCAATGTTCCTCATCTCCAGTGCTCTGTGGTAGGAGAGTGGTGAAGAGGAAGAAAGAAGACAGCAGAGCTTGACACACAGAAGGAAGCATCTGACCAAAAGAGCTGACCTAGATAGCTGCAGTTATCACCTTCAATTGCAGGCTGTAGCTCTGTAGGAATGTGCAACATGTTAACCCTGAAGAAGTGACAAGGGCTGAGCAGTTAATGTCAGAATTTGGTAGAGATGTGCTGAGTTAAAGAACCTATGACTAGGCAAAACTTCAATAACATGGAGTTTGTTTTGCCTTTTTCCAAGACATTTTTACAATACTGCTTGGTATCTTAAAAATTACTACCTTTCTTCATTTTTCAGAGTTACAAAGTGAATATTTAAAGTCAGCCCTGAAACCGAAGTACACCTCCAGTCTTGCATCCAGAAAACATATTTACCTAGGGTAGCCCAAGACTCACAGGCATTAATATCTACTCTAAAACTGATAATGCAAGGGGCTGCTCTAGGGCCTTCTTTGGACAAATGTGGAAAACTTTTTCAGTCTTGAGTAGGGAGAGCATCTCTACACCATGAGATAATAAAAAAATACTGTTGTTAAGGTGGTGTTTCAGGAGGGCACAGACAACTGGTTCCGGCAGGAATAGGCCCATCCTCTGATGTACCATGTATGCTTACATTATCAAATATGTTACAAATCAAAGCTCATCTGGGACCAACTATGCACATGTTTTTTCTTTGTAGGAACAATAGCTCCTTTGTGGGCCAGACCATTTTTCTTCAGAGGTAGAAGGTCCTGTGTTTCCACTGGCGTCTACAAAAGATGAATTAGTAAAGGTGATTGACTCCACAGTCCTCATATCATCTTAAAATAAGCTATTAATTCAAGATGGCATGTCGAAAATTGCAGAAGTGCTTCCAATTCTACCATAACTTGTCAATATATTGATGCATTCATTCATCAGACTAGTTTTGCTCTGACCTTGGGATCTCTTCTCCCATACTTTCTTTCCTACAAGCCTGGCTGGTTTGGTACTAACAGCCCCTCAGAAAGGCCTCTTCTCTCTTGTGATACCAAGTCAGGATTCAAATAATCTCTCTTGAAATAACTGCCTAAAATTATGTGAGACATTTAGGGTTAGATTTCATTATACTTCCACAGGATGAGGAGGTCTTTGATCTTTGAATATCCATAGAAATAAAGGGAACAAATTAAGGAGTGAGTTATTTAGCAGTGTAAGAAGAAGATGACCTAGACCTTCATCTGAAGTGGCAGTGTGGAAAACAGATCTAGAAAAGCCCACATGCATTCTGGCAAGTGTCACTCGTAGCAGTTCATTAACAAAGAGCAGACACCTTCTCAATTCAGGGGAGCCCTTATGGCTGGCAGGTTGCCACCACAGCCTCAGATGATTAAGAACATTTTACAATTGGTGTATCTATTTCAGCTCACCAAGAATGGTCACCAAGCCACGCTTCAGCTTGCTGCCATTGTTCACAGTTCAGTGGTATGAATCATGTCTCCCACTCACCACTTCTATCCCCAGTATTACCTTCAAAGCCTGCCTCCAGCTTCCTGTCACTTGCTTCCACTACACCCTCTGTCTCACATAATTACTGAGCTAGAATATCACATGTCCGGTCTTCTGCCCAGAACAGAATGGCCAGTTGTGTATCCAGTACACAATGGAAAGAGAAAGGGAAATCCCTCACACCAAAGCATCCTTCAGTCTCACATTTCATGTCAAAATTTCACCTTTGCTTAATCCCCTGTGATCCAGTGGTCTGTAACTGAAAAATTACCTTAAAGCATCTCATTTTTCATTGTCATATGGAATTGCTCAGAGTATGTCACAGTAATCTCAGCTCTTACACAGGAGATTTCTTCTGCTGCTATTTCTTGGAGAGTTTGCTGAGCTGGTGGTCAGTCTGTTTCCGTGCTTTATCTAGAGTCCTCCATTCACACAGCAGCTAATTTTCTACAGGAAAGACTTTATGCAGGGCAGGTTATGTCTTCATTAATGGAAGAGCAATATACATCAATATGCAAAATAAGTCTACCGGGGAAAAAAAAGCCTTTGCAGCCTTTTGCATATTAATATTTAGAGTGGGTTTTTGTCTCATTAAACAATAGCCAAGCAATTCCCTTCATCTCAGTAGGATGCTCCCATTATACATGAGCTCTTAATTGGGCAACCCAATCATGCAGAAGCCATTATAAGCCAGGTGTAACTAATGAACATCCTAATCAGCTGGTGGAAGCTAAGTACCTGTTAGCAGACAGTATGGATCTATAGGAGAGGCTGTGTGAAGTGCCACAGTTGCTAAGGGTATGGCATACACACTGCGTGTATTTCAGCCTGAGGTTACAGACAACCAGGTCTAGGCTGCTCACATGGACCAAATGGCCACCAACAGCACAGAGGGAAGATGATTCCTACAGGGACACCCTCTGGTTTAAGTTTGCCTGGTTTAAGTGCCTGTGCACTTTGAGAGTGCTTTTCAACGTGAAGCAAGCAGAGTAAGAAGTGGCCATGTGGTGATTAATTTCAGAAGTGTGCTTCTCGTTTGAACTGAAGCATCAGGGTAGGAGCACTCTAGGTGTGCTTGGCTCTCAGTAACACTTCAATCAGGTTTACAGTTTGTACACAAACAATGCCCAGCTCCTCCTCCCTCAATATGACAGCATTTAATATGCAGGTTGCTATTTTCTGCTTACGAGATGGTATTTCTTGGCAGAAAGCACAGAGGAAGCACCTCTTGTTACATCACCAGAATCATGACAAGAACTGAGTCAGAACCTCTGAAGCCCAAGGAATCTAAGGCAAAAGCATTAACTCTAAGTATGAGGAGTTGCTTAAATCCTTACAGAGCTTTTCCTCATCTCGTAACTGCAAAGCCCACAACTTCACTGGTTCAGGATTTCTTGAAAAAATTGGACCTCACAGTAGCAGGGGAGGGACAAGGGTTCTGTCCTCCTTTGTCTTACACTTTGTAAAGAATAGGAACCTGCATTTTACAGGCTCCAAATCACTGGATATGATTACAATAATGTTAGTGTTGCACTTTTCTCCCAGACCTCCCTACCACAGTATTAAGCACACCTGCTAATCATGTATTATTTGAGATGCAATAGGAATATGAGCACACACATCTACATGTAATAATAAGCATAGAAAAAATAGTTTTTAAAGTTATCTAGCCCACATCTAAATACATACTAATAATCATTAAAATATATACTAATAAATAATCAATTATATACTAATAGATAATCATAATCTTTCTATATGTATATAGAAACTTAAAAATGCACCTATACTCAAGCTTTATATATATTGAAGCATGAATACACGCATGGTCATGTTCTGAAACTATTGAGACACTAAAGCTATGACAAGGAGTTTGGTAATTGGAGAACAGTTCATATCTCTTAATGATCATATAAACATTTGTTATGCTTTCTGATAGTTAAACCAACAGACAAGTGCAGATTTCTGAGGGGAAAAAAAGAGTTCTGTTCATTTTGAAACACAACAGTTATTGAGAAGCTGATTAATCAGTTCTGCCAGTACAACACACAAGCAATCTGTAAAAAACTTTGAAAATTATAAAGCTAAATTAAGAAAATACAAATGCAGTTTTCTTAATCTGGGAATGTTTAGCAACTTACCTACACAAGCAGAGTTTTCAGGCTTTAATCTGTATCCATTAGGACAGTTCCAGTGCTGCAGAGCTGAGAGACTGACAAAACCAATTTTAAAAACCACTGGCAAAATAGCAACCAGGAAGCGAAACATAATCTTGAGGGGTTTTTTGAGCTGTCACTAGAGAAAAACTAGCTTGCATTCAGTCATATCCAGGACAAGATGAGCACGTGTAATCCCAAAAGGTTTCTGCAATCTGCCACTTTAGACTCAGACATTTTATCACAATTTCAAGTTTTATCTTTGCCTTGCTTTTCTTGTCACTTTAGACCTTACTCTGTCTGACTACAACCTTGAAGAAATTCCTGGGAGATTTCTTCCCCACACACATCAGGGGTTTTTTTCTCTCTCTCTTTTGCTTCTTTTTTTTCTCTTTTAGAAGCCAAGTATGAAATGCCTGACACTCTTGCCACAAATTTAACACAGCTTAAAAGCAGTGCTAGCAAGGATCACTGCAAATTTCCTTGCAACAAAGCTGCTGTTTAAATCTTAAAGGCAGAGAAAACAGAAAACTCTTCACCACTGCTCTCAGTGGAGTGCAGGGAGCAAAATCTCCAGGTACCGTCCTTCTCCAAAACGCAGTTGTTTTTTACATTCAGACTTGGATGGACTCCTCTTTTCTTTTTAAAGCTCAGCTTGCCCCACCTCTTCTCTTTTTAGTACCACTTGAGTGAACCCTGTGTTTGCAAATAGTAATGTGGTCAGTTCCTTACTACAGGGAACTGAGCCAGCATGCAGATATCCAGCCACCCATAATAAATACAGACTCTTTAGAAAAGCAACGCCTCCTGCTTGAGAAGTACCTGCAGCTTGCCAGCTAAGTTTTTTCCACAGAGATTGTAGGCAAATTTATTCAATTCATGTTCAATCATGATTAGTTGCATTCCTTTTAATATCATCATGTGTTTTACCACCAGAAAAAAGTTTTGTCATCAAAACATTTCATGCAAAAATCAGGGGAAAAAATCCCTCTGGTTTCTCTGATATATTTGGACTGGAAATCCAAATCAGCTTAAGGTCAAGTTCAGATCCAGGGTATGTGTTTGTAATTTTCAATTGAAACTATCTCTCTCAGGCCTGAATTTGGCCCTTGTGCATTTCCAGGAGAATACCTGTTGTCAGAGACTGGGGTAGGGAGTTCTGAGCCTGCATCACCCACAGATGCTGCAGTCATTTACACGCACACCGGTGCTGCACGAGGCTACTCTCAGGAAGCAATGCTCTTTTACACCTGTTGCACTGAGGTGTAAAAGCTAGACAAATTCCAGGTGCATTAAGCTCATAATTCTTCAGTATTGAAAAAAACCCTCCTTTTCCCCAGTTCATCAGCCTAGACCAGCAAAGCTCAAGAGCACAAGTTTGTGCTTCCAAGACGTACTAAAGTGCTGAGATTTAAGCATGCATCTAAATGGTCGACTGTGCCAGGCTTTGTTGAGCTAACTACTGTGAGGCAATCTGATTCTGTCACTTTTTTCTTTCCTTTGATTTTTTAAAATTTTATTTCTAGAGTGTTGTGCTAGAATGAATACTAACACAACAGCTGGATACAGCGGCAGCATCAGAAGGTTACCTACAACTGTAGGAGTTCTGTCTCTGGGAATTCTCCCTCACCCCTCCCGTCCCCTCCCCTCCCCATCTTTGTCTGAATCAATAAGAGTCCAGACTTTCACTGTCAGAAAATAGGATTATAACCTGATTATAAATTGGGTCACTCTCCATTAAAAGTAACTGTTTCTTGATATTTCTGTCTGTGTGCAGGCATATTCTGGTCTCTCAGTCTTCACTGCTACAGCCACTGCAACTAATTAAATCCAGACTGGACTGACAAATGGCAGCCACATTTCCATATACTCTGTTCAGAACCGAGCCTTTATCCCACATGCTATGCTATAAAATACAATAACAGTAATGTAAATTATGCAGGGCCAGACTCATGCCAAAGAGCATTTGCTTCTCCAAATAGTCCCTGGGAATACAAAAGGGCAAACAATGTGAAAGCACAGCATAATGCCATCCCATCAAGAATTACAGGATCCTGCCCAGGAACTGTGGTATGTTCCACATGAACCTCTTTTACTAATTCTGCAGTCATCAGTTCCTCCTCACACAATTTTCTTCACCGTTCAAGCTGGGAGCAGGCAACCTTAACAGTTTGAAAGGAATGTGTCACTTCTTTGCGAGCAGCCACCAGCAGAGTGTTTGCCAGACCAAGGGTGGCCATCCCAGCACATCCCTGACCTCTTCCAGGGCAGACTCAGACAAACTCACTGAAGGAGACAGAATGAGTAAGCTCTCCCTTTCTTTTTAAAACCCAGAAACAATTTCTGCCCCACATTCTTTTTGTCTCTCATTTACACATGTTGTCTTTTCTGAACATCTCCCTCAATCTTCCCCCTCTGCTCCATTTCCACATTTGCCTTTACACAAAACATAGTCAAAGGTACATCCCAGAATTTCTTTTCTTTTCCCCTCTGAATTAAAAATAAATACAGAACTGTCTCATGTGCCAACACCAGAATGACCTTTTCTGAAGGAAGAGAACCCTTCACTTAAGCCAGGTGGATACCAGTGAATAAAGTCATTAATTTTACCATCCTAGAAGTAAAAGAATGGCTTAAAAACAGGAAGAAAAACATCTTAATAGTGGAATTACTTTTCTTTTTTACCCATAAACCCCAAATTTAACTTGGGCCAGAACTAGCTACCAAACCCACAATATGATATGATATGATCTAGGCCAAAGGAGGTAATTGTCCATTTGAAAGTGGATAGAACCAATCACCTCCCCCTACAACAAACCAGAAAATGCTCAATAAAGTATTAAATGCATCAGGCTGTGCCACACCTGCACTTTTATAACACGCTATTTTCCACCAAGTGGTTCAGCATACTGTTCACAGTAATTCCTTTTCACCTGAAGTCATTTAGCATTTCAGAAGTTGTTCGAATGAGTTTCTAAAAATCAAACTATTGTGTTCTCCTTCAGGTATTAAGTACAGCAATCTACATTAGTCTGGCACTCATATGATAAATTAGACCGAAACAGCTCAACAGTCTCATTTGAAGGACCCACTGCAAAATCAGTCCCAATGATCTTAACATCATCCCAGTTCATCAAATGTGAAGAACGTAAGCTGAATTTGACCTGCTGACTCGAGACACTTATGAACTAACAGCAAACAAACATTTTATCTCTTTCTCTTGGAGTTCTCACTATCTTGGCTGTCTTTGGAAGGCTTTTTTACCAAAGTTGGTAAAGATCAGCTAACAATTCAAATGCAGGGGGGCTTCTTGGCAAACAGCTGCTCTCATTCAAGGACAGTGTATTCTGAACCGTGGAGGAAACAGCCCTCCCTCAGCTTCCCCATGCTTTCAGTATCTACGTTGTATTAATAAGCACACTGTTAAAATTTATATTGGCTTTTATTCTTGCTCACTACACATTACACTAGCTTGTCAGCAGTTGGACCTCTTTCTCTGTCAGCCTCTGAAAGAATAATTCTGGCCTTAGGCATATTCTAATGGGGTGAAAGTTATAGTTTATAGTCATCATAATCCAAATTACCACCAACATAGGTTAATTATTAAATGTGAGTTCACTGATGTGGCATAGGAAATGTGGAGCAGCTATCTCTAGTACAAATAGCACAGAGCAGCAAGGAGCCTGCAAATCCCACAAAACAGGTTCCAGAACCTCTCCAGTGGCCCCAGAAAATCTGCCAGCCCCTGGGACAAGATGTTCATGTGTGTGTCATTCTGTCAGAAAAGGTATTGCCACCAGAGAAGCAGCTGATTGACACAAGCAACTTTTGTGATGATACTGGGGATTTCTAACAGTCTACAGGAAAAAACAACAAAACCCATCAATTGCCTAAGCCACACCTTGCACCTACTTGCTGAAGCCTGATCTCAAGTCAGTGTCGGGCTGGCTGACTGATCACTCTACTTTCTCTGACATGACAGTGCTTGATTCTGTACTGTTAATATCATTTCAGCAGGTTCAGCCTGCATCATCTATAATTCTGACAAAAGGGATACTAAGCAATACTAAATTGCCTGTCAGACAGAGCAGGGAGAGGCACAGCACGAGAGAGTGGCATATTCCAGTGATGTCTAAAAGCAGCAATGCCTGAAATCTCCTTCTGAGGTGTGATGGCCTTTCTGGCTTTGTCCTCAAGCATGTCACTCATCACTTCAAAAGTCTGGAGATTATATTTGGCTGGCAGGATATTTTAATTTAATTTACTAATAAAATCAATAAAGGGTGAGGCTTTAAATCATGAAAGCTTTTTGAAAACCAAATTTTATTGTAAGTAATCTCTTTCCAGTTATCTGTTGCACAGCAGCAGTTATGACAAACATCCACTGGGTTTTTTGGGAAGTCCGAGTACCATAATTATTCTGCTATGGTTGCATTTTTTTCCTACTACAAACTGATCTTAAACAGAGGAAAAATCTTTAATGATCTGTGTTCAAAGCATGCTGTTAATTATAGCCTATACTATCTTTTTTAAAGCAGTTTTACATTTAGAATTTAAACAGGCACCTTTCACCAGCTGCTGTATAGTAAATAGTTTTTTCATCAGCTAGACCACACTGAAATCCACAAAAGTATCCAGAAAGAAAGTTAAATATGCTCTCTCTCCCCTATCCCAGCAGCCAGAATAAGAGTGAAACATTCTGGGGAAGCCACATAGCACATTACTGACTTACGACATTTATCAATGTTAGATGACTACTTTAGGCCCCTATGTTAACAGACATGAAGGAGTAGTTAAAATAGCATGTTGAAACAGTCAGTTGGCTCTCTGAAGTGGAAATAAAGCTGAAGATAAAGCAAGTCATTTTTTACCATGAATAAGATCTATGCTGCTTGCTATGTGAGAGCGTTCAAGAAAGGATCTTAGTAACAGGTATGGCAACAGTTCACTATCAGATTTTCAAAAAAGTATCCTCTCTGTACGTTTTGCTGTTTCCATCCCAAGGATAGCTCTGTTTCCCTCACAGCAAAATGATTTCTAGTACTTATACTAGAACAGCTGCTCTAACAGATCTCTCAGAACAAAGGCACTGAAGGAAATCTAATTTCACTAATTTTTAGAGTTCCTGAGCACTTACCATTTACACTGATACCAGTAAGAGAATAGGAATTTATCTGTCAGTCTACAGGCTCTTATTTGAGGTCCATCTATCACAGCTATTGCTACTTTTGCTCTTTTTATCCCATAAATTCTGGGCTGGGAAGGTGAACAACTAAATTTACTTTTTTAGTCAACTTTTTCCTCCTCATTACAGACCTTTCCAGATGGTTTATTCTTCTCATGACCATAGAGAATAAATAGCAGGGAACATTTCATGGTTTTGCTTTATGGCTGCCTTGCTGGCTGTGTAGAACAGAACCACTGCATTTACCAATCCTCAGCAGAGTTCATTTTGTTAATCAACCCCATTTCACCTGGTGCATCTATAACACCAGTTTGGCACATTCACACAAACCCACATCTGCATAAACTTACATCTGTCTAGGACATCTTGAAGTCAGAATCAAACAAGATAGACAATAAATAGAAGTAGAAACAGGCATTGTTATAGTCAGCTTTCCACAGCAAAAGCACCTGAGGTGAATCCAAGACTGGAATTAGCAGAGATCTTGCCAGTGCCCAGTACTGATCTCCTGCAAGCAGGCTGCAGGATGGTCCCAGTTGCTGCCATACTCAAACACTTCGTGGGAGGCAATGGCATCCTGAGCATGTTGCAAGCCACATCCTCTTTGTGGAAGTTTATTATTTTCCTATAAATGCCCATGCAGCAGGTGTCAGAGAGATTCACCAGTGAATTGGTGGGCAACCAAGAGCAGGTGTAATAAAATACACTTCGAGCTGCTAGAAATGTTCTATTTTCCTACAATTTATAGAGTAGATTCAAGAGGTCTCCAGAAACAACTTTTTGCTGCTCAGCAGATATTTGAGCATTGAGCATATCCTGAAGTATTTGCTCAGAGCCCGCTAAAAGTAAACTTGCACCAGAAGTACAAGTTTTTGATGTGATGTCATTTCTTGTGTGAGACAATTTTACAGGTACAACACAGAACAAAAGCAAAATAACATATGGGGGTCAGACCCTACCCACAGTGGCCAGAGTGGATTTCTCATACCAAATTGGGAAGCAGTTGGCACAGAATGATCAGCAAGGGCTCTGCCATGCAGGAGGCAGCTTGACCTGACACCACCTCAGGGAGCCTCACAGCTGCAGGCAGTGCAGTGCCAGAGCTATCACAGACCCAAATGCCTCTGCGAGCGTGATACCCCAGGACTTGGCATCCAAACCCTGCAGCTACCAAACACACCCTGCTTGAGGCCACAGCTGTCAATTCTCCATCTAAACAGGGACAAGGAGAGAAGAGCAGTGGGGGGAAAGGCTGGGGCATTAAGCACAAGCAATAAACCACATTATATTTAGCTTTTAGATAATGGTTCTGTACTTCAAAGCTTTGAACAGATTCCATATTGATGCTTGGAGTGTGAATATGGAAGCTCCAGGTCAGACTCAACTGACAGTGATGATTTCAGAGAGGGGAGAAACCATTCTTTGCAGTGGTCATTTTCCCACTGGAGTCCAGTGAAACATGACTGCACCACAGGAAGCCCCTGAGATTGCCTGCAGGAGCCAGAAATAGTATTATTTCTACAGTAGTTTTGAAGAAATTGAAATGACACTACAAAGGCTTGGTCTCAGGGACTGATCAGGCAAGTACTGTGTCAAGCATTAGGGACGGGGGAAAATCACTTTGCAATAGAACAGCATAAAATGATTGGGTAACCAACAAACAAAGAGCGAGCAAAGTACTCACTAACACTCACACACACTTTCACAGAATGTCTCCTGTGCTGCACACAACAAGCAATGTCTGTCCAGCTGAAAGGTGAATGAACAGATTCCTGGAAGCCACAGCTACCTCCTTTGGAATTGCCAGCGGGCATTGGCTGGCGCAGCCTTTGCCTTCCACTAGGCTAGGAAAAGCAACAGTGAAACCAGTCACAGTTAGACTTTGCAAAATAAAATGTCTATGGATGCATAGAGAAATTCTGTGGATGCTGTAACCATATGCACAGTGTATTAAAAGGTTCCTTCATTCCACCTACATCATCCCTGCCACAGGCTTCCTGAGTGATCTTGGCATACTGTGCAAATGGCCCAATACTTCCTTTTACATGAAGAGAGCTGATTTAATTTAATAGCTGTTATAAAGTACACTGAGACTCTTGGATGTAAGGTTGCACTCAAAACTGAAAAGTAGTTGTTAATTTATTCCTGATAAAATCATATAGAGAGAACAAATTAGGCCATAAAATACAGGTAAAAGAGAAAATTAATTTGAATTTGTACAAGAGTTGTATCAAAAATACAGTGGTGTTGCAATGCACTGAAAATTTTTAAACATCACTTGTTATTCTCAGAATGCAATATATGCTTATTTCTATATGGGAAAGCACAGTAAAAATACACTTCCTTCAAAGGAGATATGTTAATATTTGTCATGCTTTTGTATCAAAAACCATTGCACTGTACTGTAGAAACTTATCTTTTTCAAAGTGCAATCTGAATTTATTATAATAAAATTCCTATTAGTGCTATGAGAGCATTTTTGAGAGCCACTGCCCCCTACACTAAAAAAAAAATGCTCCACACTCTCAAGTCACTTCACAAGTTAACAAACTAAATTTTTTATAATAATGAACACAGTATCTAACCCAAAATCACCATCTGTAAGATGCAACCCAAACTATTACTACAGCATCTTTATGAAAAAATAGACTATTTCAGGGCCATTCTTATAATACTACAAATGGGCATTAGGATAAGATTCTACAAAGGAGCTCCCACTCAAATCCTCCTCAGGAACGTACGTGGAGAAGGTTTGGTGCCCCTCTTGGGCAGTGCTTTGAAAATTAGCCATAGGTGCCCAGTTTTCCAAAATGAAATTAGACTCCAGTAAGCGGAGAGGGGCACAGGAAATCTATTCTGGGAGTCTGCGTTCCCAGTGGTAAAGAGACTTCTCCATTTGCATGTTTGCATTTGGCTGCCTTATTTAGAGCTGGGCTGACAGGCATGGCAGGATGTGTCAGAGAAACCCAATCATCCAAACGATCTGGGGCAAACACTAAAATTCTACTGCAAGCTATATGTTGAGAGAGAGACTTTTAGAAGGGTCTACCTTCTGTGTGTTGGCACAGAAGTCAAAGACACTCATTCCTGCTCACATTCCCAATGCTCACAGCCACTCACAGCTGCAAAATGTACGCACTAATGGCAGGAACACTCCTCAAATATTGCTGGATCACAGGCTTACCTTCACATTCCAGGATGAAATACCCAGAGGGACAGCACTTTGCTTTCAGACATGAAGGAGAAACTGATCCTGAGCTCACTGATATCAAACTTCCATTGATTGCATAAAAGATATTGGACCAGGCCAATCTTACAGAAATTATATGTTTTTGTCTTAAGCATCAACAGGGATTAAATAAGTACATTTATTTTTTATCCCCCAGAAATCAGAAGAGATTAGGTCTTTTGGTAAGAGAATATCACTATCATATGCTCTCCAGGGTCTACTTAAGTATTGTTTTTTTAAACACGTATAATTTAACTTAGGCTTGACACTGAGAAATAAGAGAATTATCAAAAAGTATTTCTAATATTTTAGAAAATATTAGCAAGCATAACAGCAAAAAGAGGAAAATCTGATTAAGGCTTCAGGATATGGTTTTCACGTCATGCCCTTTTACACCTGACTCAAACAACAAAGTTATTTATGTGAGCATATGACCTGGACTTTTCTTTTCCTGATCCAAGGTGTACAGGAGGTTCCAGCAGCAAACACTAGCTGGCAATTTGCATCAATATTCCTTTTCCTCTACTGCCAAAAATAGGCATCTCTTCACTAATATCAATAAAGAAATAATACCTTCAAAAATTATCAGTTCTTAAAGATTTTTCAAGGCACAGTGTTTTGGGTATAAAATATGCAGCTACTACTCATGCTTTTGTAATAAGATGAAGAAGAACAATTCAAGAGAGGAAATTTTTATAAGCATTTGAGTGGTTTGCCTGCAGTGCTGCATGGCTACTGAGAACTCTTGCTACCGCTGCACCCAAATGAATAAATGACAACATCACTCTGCTTTTACCAGGACTCATCAGATTTAACACATTGTGCAGACTAATGTAAAGACAGGAAAATACTGCCATATCTTAGCTTCATGTGTTTAATACAGCCAGATTTACCGTGAAAACTCACCTCCAAAATTGCCAGGATTTCTCCTCACTAACCAACTGGACTTTCCATAGAAGTAAGGTAGTACCTATTCAGTAGCTTAGAGGGGGGTGAAAAGTCTTTCTGATGTAGCAAAGCTCTCGGCAGTCAATGCTCAGGCCACATTATTAGGACTTGAAATAATACTCTGGAGGTTGGAATGCTGAACTCAAAGCAGTTTTCTGTAACCAGCTGAATTGCAGAGTTACTGAGAAGCAGCATTTCCATGAAACTAGAAAGAAAATTCAGCCAACACTAAAGAAGGACTTGGTGTGCTGCATTGTGAATGGCAGTCACTTTTCCATTCTGCAGCATCATTTCCTATGCAGTGGATGGGTTAAATTCTGTGAGTGGCAATGCAATGGCAGCTGGAAGGGCTGTTTCTCATAAACTGCTGAACTCTGAGGATGGTGGAACTGCTATGAAACACCTGCACATAAACAAAAGAAGCTCTCTTGCATAAAAGTGCTGGGCAGAACACAGGACACTGATGGCTAGTAAGGCAAATTCAAAAAATCATGGAGAATTTTCATTTGTCTGCAGTCATCAGTGATTATTTATCCACACAAGGTTCCTACAGTGACAAAAGGAGACCTTTCAGTTGCACCTCCACAGGCTCCTTTACCCTGCTCAAAATCTCAGTTATCTATGGTCTCCTAAATAAACAGTCAGTCAGCCTCAGACACTTTTGTGGTATAACATTTTTGGGATAGGTTCAAAACACATTAGTAAGGGACATTTTGTATGTGACATTTTTATCAATACTGCAAGAGGCTTTCCTTATACCTGACACATTGCTGAAGTTACCAAGATGCAGAAGCATCTTCTGAATCTCTTCCATGTCCCAACCTCTCACCAGACACTCCTGCTATTTATGCCAACTTATTCTTGGTGTCTGAACACAGCCTGAAACAACGTGTGACAAGATTCATCTCACTGTAACTGGAGCACCACTCCCCTAATTCATGCACTACTGGCATTTGCTGAAATGGCTGTGGGCTCAGAAACACTGTCAAATGTCAGTTCCCAGGATGTTGTCAATAAATCATTTAGAGCATCTTTTCAGAACCTATTCCTGTGTTTTCTCCCCAGCCCACACAAGGCTGGCATCATACAGTTCACAAAGAACAAGGCCTTTTGTGAAATTTACTCCAAACATTCATCAGAGGAAGAAATCTCATCATTTCAGCTATATTTTTAGGTGATGACATTTGATTTCAACTTCCTCCAGGCCTGTCCCCCTGCCCTTTTGATGAATCACAAGTTATTTGTACTGTAATGGGCTTCCTATAGTTAAAGTTCTGCCAATTCGTTCTGCCCAGAACTATAACTGGGAAGGATCAGAAAGATGGGCAAGGTATGTTTTGAGTGTAACAGATCCAATAGAAGTACATTACCTATTTAGCTTATTTCTCTCTTCAGTCTCAGTATTCTACTCTGTAAGACTGAAAACCATTCAGGCAGTGCTGTCCAAGTTCACTTCAACTATCTTTCTAGCTGCCAGTTGTTATGAAATACTGGTCTAGCTTTTCCCACTTAACATGTGGCCCATCTTATTTTTACAGTCCAGTTAGATTCCACTGATGACAAAGGTGTCAATCTTGCAGCTCCTTTCCTATGCAGACTCTTTTTGTATCCTTCAGCCTAGGTTTTCCCCATCCACAAGTCTTGTTGCACAGCAATTACCTCAGCTTCTGAATTGATATCAAATATAATGAAAAAATCACGTACAACAATAGAGTCTTTAGTCCCCCACGTCAGATTTCTTTAAAATCTACTGAAGATCTTTCCTGGATCCATTGTTGGAACTGGTGAATTGTTGCTATTCTTTCTCTTCTCAGTTCTTGCTCATGTCTTTACAAGCCAAACAATTGGAGGATGAAGTCCTTCCACTCAGGGAACTGTGTATTGTTCAGCAAAGTGTTTTTATTCTTTACTTAATCTTACCTGTGCGTTTTCTGCAGGAATCTCCCTAGCTTCTCATGCATACCCCTCCACCACAGCCTTTTTGTTAGTTTAGAATCTGCGTTTGATCAGGTGCCAACTTAGTGCTCAATTTCAAGGGAGACTTGCACATAGATAGTTGCAATAAAATTTCTTGTTTCATGTTCCAGCCACAAAACTATCATTTATTTATGTGTTCTGCTTATACTCAGCCCCTTTCCAAATGTTCATCCACCAGTTCTGGGCTTTTCCAGTCTTTTATTTTAAAAAGAGCGATTGTTTAACATTATTCCTTTTTTTGGCACAACTTCTGGCTGATCACCCCTTAAAAGAATTTTCCTAACCATTCTTCTAGTTTCTTTATGAAGCTCAATGAGCTATAAGAATCACCCTTTTCTTCTATTGTACCATTTGACTCAGATTTCCTTTCTAAATCTCTAAATCTTCAGTAGTTAGAAACCAAAAACTTGATCACCTTGTGACCAGCCAAACTCTTGTCTCTGCCAGTCCACATTCAGGCCTTCTCTAGTGTTAAGTCATTGTCAAAGACACAAGAAAATGTCACTTTTCTATGAATAAACAAGGGACTTTATTACTTACCTCTCTTCATGAATTCCTGTTACAGTTTGAAAGAAATAGTTCATATAGCTACTGGATATAATGTCTATTCAATCATTTTGCCTGACCAGAACAAAGACCATTATTTTTCTGGTTTGTGAAAAATGTTTCTTTCCTTGTTTTTGCTGCTGATTACTCAATCCAAAGGGAATGTCTGCTCCTCTGTCAAAGAGTAAAAAATGCTCCAACAAGGGACAAATAAACAGCACTTTTGTGTATGAAAATATGCTTCTGCCATTCCAGAGAGTTCCTTTCCTAATGTTGAGAAGTAATTTAGCACAATCTTCTACTGAAAAATGCTATGCTCAGATTTTAGACTGAAGTCAGAATGATTGACACAGAACTCTAGGAATTGAGTGCTTTGGAGATATTGATCCAGACACAACGGCAAACAGTACAATTGCAAGGTGCAATGCCTAAGTTCATGTGGAAGTTAAATCACAGAGGGAGAAAGAGGACAATATAAGAGTACGGTAAGCAGCCAGCTACAGAGAACGGCAAATTAAATTCAGAATAATATTACTTTGTCTAATCCTCAACTATGAAACATGATGCTCAGAACAAGCAGGAGTGTTATCATTCCTATTTCCACATTCCTGCTTCATCAGGGAGGAAATAACCATGTCACTTCTATGCCTGAGAACAAGAAACACCAGGTAGTTCTCTTTCTTTGAGAATCAGTAAGAAACCAGAACAGGTTGCTCAAGACCTGAGAGCATGCTCTGAAAAAATACCCACAGATAATGCCATTCATGTGCAATCTGAAGCAAGTAATACACTGCAGTCTTAGTCTAACCCTGAAGAAGGCTCTATCCAAACAGAAAAATAACATTAAAAGAGAGTAATGTTATTCTGAATTTAGTTTCCATGCTATATAGCTGCCTGCTTACTGTATGCTTATATTGTTCTTTTCTTCCTTCTCACCCTATGGTTTAACCTCTTCATGATCTTAAACATGAGGGACTGGGCTATTAAAAAAAAAATAAAATTGGTACAAGTTATTTTTGGAGTCTCAAACATTTGGCCAAATATTAGCAGGAAAAAATTCAAGACACTTGACTCAGTAGTCCATCCCATCAGTCCATGGCACTAGGTTTCATCATCATTAATTAAATCAGGTTCTTACAAAAAACTGTACTTATGAGAATTGGATTTAATTTCCTTTTTCTGTTTTAGAGACTGGAAAATAATACAAAGTAGACTATACATATTGCTCTTTTCCAGTTTTCCAAAACAATACTTAAACTAGAAAGAATAAAAGAGAGTCAAGCAAGAAACTGATCTGGAGATTTGTTTATGAATTTACTTTTTGAAGTATTAGAAAAATTTGTTTGAGGATGCTAGAGGTTTCCTTCAACTGTGTGTCTTAAGGAATGAAAATACTAAAAAAAAAAACAACAAAGCAGTCATTTACTTGACTGAACAAGCAACCCACTGAATTTAAATTATAGTTGCACCAAATCTACTAGTAATTGTCATTTTGGATTCTTCTTACTTTTCATCTAGTCCAGTAGCATTCTCAAGCGTCAGCAGCCCATAGCAGAGGCCTTACAAGAAACTGCTTGAACTTTGTCTGGGGCAACAACCTTGGAATATTCTATTCCTGCCCTCAATACACCCACACATATAAAACTCCTTTCTCCTGTATTAAAAGTGGGTAAGAAAACACATTCCATTTTAGCCTTCTCTGGGCATAAGCATTTCACCAAGTCCTCTCTCAGTCACCTTAATTCCATAAAAGATCGTAACAAAAAAACCCCAAAAAACAAGAAACCACACCACTACCAAATTCCTTTGACTCCTCCTTTAAAAAGATGTGTCAAATATTTGATAGTTCATCATGTTTTAGAATAAAGTATTTTCTTGTCAGCAGAGTCTCTTCTGTAAAATGTAGACATTCATAAACCATCAGTAAATTGATATTCCATTAATATGAGACGTTAGTTGTAGTTGTTTGCACAGTCAGCTCCTTTCATGACTCTTAAGTCAATCAAGGGTCTTTCAAAAATACCAGACCTGAAGTTAGAACAAACATACTTAAAATATATACCTGGCAGGTGCTATTGATTTTGCTGCAGCAATTCCACATTCTTTTTTAACACAAGGTTAGGATGTTATTTCATAAAAAACAGAAAATTGGAGAAAAGTGCAGTTACTTCTATATTGGGAAATATTATATCCTTTTGTTCATAGCTGCTTTCTGCCTTTTTGCTTGAAAAGATTCCTGTCTTGAACACTGATGAATAATATAGCTTTGTAAAAAAAAAATCTCCTTTATACAGGCTGTTTCAGAGCAATATTTCAGCTTGATTTTCCACTGTTTAGCAAGGGAGTCTTTCAGATATGTCAAAATGACACGTTAATTGTGCCTCCACTCTGAAGGGAACTCTGATCTCTTGAAATTCTGAGTAAAAAAATTCAGTGATTTGCAAATAAAAGAGAAAGCATCTGTTCTATTGAGAACTTCTCAATTGCAACAAAGGAATGTGACAGTGCTGACCTGGAGCTTCTGTGGTTTGCTATAACACCTGGAACAATGCAGTGAATTCTGTGAGAGAAGGCATCTAGGTCAGTAGGTTTCCAATCTAGACACAGATAGATAATTTAAAAAGGTCATGAAGAAGATTCAAGCGTGTGTTTACCTCCCAGCCACAAATCTAACAAACTGGTTGTTTTTAAAAGAAAATCATAGATCATGATGAATTATTGCAGTGTATTATATCTTGGTTTCAGAGCCTCTCCAGAACTGTTACTGATGTATGCCCCTCTTTCTTGCAATAAACTCCTAAGTTACTTGCTCACCCTTTTCAGTTTAAAGGCAGTGCTCTCCAAAAACCTCTCACAACTTTCAGTGGGACACAGGCAGACTTCAAGACCAGCTTCAAGTGCATTCTTCAAATTCCCCTGGTGCCATTGTTACATACCCCAGTTTTATAGCTGCTCCCATCTTCCACACCCCAGTTTTTATAGCTGCTCCCACCTTAGGCATGTGTAGAGCTGCAATCATTGCAATAATCTAGCAGTATCTTCACCCATCATTTTACAGCTACCTGGCTGTAGATGCCCCAGTACCCTTGCCATGTACATGGGCAAAATTGCAAGCAAAAGACATTGTGGCCCACAGTCCCAGAATTCTCTAGGATATCACCCTTTTTTGTTTCTCAGCCTTCTTTCTGAATTTTCTCTCATTTCTTTTCAGACGTCATTTTGTCCCCACAGCTACACTCATCAACGTTGTCTAAAGCTATAAATAAAGACAAAAGGGTCAGGCAAACACACTGTCTCGTATAAAAACAATTTTTTATTTTCACATCAAAACAACTTCTATTTTACTTACTTCTTTGAAAGGGTATTTAGTTTGCAATGTTCTTGGTTTAGCCTCCTAGATATAGTCCAACTCTGAATGGTTTTGCTATTACAGACATTTTCATGTTACACATGAAAGAGTTTTCTCTCTTAATACCCTGCCTGAGCAAAGTATAAGAATCTGATGATGGTGCAAGGACTATAAAGCCCACTGTGAGCAATGGTAAGGATTCAAATAGATGCACAGATGCCTTCAGTTTGGCTTAGTAAGTGCACATTGAAGCCAAGATTATGGTTGACTATGACAAATACTAAGACCCACTAAAGCTCTAAGTAAAAATGAGATTTACGTAGAATTCAGCTCACATTACTCAGTTATTTCATTAGTCATCCCATTTTGACACACCCATTGTAGGTAATATATAAAAAGAGGTCTAACCTTTTTGGTGAAAAGCAGGATATATTCAGAAAACAAAGTGCAAAATATATGAAAGGCGATACATAAACACAGTCTAAATCCTCTCCAAATTCTCCTACCAGGCAAGCACAGTTTATAGTCATCACTGTTCATACTGATGATTGATCCAGAACTGTATTTCAGAAGACATTATACAAATGATTATGGGTGACAAAATCTATCTTACAATGATTCCATCATTAACAATTGACAATACAAAAATTACATCTGTTAGCAAAGTATTTCTTTGCTCTTTAATTAAACCAATCCTGGGCGATACAGTGCAAATGTCTTTATTGTGTGATTTGCCTTTTGTGTCAAATTCCTGCCAACACTTCCCAGCACATTTGGTGTTTTGAAATGAGTTACAGAAGCATGTCTGGATTATGTAACTCTTTTGACTCAAAAATCGTGGAAAAAATAATGTATAAGGTTTTCTTGAAAGAACACGCTCTTTATACTAAATTCCATCTTTGATATACTGATAGCCCATGTGGTCAGAGATTCATTTCTAACTTTAGGACATACTAATTCCACAAGGATTAGTCAAACCAAAGGGTTTCACGTTCACAAGTGAGCTCTCTCCAATGAGCTGTGCACCACCTCAGTTCGATGTATTAATGTATCACCTGCAAGTCAGGTGATATCACTTTTGAACTCCAGAACTAGATTTAGAGCTTTGAAACCTGAAATCAAATACTCTCCAGGAAAAGAAGAAAAGTTAAAACAACTAAATTGTCCTCATTAACAACAAACATGGTGTTTTTAATTGGAAACACCTTCAACAACTATCAATTCTGCTGTCTATCAGGAAAATAGAAGGCAAATATTATAACACTTCAGGTCCTGTACAAACCTGCTTTGTCATTAACGCGTCAGATGAACCTTGGTTTTGACACAAAAAAGAACCTCTTTTCCCTAAAAAATCCTAAACTTCAAAAAAAAAAACCTGCCAAAGTAAAATATTCCTCTTAAAAAACTAAAACCATTTTCATTGCAATCCAAATTATTCATGGAAAAAGAAAAAAGACTGATTTTTAACCACACATACTTGTAACACAGAAAGGAACACTAAGGCTAATTCTAAGCAGGCAAGCCAATTTTGCACTTTTGAACATCTCACCTGCTTCCTTATTTCAGCTCCCACAGTCTCAAATATTCATTCTACTAATCCTGGTCACCAGACACCATGTCGTGGGTGCTACAGAGATTTTTCAGTGTGTTCATTTCCTGCCAAGATTTTTTGTCGGAGGCTTTCTGACAAAGTGTTTTCCTCTCACCAAGCTATGCCTTACCAGATAAGCTCATCTGCATTCCAGCAGGCAAAATTTCATCCTGCATTAGTGACACTGAGAAATGCTACTGTTCTGAAGCTGACAAACTAAGCTTTGGTTTCTAGCTTCAAGTAATATTTCTCCCTCTGGAAAACATCATTTCCCAAATCCCTAGCAAAACAAACAGTTCCTCCAGACATAGAAAGGTTCAAGAAAACAACACAGATGTAATTTTTAGGAAAAACTGTGGCTCACAATTCATACATACTTCTAAACATAATATCTGAAGCCAGAACAACAAAAGTTCTCTTATTTAATTCAGGCATTAAAAAAAGCAGCCTCAGAACAGACTATTCAGTATTATCATTAACAGGCAATTCTGAATTCATAGTTACTATTGATTCCTGACTTTTAAACACTGAGAAGCATATTCACAATCAACTTTCACTATGCTCATTAAACTTCACATCCAACATGCCCTGAGGACAGAAACTCGTCTTATATATTTCAAAACGCATTCTATTACTGCAGTACATAATATTGTGCACACATAATATTGTGCAATATCTGTGTAATACACAGATATATAAGAGTGAGTGTTGTATTACACAGTACTACAGAATTTTCTGTACAGAGATTTCTGACATTGAGGTATATAGACAGACACATCCAAGTAAATTCTAAGGCTGAGATTTTGCAATAAGATCATTTGATGTAAATTAACGTTATTATCCAGTGTCTCTCTCAGAGTTACTCATAGTGTCTTATCTGAGCTTCAGGACACTAAAGAAGCTTCTTTGCTCTTTGCAATGGCATCTGCAAAATGACAATACAATATGTATTGTACCTCCCAAGAGTCCACAAACTGTGACTTCAGTCTTGACTGGCCTGAGAATACTTTCAACACAAGATACTGTACAAACAGTTGTATAACATCTCAAAGCACCAGCTGATATCAGAAGAAAAATTGTATCTTCAAATAAAGTTTTGACCACAATGGAAGTACTTAAAACTGTTTTCCTATTATTTTGAAGTACATTGTTTTCAAGAAGATTGTGATTCATTTTTGATACATGAAACTAGCCCATCATGTGGTAAAATGAGGGAAGAGAAAACAGAATGTTTTAATAAAAACATAAAATATCTTTAACCATGGAACCATTTCATGCTGTATTTTTCTTTGGAAGAACATCGTTGCTTTACATTCAAAATCACAAACATAAAAGAAAAGAAACAGGCAACATTTTTCTTCTATTCTCCCTCCTACCCACCACCATCCAGTAAAACTCTATTACATCATGTAACACATTCTGACCACCATCTAGCATCAACCTGCTTCCAGATGGAGCATCATCATTTGGAATTAATTTTCCCTGTTATTTATTTCATCTCCACCCTCACCCATGTTCAGCACAGATGCTCAGACCTGGAGCCCTCACTTTTGAAGGTCATTTGAGAATCCATGCTTGACCTAGAGCAAAGGAGAAGTCTTTCTGACTCATCTGTGTACCTTCGTGCCCAGAGCTGGTCTCCCGCAGTCAGGGTTCGAGGCTTCAGCGACACTGTTTCAAATTGCACATAAGTCTCTTTTGCAAGTTCAGCTTCCTTTGCAGATCTTGGTTTCAAATGAAGTTTTAAAACTTTGTAGAGTAAGAAAAATATCAAAGGTAAAACAACCACGCATGCTGCACTGCTGGCCACTACCAGAATAGAAAACTCAGAGCTGCTTTCATCATTTAACCCATCAGTGGAGAAAACAACACACTGCTCTTTTGCAGGTGGCACACCTTTGGGTGAAACACATGCCATGTATTGTGTACCAGGTTGCAAACCATCAATTGTGACTTTGTTTTTGTTAGAATCAGTGCTGAGAGGCAACATATCTTTCTCACCATACTTGGAGTATAACACAGTCACAGCGGAATTGCCTGCACCATTGACAGTTTTCCAAGTTAAGGTCACTCTTTCATCAGTTTCACTGATCACTCTTAGGTTCTCCACAGTAACATTTTGCCCAGCCATACCTGCTGTATTCAATGAAGTATCCTCACCTTTCTTGCTTACATCTCCAGTCTGCTTTTTGTTTCCATTTGTCACTGCCTTTGAACTTTTCTTTCCATCTAACATGGGCCTGGATTGCTTTTTGTCAGTAAAGGCGATGATGGTTGATCTCTCAGTGCTAACCAGAGCCGTGGTGCTGGTTGGTGAGGTGGGAAGAGGTGTGGTTGTCCTCTCAGGTTCCTGCTTGGGTTCCTCCTGAGTTGTATTCTGCCCCTCAGCCTCTGGCTTCCTTCCATACTTCTGTGGTGACATAGTTGTAGTAACTACACCAACCACGGTGACAGTCACAGCAGCTTCTGACATTCCTGCCAAGTTCTTGGCTTTACATCTGTATTCTCCTGCATCCTTATATGAAATTCCTGTCAAGCTTATTATGGACCATCTGACACCCTCTCCAGGAGTTTCTTGAATTACTATGGGAAAATGCAAAGAGTAAAACATTATGAATGGGAAGTAAAGAGGAAGTAAACTTTATTAGACTACTTCTTCCCTTTCTGCCAGAAGAAATCACACATATGAAAATTTTAAAAATTAAACACAAGCAATCAAAAAACCCCAAAACAACAACAACAAAATCCCAAAACCAACCCAAATTTCAGTTTTTAAAACAAATTGTATTCTCAGCTATACTCTATTATTAAATAAAAGTGCTCAGCTTGGGCCAAAACAGAAATAAATGTCTGGAGTAATCAGAATACAGTTTGCAGTTTCACTAAGAAAAACAAAACCACATAAAGTGAAATCAAATGTCCTAAAGCTGCTATTGATTCTTAAATACAAGACCAACTGACTTCATATGACACTTACCATTCTACCCATTTAAAACACTATTGGAAATTACCTCTGTTCTAAGATATTTCAGTGCTCCTACCTTCCTCAAGCCTATGATAACTGTGAATGACTTGGCATTAGCAAGTAGCATTTTTTACATTTAAGTTACTACATAAGTATCTGTCAATGCAGCTACAATTATGTCAGACAACGACAGCCTTGCAAATAACAAAGAAAGCATGAATTTGGAAAATCTTGTGTTTACAATGCTGAGTTTTAAGTCATTCAGTTATGGCTTCACTGGCTTTTTTAACATGAACATTTTCTAACAGAGGTTCCAGCAAAAAATTCTGCCTTCTGCTTTCCAGCTTCTGAGTTAGGGTCCAACTAACCCAACCTCCATTTTTGTTTATCCTTCCCCCACTTCGTCCATTTCTCCCTTCCACACACATTGTTTCCGTAACAGACCATATCCAGAATCAAAACAGGCTGCTGGACCTGTTAAGACCGAGAGCTAGACAGAATTTCATAACAGCTGCTGCACAGATGCGATTGCCAGCTTGACACAATACATGGTCCATTGTTATTCATTAGAATGATCTCAAAGCACAAGCAACCTAATAATTTTTGGTTCTCCCATTTCCTATAGAAGAGCAGTTATACCTGTATAGTTCACTGGAATATTGTCTGACCTAGTCCAAGTGAGCAGTGGTGTTGGGTACCCCGTGGCATCACAGCGAAGCAGCACGTTGCTGCCCAGCGGGGAGGTGATTTTTGTTGCTGAGGTCATCACAGATGGTTTCAGACATTGCTCTAACTCAGCTCTCTGGAACAAGATTCCTGCCAGGCTCTCAGGTCCACTACATGAAACCAATGGATCAAGAAGTACAACGGAGGTGTCCACAATTTTGGAAAACTCAATTAGCTTTGAAATGCGACAGTCACAGAACCATGGGTTGTCCTGAAAACCTGAGGCAGGGAGGCAAGAGGGGAAAGAAAGAAAAAGTTGTCAGTCAACATATGGATATTGATTACAGTATGATACATGACTACCACCAAAAACAATCAAGGACAATCCTGGACCTATTCTGAGTTAACCTTTTCTCTTTCGACTTGAGTTTTTTGTTCAGCTGATTGGTGGGGGAGTATTTTCAGAGGTTAGGGAGAACAGTATGAATGTTTATTAAGCTAAACTTCTTCTTCACAGAAGTTTACAGGAGCATAGTGACGTGCTGGCACTACCTGTGCTTAACTTTGCTATGTATCTAGGAAAAAAACACCTTGAAAAGATGTCTTACGACTAATGAAACATTTTCACATGTCTGTGCCTCCTGGAAAGACATCTTCTCAGGGCTACTGCTTCATGTCACTCTCCTCTGCTCTTAGTCCTTCTTTGGGCTCTTACAGATTGACCTTCCCTGACCCTTTGTTCAGTGCTTGAGGAGAACACGATGATTTAAGGGTTTAGAGCTTACACCAACAACTCTGCCCCTTGAGAAAAAGGGATAAAGGCTAAGGAAAAAAAGCTTTAGGCCAACGAAGTTCTTATCTGGCTCTGAACTACACCAATATTGTTGGAAGTCAGCTTCACTACAGCCTCTGAAATATATTCAAGAAGAATAGCAGAAGAGTAGAAAACAGGAAGGACCACAAAACACTGTGATGACTACAATATTTTTATGATGGCACGCAAGAACCCTATCTCTCTTCTGTCAGAGCCAGTAACATTTACTTCTTGGTTCCAGTCTATGAATTAGAAGCTTTTCCCTCTTTGTGAACTTATTATGTTGGAAGAGAACAGCCATTTCTGAGGAATATCAGTCTAAATCCTCAGCTGGTATTGATTACTTCACTGTGTTGACTTTCAACACACTTGTTGAGAGCAACAGTGGCTTCACCAGGTAAAATACAACACAGCATATCACTCAGGAGTTCAAGCATTTTCTTATTGGACTTATACTTTTGAGTATGCCTTTCTCATTTTCTTCAAGTACTACTAAGAAACAAAACTTATGGCTTGAAATAAGGGACAGTATGCAAGGAGTCCTCTCTACTGAATTAACTGATCAGCACAATAGAGAAGTCATATAAATCAGAACAGTGCTAAAAGGAAAAAAGAGCCCTAAACACCTGCAAATATTGTTCAGTGTATATTGTAAAGAATTATCATAACAGTTATTGGAAAAATGATGTCTTCTTTTGGAAAAAACCTGCAGATGAAAGAATATATGAATAATTAACTATGTCTTCATTTACCACCAGACCAAGATTAGGTTATTTTAAGTACAATGGTAGTGATTGGTTAAAACTATGGTAAACCCCAATTAATCCCTGCTCTTTAAAACAAGACTTGACCTGAAGAGATTCCATGACTTTGACATCACAATCCAATTATACCCCTTCCAGACAGAAGAGATTTTAAATCTATTCACTACTTATTGTTTGCTGAGACAGAGAATGAGGGTCAAAGGAAAGTGTATCAGCAACTTTTTCCCCAAAACATCTCCAAAATATAAAAATTTTGCCTGTGAACTTCACACATATATTCATATGGAGAAAAGATACTGTACAAGTGTTTTCCATATCACATCAACTGTTTGTGCTTATAAAAATTCAGCTCAATCAAGCACATGCATGTGACTATTTGTGCTCATCTTTTCAATTAGGGAAGCTTTGCAGTTAGAGACAATACTCCTGTAATTTTCTTTTTCTTCTCACTTGCTTTTAAGGGGTCAGTTTTCCTCACTAGGTTAAGAAGTTTACTGCAGGACAGGAAGGGGTTTATTATTGTTTCTAACCTACTCAAAGCACTCAAAAGCCTTTGAAATAGAACCAAAGAATGGTTACATTAGAAAAGAACTTTAAGACCATCAAGTCCAACTGTTAACCTAGCACTGCCAAGTCCAGCGCTAAACCATATCCCTGAGTGCCACATTTACACATCTTTTAAATACCTCCAGGGCTTGTGACTCCACCACTTCCCTGACTCCCCTTTCAGTAAAGAAACTTCTCCTAACATATATAATTACATAGCTTTCCTATTCTCCCAGTGTCCTGAAAAAGAGCCAAAGTCACTTCAATAGGTATCAGAAACTGACAAAATAAAAGGAATGATGAAGCAACTATGAACAGTTCTTAGGTTGGAGGGTTGTTTAGTCCAGCCTGGGACACAGGTTTGACCATCTGTGTGCAGGGCAAAGGAAGAGTTATGTCAGTCAGTCACCTCATCTTCCCCATCCACCATGATTCCTGGTGCCTAAAGAAGCAGGACTTCTACAAACACACATAATATCTACAGCAACAGGAGTTCCTTCCTCACCTCCACAGCACAGCCCCTCTGTTTATTGGTGTCTTGCCAATATCTGACAGTATTCACATTATTTCTAGTCATTGTAAATCATCAAATCATGTGAATTCCGAAAATGAAAAGATGAAAGCACTATTGAGTTGGAAGCAAGATAAAACACTGAATTTCATTGTACCTCAGTTAGTGTTGAAGAGAACAGCAATGCGAATGCAAGCCTAGTTTCCAAACTACAAGGGGCATTTTGAACTTTAGCAGCTTGTGTTGACAAGATGTTAGAAGTGAGAACAAACACGTGAAAGAATAAAGGAAAGGTTAAAAAGGGGGAAAAAAACTAGGGAGCTTTAATAAAAGAAATTATATCTTAAGAACCAAAAATGAAAATAATGATAAATCTTTGATGGCACATTTATCTGAGGAAACAAAAGGTCTTTATAAACCCTAAATTCTTTTGTAGAAATATCAAGGCAGCTTGTTGATCTGCGAAAGAAATGCTAGCCAAGGCAAAATAAACACTGATAAATATTTATGCATTGTGTGTACAAATGCAGTGTTATTTTAAGATTAATTATTAATTACAAATTCCTCTAAACCCCTTTATTCTAGATTTAGTATATTTTATATTTACTCTCACACATTTATATGTATGCTTGCACATACAATGGCACAATATATGTGTCTGTGCATGCACATTTTTGTAGTCTTCTCAGTAAGCAGGGTTTCCCTGTGCTGTGTCAATATGGACTTTAGCTATGAGCAAAATTTCCTTTGTAAATCAGTAACCAGACTCAGACTATAACTTGTGTAACACACTGCTTTTCAGTTGCTGCAAAATAGCAAGATGTAAAACATTCAAGTTTTGGGCTGATAGAAATATTCACCACAGCTTGGGCCAGCCTACCCCAGGCTCTTTCCAGCTGAACCTACACATTTTGATCCATGGCTCTAAACAGTAAATTCCAGATCCAACACTGTGTCACAGCATTTCCACCACATGGCAATTGCTAGGGAGTAGTTGCAGGAAAAGCTGTGTCTACCCAACAGCCTAGCATAACAGCTGGGAGCCTGATGGACCTGCAGCATTCCAAATTTTTGGCACCTCTGGCTGCAGCAGAGGCAAGATCTCACCTAACTGCCACTCTATCAAATACTGGACTCTTCTGTTCCTCTCAGTGACTCACTAGAGCCCACCATACGGAAAATTCTACTGCCATAATTCCTGCCAGAAATGTAAATCTCTGTAAAGCGGCCAGTGCTGAGATTCAGTTGTGATTTGGATCAAAGTATTAGGCTATAGCTCCAGGGGTAACCAAGAGGGCCAGATGAATTCACACACTAGTCCCACAATCCGTTGCACTGTTTAATTTTCAGCTCACTCCACAGCTTTGTTTTGAGCTATTCCAAAGGGCACTTTCCAAGACAAAGCCAGACATGGGTCCAGGGACAGTTGGCACTCCAGGGATTGCTCCCAGAAAGGCCTATGGATGAGACCACACCAAGGGTGGCTCTCTCTGCCCTGCTGCTGCCCCCAGTGCAAGTGCAGCAGGTTTTGTACCTCTGAACTATTCTGCATGTCTGTGAGCCCTTCGGGCATATAACATACCCCTGCTACCTCATATTCCAAAAGCACAGTTAAATGGTTTCCAGCGCAATTCTCACATAACTTCAGGAAGGTTAGACTGAAGCAAAAACGTCCCCACTTCCAGAATTACATTTTAGAGTCACTCTAGCATACTGTGGAGCCCACAGAGGACCAAGGGTTAAATCTTACAAAGTGTGGAACAGTCAGCTTTAAAGAGAGCTGGCCCTAAACTGTGTGGATGAGATCCAGTGTGAGCCACTTGGCCACAGGACCAGGAATCATTCCCTAACCCTCTTCCATTTAGCATAGTGCACACACAGAGGAACATCATACAGTGGGAGGTAGTTAAAAAACCCAAACCTCTTAGAACAGGGATGATGAACTGGAATAAGGAGATGTTAACACACCGGTCCTCTGGCAAAAGTAGCCTTTGGCTCCTCCAAGAGTCCTTGAAGTAAATATAGGGAACCTGAACTTTCTCATACAAGAAACCATTTTGATGCTCAGTCAATACAGTGAAGATAAAATTGCCTCCTGTTGTTAAAAATATATGTGCACAAACATAAGAGTTTAGGGCCTTGCTGGTTTTGATCTTGTTAACTACGTACAAGTGACATTCTTGCTTTGCTAGAACTGTCGCCCTGGTTTTACANCAAGCCATAATTAATGACACTAATTAGAATCTGACTGCAGTTTTCCTGACTAGACAAAACCAGCATTTATTTACTCTAGGTTCCAGCTTCCAGCAGAGTTCTGGCTGCAGTGATCATTCCGTGTAGGTACATAGGTTAGGCTGAATGCTCCCACAGAGAGTGGCTGGAGCACATAGAACACTCTTGAGCATCAGAGCATGCAATGGTGGGCATCACATTTTAAGAGAAACATTTCTTTAAACCTAAAGGACTCCAAAGGGAGCTAGTAACTATGGTAGCAAATGAAAAAAAAATTCCACAAAAAAAAAAAAAAAAAAACCAAACCAAAAAAAACCCAAACCAAACCAAAAACAAACAAACGAGAAACCCAACAAAACCAAAGGGAAACAAAAAACAAACAAAAAAACCCCACAAAAACCTTCACATTATATTAGAAGCTGGTGAAAGAAATGGTGTGGTTAGTTAGGATGGCAAACAGGGAAGGAAAACCTATGAAAGATTAGTATAAGAGATAGTGATTAGTTCTTCTGTATGCCCACGCCCTGTAGGACAAGAGGTAATCAGCTTAGTTTGCAGTAAGGGAGATTGAGGTTAGATATTAGGAGAAACTTTCTCACTACCCTGACAGATCAGCACTGCAGGAGGTTACCACGAAATGCTCTGGGGTGGTCTGGTCACAGGCTTTAGGAACAGCACTGACTTTACCAGAATGGCTCAGCTCCTCTGGATCTGTATCCCAGCAGGCTAGATCTGTCCTGACCACACAATAACCCATGACATAAAGATAATTGCACTTTATCTTCAGAGAAAGGGGATGATTTCTTATTCACTATAGTTTCTTATGTGACAAGCACTGTCTGCATATATATATGATCTATTCATCAGAAAACTATGATGTCAATGAAAAAAGAATTCAGTTAATTCATTCACAGCTTACCTAAGGTAAATTTACTCAATGTAACACAAGCAAAGTACTACCTGTCATTTTTTATTCTCTGGTGCAAATCTATAATGGCTGCACAGAGCTTCCCGTAGCATGTAACAGTAAAAAAACCAGAGAAGCAAGGTTCTATTTAAACCCAGTGCGTGCTCCCCTCTGGAGATCTGTGTTAAAACCCAGTCGTAGTTCATAACAGAAAATGGTCCAAAGGTCACATCCCAAGCCTCCAAAGAACTCAGTGCTGGCACCAGAGGGTTTGCCAGGACTGCAGGAGGCTGGAAAAGTGCCTGCACCAAGGAAGCCTGCAGATGGTTCCCAGAGTTAAGGGGAGACAAGAGCGTGTGAAGTTTAAAGATTTTTTTGGTGTTTGTTTTTTGTGTTGGGAGTTGTTGGGTTTTTTTTATTAGTTCCTTTTGTTTAGTCTGAAACTAAAGGGCTATATAAGACAAGGAAACCAATTAACGTCTGGGACTCCCACATGAGATCATGAGGATTAGATCTAGCACAGTCAGCTTCCACTTTACAGCCTCCTGTAGTCTTCACTGTGGGGACAGGGAAAGGAGTACTCAGATGGACTTACTTTTACAGCTTTTACTATTTTTAAAAAATTTTTTTTAATCCTGAATAAATTAAAACCCTTTAATGATGTAAACCTACAGTTACCACACTTATGAAGTCATGCAGCCTACTTGCATTAAGTTACTATTATTAAATTACTTATATAAAATATGATCTGAATGAGAGTTTCAAGCTGCAGCTTCTGCTGAGAAACAAAGCAGCTGAACAAATGAACACTGAATAGTGGGGGTTTAGATCAAGAAATTGGAAATATTTGCAGTACAATGCAGGATAGATCTTTACCAGTGCTTATAGAATCACTGCAGTAGAGACAGCCAGCTGGTTTTCCTCCCTTCCACCTGCTGCACTACAAAAATATGCACTTATATGTAAGCGGTGATAGAAAAGAACAGTATTGATAGAACTGTTCCAGCCTGAGACTGAGGAAGAGAAAGGGGTTACCCTGGCAAGACTAGGAAGTAGAGATAAAATGTCCGATAAAGCACAATGCCACAAACAGAACTGGTGCAATTGCACACTAGAGAAAGGGATCAAATTATGAGAAAAATCAGAGTCTGACCAAATTATTCTTAAATACTTACCTTAAACACTATAAAAAGTACTGCCAATATGTAGGGATCAGATTCCTACCCCTTCTCATATTCAATATATAAATTGGAAAAAACTTCAGGATAATCAGTCAGCTTTAGAGTCATGTGAGGTCAATAGAGGTCCCAGGGAGAGCTGAGTTGCCCTATTTTGAGCCACCAACACTATCTGCAGCAGCATGTCACAGGACAGTTCTTATAGGAGCATCATCTCTAGCTGCTTGAAAAGCAGTTGCAAATGGAAATGCTTACTGTTGCAAACACATAGAGATGGGGGAAATGTCACCAGAAATGCACTGAAAGTCCTGCATTTATACAGCTGCTGAATACTCCATATGGCTTGTATTCCTGCAGACTGGATTCTTATAGCTTTTACTTCAGTTTTATAGCTTTGAGGTAACAACACACATGGAGGTCACTAGCTTAATTTTATGGTTTCCTGTTACCAGTAGAAAATAAATAAATGACCACAGAGCAAACTGTAAAACTGACCTGGGTAAAACCCCTTCTTCTGCATCCTAGGCTGGTCCCCTAACTGCTCTCACTTGCAATTTAACGTTCAGGTATATTTTATTAAGGAATGAGACAGACTGTTCAACGTACCCAAAATGACTCTCTGTGTCACCAGAATGTCTGTGTTCTTGGACACGATAGCTCCTGAGAAGGGGGGCCAAATGTCCATGAGGTCTGATGGCAAGGTGGTCAGCTTGTTGCTGGATAGGTCCAGGTAGGTGAGGTTTCTCAGGTAGCGGCCAGCATCAGCAGGAATGCTGGTCATTTTGTTGTTGTGCAGATCAAGAGTCCGCAAGTTGGGCATCTCTGCCAGGGATTCCCAAGGGAAAGTTGAAAGCAGATTACCATCCAGCCTCAGCTCATGCAGTAGTTTCAAGTTATAGAAGCTGCTGATATCGATGTTGGCTACAGAGTTGTAAGTGATCCACAGGTATTTGAGATCTACCAGGTAGTAAAAGGCTTCCGTCGGAATCCTTCGTATGACGGTTTTCTCTATACGAAGTTTTACAGTATCCACAGGAACGTTCACAGGGATCTCATACATGTCAGGGTCATTACAGAGTACAGACCTAGCATCAGGAAAAAAAAAGAAAAAGGAAAAAAAGAAGGAGAGATATATTTGAATTTATACGAAATTTCAATGTCATACTTAAATGGAAATGCTGTAACATTCTACAACACTACTACTAGAACAAAGAACATGGAAGTCAAGAACAGTCCTCTGCATTTAAAAGTTGAACAAACTCCACAAACACAGAATCTCTAAAGAGAAAAAAATATACAAACCAGAAATGACCCTTCCACATAAACCTAGATTTACTTTACTCTAAAGTATGTAAGCACCACCCTCTATGCACCCCTCACTCTACTGACAACTGAAAGACAGAAGCCATTGTACAAGGAATGTACACGTATCTCAAGTAGGAACTGCACATCCCCTTATTACAATTATTAAAATTCAAAATTAAGATCACTAATCTTTAATTTTCTGTATGATGAAGATTCAAAGTATTTTCTATATTTACCTTTCAGAATAGACTGAAAATTGAAAAGATACAATAGAAAATTCAGTAAAGAAGAGCTTTCTAGCCCTCTTTTTGATGTCTATGTATAAATTGCTTCCTTTATAGAGATGAAAAGAACTTTCTGCTCAAAATGATTTCAGTAAAATGGGACTTCTTAGCATTTTCAGTTATTTGATTTCAGGAATCAATTTCTTTGGGGTATATTGTTTGCATATACTAGCTGGAAGATTCTCCTGCCCTCACTAAGTCTATTCTTAATTTTCTCCCCCTTTTCTCTAGGTAATTCCTGTATTTTACTTTTTCCTCATGCAGCTTTAGACCAGATAGGCTGTGACACTCGACAGCAATGACAAAGAGTATCTCCTAAAATTGACAGGACAACACCAGGTCACCACATTTCAAATTAACTTACTTACTAGAAAAAATTACATGCTTTAATGCAGGTTAAAAAAAAAAAAGAAAAGAAACTACTCTATTTATTTAAACCAGAATCACCTTACACTAGTTAATTAGTTTGTAGAAACAGAAAAGACATTGCAATAGTAGGAATGTCATGGAGCAGAAAGAAATTGTCTCCCACAATAGATGAAGATTTAGAGTAGCTATTTGCTAAGTACAAAGCCATAATCACCATCTGCTCCTGTTCAGGAATGCTGCTAGCCATAGAATGCTAATGTAAAATATGCCTTCATTTCAACTATGCTAGAACTAATTTGTAATGTCTGAGAATGTTAGCTCCAGTTTCCTTAACCCTTTTGCTTGTAAATTGCCCTATATAACAAGTAATGAAACATATACCTTGTTCCAGTGCCATCACTTCTGCCATGGTAAACACAAGTGCATTGCGAAGGACAAAAGCCATGAACTTCTTCAAAAAAACCCATTAGGAGGTAGAAGCAAATAAACAGATACATGGCTTCCTCCCAGAAGAACTGACATGAAGAAATGTGAAAGCTTTATTCCCAGGCACTCGTGTGCAGTGTGCTACAAATGTGAATGCAGCCATCCATTTAGTAACAGCAGATTACAACAGATTAGCTGAGATCTGTAGTTGCTTAACCTTCAAATGTGTCCTGAATGGCATCATTTAAACCAGCTCGTTCTTTACTCTGTCAGAACACACTCTGCTTCAAATCACATCCAACCATGTTCCAAGGCTGTTTTAGTATGTAATTGTAGAGTGTGTAATAAAATATTAGTGTGGAATAAAATATCTTTCTTCTCCTAAGAGGCAGTGCATGTATTTTAGTGTCTATAAAGTGTTCCAAGGTTCCTGAAGGAAATCTAGTACACCATGAGGATATTGCATGGCATATTCTTTAATACTGAAAATGGCAAATTAATAGGAAGCCTAGATTCCAGAGCTTTTAAAAAATCCTGTAAAAACAGGGTTTTGCCAAAAATACACATATACTTTAAATAAGTTTTACACTGCAAAGCCAAACTGCATATGCACACACACATAATAATTGAAGCTGGATCTATACAGTCATCTTTTTCACCATGAATAAATCCATTGCTCATACTGACAAAGGCACTTCTTGAAAAGTAAACATCAGACCTACATAAACATAAGATTGACTTGGAAGTGATGAGAAATTACCAAAAATATTTACTCTGTTTTATGTGCCTCCCAAGTGTCAAGCTTTAGGGTACATTTTGTCACATTTTCAGGATTTGCTGTGCAGTCAAAAACACTAGAAACATGCCACTTACAAAAAAAAAGCTGTCTTCTCTACAAACTACTTTGGTTCTGTCAGTCAAAATTTTAAAAATACTTCAAATATGCTAAAACCTAATAAAGATTCTGTGGGTCAGGGTAGATATTTTGACACTCTAACATATTCACAGAAACTGAACTTTACAAAGCATATCAACATGGACACTTGGTATGGACATATACAAACATGGGGAGTATCCAGAATATCTGAAGTGTGGAAAACTTTCAAGGGAAGTTGGTGGAAAGTACTTCATGAAAGGAATTAATACATATGAAAAATCTGGGGTTACTGAACCTAAGCGCTTTGCACTTCCGTCTTTCCTGGCCCCTCTGTCACCTTGTCTAGCTCTGTAAGAGTCACAGTGGCCACTTTAATACCCGTTTTTGTTTGGGACAGACATATTGGGCCAATAAACCTCACTCTCAAAAACAAAAGTCTTGGCAGGTTTTGTCTCCTTAACTTCTCTAAAAAGAGTACTGTGACTAACACAAAACAGCCGGCTAGGAAAGATTATTATTCAAAAAGATTAATTGTCCAAAAGATTGATTAACTTGAACCCAGATTTCACTCTTTTCCATGTAACTTATGCAGGCAAACGACTGGAGTTCTGCGATGTCAATGCACTTTGAGATACACTCATGGGCAAAGCATTGTTTATGGTTATCTCTTGTCTTGTCTGACATCGCACCATTGCCAGGATTGCCCTCCGAAACCTGCAAGAAAGGGAAAACAGAAAGATCATTAGCTGGAGAACCAAATAGAAGGAAAACTTTGGTAAGATGGCCTTAACTATTACAATAGCTTTCAATTTTAGTAAAATGTACTTAATAAAGAAACATGTATTTGGAATTCAAAAGGACTTGGGTCTTTGTCACTTCCAGGTACAAAAATGTACAACTAATTTTATTTTTTAAATAAGGATCACAGCAGCTTTTGTTTATCCCAGGAGAGCATAAAGCCACAAGAAAGATGAACTTACAGAATGGGAAAAAACTCAGATGTTTTTCCATTGACTCAGCAGGATCAGGTATGTTCACCTTGGCAGAGATCACAGGCTCTGCTTGCAGGTTGGTAGCAGAGACAGGAAGAATGCCTTTTTCCAAAACACAGTCCTCAGTCAGAGGCACTAGCTTGATTAGAGCATTTGTTATGCTTGCTCAAACCAGAATAGGCTTAACCTATTTACTTTAATGAAAAGGGTCAATCCATCCTAATCCGTCAGAATATGATACATCCCAAATCAAACAAGAAAATCTACACAAGTTATATGTCCCTGAGATGAACACACTTTGGCCACAGTCATTAAAATAAGTCTGCTACTGATGAAACCCAAATTCCACACTGAATTGCCTTGAGAAAACACAAATGGGACCTTCAAATGCTATGTTAATATGTTCTCAAAAAATATGTATCAATTCAGCATGCTCTGACGATGAATTGATACAATTTATTTTAGGCTTTCCTGTCCAAAAGGTCATCTTCAGTAAATTAACAGTGGCATACCCTTTGCTCTTCACTAATCAGCTTGCCATATTTCACAGGTAATCCTTCTAAACTCAGATGATATGCTAAAATCATGAAATAGACTGGTACTAAATTTGGAACACTTACTTTTTGTTTGCAATGACATAAATGCAGGGATTATAGAATGTGGAAGATTTTGCAAAGAGAGGAGCTACGATGGCCATTGCAGGAGAAATTTTCTTTGGGTCTCCAAAGGAAGACCACAAACACACAATAGAATATGGAGACCATGCCACCAAGAACATTACAATCATCACAACAGACATCTGTAAAATGAGAGGAGCAGACACAACCAGTATTACCTCAAGACAAAGGGTTAACAACAAAACCTCACAACAAAACCTCATAACAAAAGCACATGAACCTAGGTGAAAATAGAGCTATCCTGAATGAAATAATATATAAACAAGCACACCTGACACATTCTGACAGTTTACACTGAAATCTCACATTGGAGATTTAACAGCACACCTCACTGCCATGTGTTTGGCATGGTGTCATTTCATTACATATAACATTCCTTCAAAGTCAGCACTACTCATTATGTTAAATCTGTCCATCAGGAGTTTAAATTACCAGAGAGGACTTCACATATGAATTATGGCCCCCAAAACAAGTCACTCTGGGATGTTATAACAAACAATAATATGAACAGAGACAAAAATTTAAACCAAATATTTAATTAGGCTGTTAATAAAAATGTTTCATAAAACTTAATTATGGTACCATTAAATAAAAGAAAGTAAATGTTTTTGACATATAGTTAAGGAACCCAGAAGTGTCTGCTTGGTTTAATGAAGCATTACAGACATGTTCAAGCATGATTCAGGGGAGGTATCTGAGCAGGCATGTCTTCTCTGCCTGCCTGCCAGAGAGAACAACCCAGGCATGTTGGGGTTCACACCCCAGGACACGCCATGCCACAGCCAGACCTGGACAGTGACAAACTGGGGGTACTGGAAGGTAGGAGAGGTTATCAACTGAGACAGACTTTCCTGGCTTTTGTCAGAGACATGAATCAAAAACTGGAATGGAAATCTCAAATTAATCAAGAGGACAAAACAAACCACTAAAAAAGCAACCAAAACTGCAGGGCTGCATACACACAGGTGCTGCTTACCTGTGCCCCTAGTTAGTCTTTCAGAGATGAACAAAATGAGAAACAAGAATTAAACAGCTGTGTATGAGCTGCTCTAGAGCACAATCAATACACAAGCAGTGACTCTCACAGAAGAGTGAATTTAAATACAATTTAAATACTATTTAAATACAACAATACCAAAATATAAGAAAGAAGCCTTTCATTTAGAAGTTTGGTGCATAGAAAGGTTAGAGGATGCTAATTTGCAAAAAGCAGACAATAGTCCAGTTCTGAAGAAGGATAACGCTTAACTCCAAAGCATTCATTTTTTTCTCTTTTTTTTATAACTTAATGTCTTCAACTGCAAAATAAGAAAAATGTATTTTCTTCACAAACATGAGTCTAAATTTTTAAATGAATCCGCAGTTTCAAGTATTCTGAAAGTTCTTCACAAAAGTAAACCACTCAAATTACTCCTTTTGGGTAAAAATACTATTCTTCAGAACTTAGCAATGAAATTTTTCCAAGGAATGCTAAGTTTGCACTGATAAGTAATTTAAAAACATAGGTACATACTCTTCTGTCCAATTCTCTCTCACTTTTTCATCATGCCCAACCATAAATCACATCTTTACACAAAATCAAAGGAGCTAGTGAACTTCAAGATTTCTCAAGGACTTTTATACATTAAAAGAATGTCAACCTTCCAGGCAGGATATATCATTTCATGCCATAACTCACATTTGCTACTGCTTACATAAGAGATAAGCTCAACAGACTGAAAAGAACAAGAGATTGGAATTACACAGCCTGGGAGCTGGAAATGCACTCATTCCTAGGCCATGAATTCAATTGAGAATTGACCAATCCATTTCAGACCAGACATCTGTGAACCAAGCAGAAAGCCTAAGGACTCTGCAGACACAGAGTAAAAGTTCTCCTAGGGCACCTCAGAGCTACATTTCTAGGTAACGACAGTGGAGAGAGGCAAGGAAAATTCACAGTGTTCCCAGCCTTCAAAGTAGTTATTCATCTGGAAAGGGTATTAGACCAAAAATAAAGAATCTAGTGTGATGAGTCAAGCCAAGAGTTTTCACCAAAGCTCAGTATCAGCTAATATTTAGTATGAAAGAAAAGAGGAAATGTAGTAAACCAAAATGCTTAAAAGGCCGCACCATTCCTTTGCCACTAGGACTTTAACACAAAATAACATGCTTAAAACAAAACATGCACTCATTTACCTTTGTCACATCTACTTGGTCAGACCAATCTATGTTAATGCTCTCCAGGCAGTTACTGCTGGCATATTGTTTCATTGTCCGGGAAACATTGTAATAACAGTAAAACATGACTGTTAAGGGTACAACAAAATTAACAGCAATTACACTCATTGTGTAGGAAATAAAGGACCTGATAAGACAGAAAAACAAAACAGAGTAACTTACAAATAGCCATCCAGGAAAAGTTAGCAAAGAATTAGGTATTTTGATTTGATTGTGAGATATTATAACAAGCTCTAAAATAATAAGGAAAATATTCTTTAGTTTATTTTTTTTTATTAGAAACTACAAGTATTGAAGTTTTGAAGCATAGCTCAGTTCCAATGGAGTTTTTTCTAGACTTGCTCTATGTTATTTCTATTGTTTTAAATTATTGTCAAAAATTTTGCTTCATACTTCAGAAAGGAGTTATGGCCCTACAGTGGTGAATTAAACAAATCATAGGCTTCAGTGAGCCAGCAAAGTTAAAAGAAAGTGTGAGGGGGAATCTTACGCATCATTTTTCCTCCAATTTACTGTGCACGTTGCTCCAGTGGGATCAGGAGCGTAGCTGGCCCAGCCTGCAGTAGGCATGGAAGACCAGAAGACTGCATTTATCCAGGCAGCAAGGATGAGAGTGGCATAGCTACGGGTGGTCATTCTTCTTCCTGCAGCCAAGCACAGACAGTCACAAACGGTTCTCATCTGCTGCTTCTTCCCAGTGTCAAACTGCAGTGACAAGTGGCTTCCAGCCAGCACATAATGGGTTAATAAAGACCCTTTCCAAGGCTTACAGTCCCAAACACTGTAGCAAACCTGTTTCATACTGCTGACTGACATCCCAGGCCTTGCAGCCTTTAAAGCCACTTGAACAGCATCACCCATTCCAACTCTCAGCATGCAGGCAATACCTGATCCCAGCCCCACGCTGAAAGCTCATTATGCAACAGTGCATTCAAGTACATCCTTGGAAGATTGCAGGGGAGGAATTAACTGTTACAACACAGCTGTGACAGAGGAGGGGAAAACACCCAGGGTGGTGTTAACAGCAACAGAGGCACACACCTGCTTGACAGAGGTCAAAACCTCACACAGCCAGAGCCTTTTTGAGTGTTCTCTGTATGGATGTGGCCCTCTAAAGACTGAAAATGGCCATGAAAACACAATTTATAAACACAGTATCAGCCTAATGATTAATTTTTCAGTTTAACAAGCAGTATGCCAACTTACTTAACCAGGTACTGTAAATTCAAGTTATGCCCAGCACTGTAATTATGGAGTCATCCATGAGAAAACAATACAATCAAATCAGAATTTTACTCCTCCCAACAGTGACTGCGTTTTGGCCCTAAGTACAGTACCTATATCAGGCCTGCAGATGGTCAGGTAACGGTCAACAGCAACAACAGTCAGCAAACCAATACTCGCCATCCCAAAAAAGATATTTAAGGCAGCATAGATCTGAGATTAAAACAAACAAGCAAGAAAATAATTTCTGAGAAATCTTTCAAAGGCACAAGCACAAATTTGTGTACTGAATCAACACAATTCAGCCAGAGTTCTCTTCCATAAGCAAGGTCTTGAAGGAACTGATTCAATGCAGGCAATTTGAAGGTGGCTTATTAAAAACTAAACATTTCAAAAGCACCTGCTTGTGTGCACATTGGAAATCCTAAAGACAGCAGTCTCAAAAATCAAAGAAACACTGTCCTACAATAAATAAATTTTGAGGTTCAGAGTTTGGAGGGGTTTATTTCATGTTTTCAATATATGTTAAGGAAACCTGGGGAGCATTTGGTCCATCAGAAAGTTACAGCTTTAGCAAATGTGATTTATCACTCTTTATCTGTTGTATAACCACTTATTTTGCAGATATGGCCCACTGATTTACCCCCTCAGGCTCCATTTTGATGTGTGTCAGATCTTTAGCACAGAGTGACATGCTGCAATCCCAGCATGCTCCAAATGCATCTGCCCCATCATCCCATAGGAAGCCTGAGCAGGAAGGATGACTGGAGAGCTGTGTTACCACTGGCACCCCAGTAATAGAGAGCCCTGAGCCAGAGCATGTGGCACCAACAGTTGTAATAGAACCACATGGCATTCAGCCATCTCAGACCACAGGATTCATTTGGTTTAGGTTGACATGAGTTGTGCTTCAAGTGGCCTTAACTCTCAAAGCCTTGGTAGTGAGAGCTCACATCAACCTGAACATACCACAAGTTAATCCAGACCCAAAGATGTTAAAAGTGAGGCTTCCTGCCCAACAGTGACTGAATTTTGAGTTTGAAGTAACTCTCTACTGAGGCAAGTGATATCAGATTGTGATAAGCATCCCTTATTTAAATGTCCAAAATATCTGCCTTATGACACATTTTCAGTATATGCCTCCACATTACTACTCATGCTCCTGGGCACCTAAGCCCAACAGTCTATCAATAATGTAAATTAAAATCACAATACACAGTCAGCAAAGGCCACCATCTCTCTGCTATGGAATTATACATTTTTCAGTCAGTCTGTTCTTAAAAACAGATAGCTATTAAAATTAGGCTAAATGTGTAATGCAGACCAAGAGCCTTAGAGGCCTTCACTTTGGATATTCTATTAGTCCCAACCAAAAAGGACATGCATTTGCCAAGGAGAACTCACCAAGATCTGTCAAGCTCGCCATCAAAACAGTAGCCACAATCAAAATCTTTTAACTATCAGTGCAATCATCAAATGTACCTGTGCTACTATAATCATCTTCATTTCAGAATCTGATTTTGTAAGCATTCTTAAAGCTGTTTCAAAATATTTCAAAATGTCCAGTTGATAGATACAAGGTTACACTTCAATGTTTTGAGATTGTAAATATGAGTTTCAAGTGAAATTTACACCAAGTACTGTCTCCAGAAATTGCTGACATCACAAAACATCAGCTTCAGGTCCAGAGTCAAATTCTGCATCTCCACCTTATCTCTTAAAACAACATGAGGTGGAACCATTACTTATTTCTCAGTTTGCTTTTAAGTGCTCAAAGCTTTCTCTCTAACTGAATTGCAATACCTGGCATCCAGTATATCCAAATTTCCAGCTTCCATGCAGGTCTGAGGCAGCAGACATGGGGTAACCAATGCCACTAACACCAATGTCAGTAAAAGCCAAGTTGATAATAATTGCGTTGGTTGCTGTCCGAAGCTCTTTGTACTTCACAAAGATGCCCAACACAACAATGTTACTGAAAATGCTTATCACTCCTGTAAAAACAGAAAAAGGAAAACTTTACGAAAGGTACACAGCAGCCAGTAATACACATGCAGAGGAAAATGCAGCCTATTGTAATGTGTAAGTCCCAAAAGAGATTTATTTTCAGTCAAGTGCAATTTTGCAAAGAGGATAGACACCTGAAAAGGAGAAAAAAGCTTTTCCAATTAGGCAGCCTTCACTTGAATTCAGTGAACGCCAACAGTGGAGCATTTGCCAAACCTGAGACTATTGATGCAATGACAACAAGCACAGCAGAAATTCAAATGCATCTAGGATTACACTTCAAACACTCTGGCCACTAAGTAGAGTGCTGACCTCCACGGTAAAGAAAAATGCAGGTTGGTGACTGGCAAAAAAAAAAGTGTGGGAAAGAAAATTTATGCACCTGATCTAGCAGAAGGCCCCTGCCAACCCCTGAGATTCAGTAATTTTAAAATCAGATGAGGCAAAATCATGATTAATCCTCAGCTATTTCTCTTTTAACACCACCAAGGATGTCTGTTCTCAGGTGCAGCTCTCCCATTGGAGGTCCAACATCTTTTGGCCACACAGATACCATCAGCTATCATATTCATATACTCCCACATTTCAGGAATGACACTGATCCTGTGTGCTCCTAAAATAAAAAAAACAAGGAGTTGAGGATCTGATCAGAAATGAACACCAGAATAAAAAAAACCACTTGCAGTTCCAGTTGTGTGAGCTCTCCTGTTGACAGATACCATGTCAGCTCTTGGGAGAGAGAGAGCAAAAAAGAATCACAAGTTTGATAATACAGGCTTCTTACAAGGCATGTTTTAACAGATATTACAGCTACCAATATTGAAATCAGTCATACAAGAGGACTGTAAACTTGCATCCTCAGGGTGAAGGTAAGATCCTTCTAGACACACTTAAATTTAATAATTCAGAGTCCAGTCTTAAAAGTAAGGGGGGAGAGGGGAGGCAACAAAAAACAGGGAAGAAAAAGTTGAACCTATAGTCATTAAAAATTTTAGTATCACTAAAATAAACTAATAATAATAGAGCAAAAAATGTTTTGAGGAACAAAATGTAAGATGGAAGATGGATTCCATCTTGAACAAAGCGAGAAAAAATATGCAGATACAAGAAATGCTCTCTCCTGTTTCTGAGGACCAGGTCAAGCAGATGAATGAGGTTTCTCCAGGCAGCAGTTAAGCAGTGCCCATCAAAAGAGCAATGAAGCTCGTCAAAGTGCTGAAGCACAAATCTTATGAGGAGCAGCTGAGGGAGCCGGGGTTGTCCAGCCTGGAGAAAAGGAGGCTCAGGTTGACCTTATTGCTCTTTAAAACCACCTGAAAGGAGGCTGCAGCCAGGTGGGGGTTGGTCTCTTTTCCCAAGGAACAAGCAACAGGGTGAGAGGAAATGGCCTCAAGTTGCACCAGGGAAGAGTACTTTTGGATACTAGGAAAAATTTCTCACTGAAAGAGTTATCAAGCATTGGAACAGGCTGCCAGGAAAGTGGTTGAGTTGCCATCCCTTGGAATATGCAGATATGGTGCTTAGGCACATAGTTTAGAGTTGGATATGGCTATGTTGAGTAGGAGAATCAAAATTTAAAAAATCAGGTACATGTATAACATGGAATTTACCTTCCCAGCTAGCATTTTAAAATTATACCAGAGCATTTCACCACTGTAAGCAGAAAGGCACCCATGAGGCAGTATAGCTTGCTGCAGCCTGAGTTATGCCTGTTGTCATCACAAAAATGAATACACTGACCAGTGTAATGCTTAACAATTACTTCCTTCCCAGAAAAAAGAGAGAAACACTTTGTAAAAGTGGCATAATGATGAACACTGTACCCAGACTTCATTCTTATTCTTATACATCTGCTTATTAACAAGGCGTAAATCTTCCAGATGTGAAATTTGCTGCGGTAAGGCATTTGCAAAGCAATAAATCATACTTTCAAATATGTTATGGACTTCATCGTCAAAAACATTTCTCTCATTAAGAAAGTAAAGATTTACTAGACTCCCCCAGCTATAATTAGAAATGAAAAATGAAAAAAACCTAAAACCACAAAGTAATCCAACTTTTTTTCCCCAAGACATTTAATTTCCATGTAAGATTAAGAAAGAAAAGCTGGGTTGATTCTGGCTAATTCCATAGATCACCAGTGATAGCTTTGATCCTGAACACCAGCTGGTCAAAACTACCTGAAAATATCAACTTGTTACATACAACACAATCAATTTTAATGAAAATATAAGAGATATATCTAGGCTTCCAATACTCGACTATTATCTATCTCTACAGCTTCTTAAGAAGCCTACTGATCTGTGTAGCTGTTCTATTAATTTCTTTAAAGACCTTAAATAAATTATTGTCTTTGCATCCAAAAATATCCACTTTTCCAGAACAGCAATTTGATACTCACTACTTCAGACATATATGCTAAATAAACTGCAACCACCAGTGATACTATTTCATATAAATGTAAAATACATTAACATTTAAAAGTATTTTAAAATCTAACTACAACATGGAAAAATTTGTAGTACAGTCAATGAATAAAGAATAAACTGATTTGATTATCCATAATAAAGGTATAGAAGGCCTGTTTACAAACACAGTACATTTCAGTTTTGATTAGGAGGATATTTCATTACTATGTCACTCAATGCTTCAGAAAAGCACTACTGAAGCAGTTGTGGTTATACAATGAGAAAGTTTTTAAGGGGAGGAAAAAAATAATTCTCTAATCATTCAAGTTTAGCCAAAAACCACTGCTGTGACAGGGAGCAAACATGATGTGAAGCCTCACAGCGTGCTTTTCTAACACGTGTCATTGGTGAAAAATATAGTTGCAACTGGAATCTGCTCTTCTCTGATTAATGACCAGCTCCCTCCCTCTAAGTCACATTCCAACCCTTCCCCTTCCATCTCCCTAATAGACACCCGCTCACATGCTCAGACTACACATATATTACTACAAACATGTGGCCCAGGAGAAGTCTCAAGATAGTTTCAAGCACATCACAGAAAAATGCAAGATGTGACAGCTATGCCCTATTTTTATCACTTTTGCAAGCTGGCAGAAATTAATTCTCACTCTCTTCTATAATTACGTATCAACAAAATGTATTTTTTGAGACACAACACTGCCTTCAAATATAGAGCAGAAAACTTAAGATTCTGCACACTTCAGATGTTTCTGCATATTTCAGTCATGCAACTGATTGCTAACTTGTCAGTAAACATGGAGAAAAGCCATCAGACAGCTAATATGAAATGAGATACCATCACTGCCACTATACAAAATGAGCATTCAGATCTACAAGTTCTATTTTAAAAAGTTACGCAACAGTTTGCCAATGCCCATACCTGCTGTTATTAAGTAAGCTGCAACTATGTTGTGCTCAGTCTGTGTGAAGGCTGAATGAGCTTCTTTGTCACTTTCTGAGGAATTGGATGAGTCATTCCAATGCATTTTCAACAAAAGACTGTCGTCTCTATCCTCTGCAATAATTCATCAAGAAGACGAAACACTACAAAACCCTGTCAGGCAAATTCTTTCATTATTCAACAGACTCACTGAACAATCAAAAGAAGGAGGATAGGGAGGAGTTCCCCCCACCACTGACAGCTTCCAAGCATGATTTAATTGGACTAAAGTGGAAAGAAGTTTACGCTCCCAATCTGTGCAGGAGATTGTTAATTAAAACAAAGAGCAGCACAGAACTGAGTAAGTTTTGAACAGTATGCTTAAACTTCATTCTTACTGGTAATGAGATTAACTGTCACATGCCCCCAAACTTTTTTCCCCTCAAACCTCTTGTGCAATGCTTTGGAAACCTCAACAAAAGTTGACTCAGTTCAATCAATCACCAGCCCGGCTTGGAACTAATTCCCATCATCACACAAAGCACAAAAACCTGCAGTACAACATGAAGAGACAAACAGCAGTTTCCTTAAAAACAGGATACATTTACTCTAAAGCCCATCCCTTCAAATCTTTAAAGATTTACTTCTTCAAGACTCTTTGCTTGATTTAAACTCCCTGACAAGACACAAGAAAAACACATTCCAGTATTTTCCAAAGTGAAGCATGACTTTCACAAAACTCAGCTGCTACATTTCTAAAATAGCCTGGTCTATAAAAAAATGGTTGTTCAATATGCCTCCCTCTCCTAAACACAATACATGTAAGCTTACTTTGGACAAATTTTCCAAAGCATCTTACTGGGCATTTTTCAAAGACCTGAGCAGCAAAAGCTCATGTTTTCTTCCCTTCAGTGATGAAGTACCAGCACACCAACAGACAACCTGCATCTTTCACCCATTTGCATATAAAGGCAAGAAAGTTTTTATATAAAACTTGTGCAGTCACAGCATTTAGTCATCATTACTACACACGATTTCACTTCACAGTCCTACGAGCAAATGTTTTCTTTAATACCCCACATCTACACCCACAGGTCTCAGGGTACTTCCATTATTACAGTGTTTTTCCTGTCAAAAGAGGATTAGGCAAAAACAGAGTGGGAGGGTTCTGAAAGATGGTCTGTTTGCAATGAAGCCACTTTCCTCGTGCAACACTGTCCTGCCCTGAAAGATAAAGGCATGGTGATAATTTGTTATCTTTGCTTTCCTCCTCTGACACTTTGGCAAGATTTTCAAAAGCATCTCAGATCTTGCAGCTTCCACAGAAGTCGGAGCTTGCAATGCTGAATGTCTCAGAAAAGCAAGCCATTACTATTTTTACTATTTTACAGGGTTCCAGATGTACAGTAGCAATTAACAAAAGAAATTTTATACTTGATTAAAATACAACTTTCCAGTATGTGCAGTCCCTCCTATGTACCATCACACTGTTTCTCTTCCTTCTTAAATTTGACTAATTTTACAGCGAGTGGAATTGACAGAAAAAAGTCAAAACTAAAGACAGACATCATCAAAAGCGTTTTTTCTGCAACACTGTAGTTCATAAAATAAAGCACAAAAGATAAAACATTAAATATTGAGGTTTACAAATAATTCAGGAAGATGGAACCACAGCTTCTAAGCCAGATGAAATATGTCTTACCATATTGCTTATAAATACTGGTGTAAGAAAGAATATAAAATCCAAAACCTCAGGCTGCTTTCCTCCTCCAATAACACAGCTTTACTGGTGTCAGAGGGGCACTTTATAAAGTCATGCTTTTCCTTCCCACTTGTCCCAAATCAGTAGCAAAATGTAACTTCTATTTAAATCCATTCTTCAATTTGCATGTATCTCTATACATATGTGGGGCAATGCAATGCAAGCTGCTTTCAGTTACATATAAAATATGTATCAATGCATGAATGATGGGAGTAGAGAAACATACCTTTTTCATTAAAAATAATTAAATTGGAAACCAAAACCAATCCCAAGCCTCTTTCTTTCCTGCTTCCAGCAGTAACCCTGCTAACAAACCCGTCCCAAACCCAACCCCTCCCACATTTACTACCCCCTCCACCGCTGGAGGGCTCTCTTCAATCTTTTCCCAAAGGGATGCAAACGGTTCAAATCCCAAGGAAAACAAATTAGTAACTTACCTTTCTCCTCATTCACAAAGACTTTTACTAGATTTAAACTGCTGGTTAGAAAAGTTTCATTCTATAGAGATTTTCAGCTGACAGAAGAAAACACCCTCAAAAATGCATGACTCCATAAAGATTTTTACTTGCTATACATCACACAATAGCTACATTTTTTTTTAAATACAAAACACTGTTTCTTGCCAAGATGATGCTTTACACAACCGCAAATTGCACCCGTACGTGTGTGACAGTCCAGCATTTTTCCAGGCAAACAATCACATCTACGAGTTGGTGCCAGAGAAAATCCTTCCGGTTCTACAACTGCCAATGCTGTAGACTTTACATTAAAATACCACAATTATTTTCTGCATTTCATCAAATTTCTCTGACAAAGTAACATAGCAAATCTATGAACTACATTGAGCCATCCTATCCCAGCATCTTCAGAAAACACAAGGAAAATAACAAGTCTGCAAGAGGCACTAAAACCACCATTCACAATAGGTAACAATTTCAGCTTTATAATACACCTCCATTTATTACCCTCTGTTTACGGAGGATTTAGATCCCAAATAGAAAAAAAAAAGACACCAAAATTTTGGTATGGCATGGACAAAAGGCTCCAGGTCTTCTAAATATTTGTAAGCAATCTGATCCTGGTGATGCAGCAGCTGTCGGTTTCAAAATCAGCTGAAAGTCGGACCCTGCACCTGGGCCAAACACTGCCATGGCAGTGGAAGAGGACACAGGCAGGTGACACCACTGCTGCTGCACACTGTGGGCTGCTCTGAAGCCTATCTGAGCTTCAGAGGAATATTCAGGACAGCAACCCCGCTTTGTGTTGCTGGAGCAGGCAGCAGGTGAGAAACTATTTCGATGGTCCAGCTATGTGCTCCAAAGGCTGCCAGAAAGGGGAATACAGGGAACATCAAACCATCATCCAGAGCCCACACTAACACCTCGCCTCCACTCCCCTAGCTTCAGACTGCACTGTGACTTTTCTTCCCCTGACACTACAACTACTTGAAATTTGCCATTCTGCCAACATACCTATTTCTGTCAGGGTATCTGTGAGCCCCTCTCCTATTCTCTCCAGCAGCAGCAGCACAGAGTATCTATAATTCCTCACATACGTAAAACTGCAACATTTAACTTACTAAGATGAGGAGCACCGTGACAGACTCACAGACTCACAGACAGAATTTGAAATAAAAGTTCAAGACTGAGAGAAATGTGTCATAAAAAATAGAGAACCTCTTAGTTCATTACAGCATTACACTGCAGACATCCTAATTTGTTGAGACTGAGTTGTCATCTATTACAGTTAGCACCTTACTAATATTGAGGGCAGGGTCACACCATGGCACAGAGAAAACAAGGCAGAACAGGGACTGAATGCGCCTTCCAAATACCACCCTACCCCAGAATGGAGAAGGCAAAAAAGGCCATCATCATATGGCAAACACATCCAGACAGTTTCCTCATGTGTTTTTCCATCCTAAGAACATCCTACAACTTCCATGGAAATCTAAGATTATAAAGTTTCTCTGAGTATTTGCATAAAATCCATCCAGCATTGTTTGCATGCATAGGCCGTGCCAGAACATTTCCTCATGCATTTCTCCATTGGGACTGCAATCCCTTCCCTATAACCAAGAGGTCAATCTTTCCTCCAGAGCTGCAGTGGATATTCCTGTTCAGCCCCTCTGCACACCGAGGTCAAAGCCTTTGCTTTGGCCTTGCAGTGCCTTAGGCTGACTAGTGCTCCATCTGCTGAGAGACTCAGCACACACAGCTGCTCCTGGGCTGCCAGGCAGCACTGCCTGCAGGCAAACACTGCCTGCCACACCCTGCACTTCACAGGCCAGGGCAGGAGCATTCTGACACCCTGGGAAAAAGCATGGCCCTAAAGAACAGCGAAGAGCAGCATGAATTTGGGCATAAGAATGAGGACTGTGTTATGTAAGTCTTCCATAACTAGAACAGTAAGGAAAGAGGATTGAGCCAGCTGCCCACCATTGAAGCATCAGTGAAGAAAGTCAGCACAGCAGAGGATCCAGCTGCAAACATGACAGAAGTACTGACACTGCAGCTGCATTTGGTTTGTGTTGTTCAGCTGCAATGTGGAATGCCCAAAATGCAATTACTTGCATAGAATTTAGATAAAAGGCAATTCTGTAACACCTTAAAGCGCTGAGACACTCAGGCCTAGCAATGCACTGCAACAAAAGCCTAAATCATTCTCAGAGTTCTGGATTTAACCGACCTGGTTAAAGCTAGGCTGGTAGCAATACCAGGAAAAAACTGAAATTCCTCATTTCCTGAATTGCCTGGGGTTATCAGCAGACTCAGCTTCTTTTCACAAAACCAGACCTAGCAGAAATTCAATATTCTGTGTTTTTTAAGCTGAAGAACATTTTTACCTATTATCCTATGCAGCATCTATTAACATTTAAATGAATTCTTTACCATTTGTTTTTCCACTCTTTCAAGTTTTGTTCCAGAGATTATTAAAAGGAATGGTCACATTTGTTAAAACATGCAGTAACTGTCCAATCCTGGTACTGAAAAATTACCTGTTGCCTTTGTTAAGCAGAAGGCTAACATAATTAATCTGACTGTTACTGTCTTCATCATTAAAAAGTGTAATAACACAATCAATTCTGAAAGGAACTTTTTTGACACTGAACAAGATGTTCAAAATACTTGCACATACATTATTCTACAGACCCCTTTTCAAACTTGCTAGGAGTCTAGGAAAACAGACTCCTGGTTCCAGCTGAAAATCAGGGATGTTCTAGTTTTCACCTATTTTATTTCCAAAAATCCAGAGTAGAGGGGCACCCTGGTCTCCTCCATCCTTAGGAAGACACAGTCACTATCTTTGCAACAATCCTCATTATGCATCCAACTAAAGAGACCAGATCTTGGGCAGATTTCTTCATGCCTTTCTAAGCAATATAAAAGCACGGTGTGCAGAGGAGCCCCATGATGGGCTATTTAATCTCAGCCCCACACAAGCCCACAGCACCACAGAGATGCAGTACCAGGACATCAAAACCTCAAGAGAAACAGGCTAAGGGGGCCTGCAGGGCCAGTTAAAAACCCTTAACATTGTAGTATCAGTGTAATTAGATACCATTAGATGACTGAAGTATAGTATCAAACTTGTCTTGTTCATTAGACAGCAGCTTCTAAGAAGACTATGTCTTAATGCCTTTGGCTTTCATTAAGATTTGTACAGAAAAATTCACAAAATATACATTGCTGTCTTCTCTTTCATACATTATTATGCATTTTAAAAAATTATCAACACAAAAGTTTGAAATTTCATTTATAAAAAAAAGGTTCACAAAGGTTGTTTAAACAGCATGTCCATTTCAGAGCAACCCAGAAGATTCAATATAAAAGGAGGGATGAGAACCAGGGATCAGTCATGCATAGGCTCACACTGATGTATGTGCACACAGTGAACCTGCAGGGTCTTCTAAAAAACCATTTCAATTCACTGTTTACTCCAAACTCCAACACGGAGTCAAGCACTGAATGCACTGCTTGTCAGAAACAAACAGTTTAAGAATAACATTGAATCATGGCTTAGTTAGAATAGTTTACACACATTCCGAGTCTTCAGCTCTTCTCCTGGGGCTACACTCTCCTCATGTATCCATCAAGAGTCATTAGGTGTAAAAAGTATTGTCATTTGTAGCATCAAGTTCATTATAAAAAGATTTTCAGAGTCCTTTACAAAAATTTTTCATCGTTCTTTGCTGATGACATGATAAGGAGATAGTCATGGATCCATTTTTAATGTCCTCTTCCTATTTTAAGAGAAAAGAAAAAATACATCAAGTCATATCTTAGTTGTATTTAAAGCAAATTCTTACATAGCATTGAATGAGCTGATGGAATAAAAGGCAAACAACTAACGTGGTTTTACACACACCGATCAACGAATGCAGAACATGGTGCTTCAGTTTAAGCTACTGGGATGCACAGAAATCTCTCAGAACTATAAACATCGATAATACATTAAAAATCACAACATTCTGTTTTATATTTATAAGCTTTAGCAATCAGGAGCTATTCTTATTCCTGAAAGGTAAAACCACACACTCACCCCGAAAGCCTCCTCCACCACCTCTTCCTCCTCTGAATCCTCCTCCTCTTCCTCCGCCTCTGCCTCCTCCAAATCCTCCTAAATGAAAGAGAGAAATTACCCTTTGAGGAGCATATAAATTCTTGGTTATGTGCAACAATTTATTTCATTGACAGCTTCTGAAATGAAATGAACAACAACAAAAAACCAGAAACTGTCAATTGCTGGACAGTTACCACGTCAATTACTTGTACCTTTTCTCTTCTAGGGACCATGTGGAGCATTTTAGGTATTGCTTAGTATCTGATATACCATGGCCAAAATACTAAAGAGACTTAACAATTAACTTCTTTCACAAGATGAAAAAATGAATTACATATATTAACCAGTAATTGATTACAACCACTAGTAATTATTATCTATTAATTACAACTCCACAGAACATTAAAACAAACCAACCAAATCACTCTGAAACACATGTGCCTTGCTGCAAAGGGGCACAGTATGGAAAAGAGGCAAAAAAACACAATGTAAGAAAAAATAAACTTCAGCTTTCATTGAAGAGTACACCACAGGTGATGTACAAAAAGCTTTCTGTCTTTGTTATAAACCAGCATCCTCTCCTCCCTATGCTTTGGAGCTGTTAATTAGGTAGCTTAGAAGCCTAAGTCTTGCCACTGGAAAGATATCACTGCCTTTTCTATTATGTCAAACAGAAACATGAGTAACATTTCTCTTTGCAATACAGCTATTGATATTCATACTCACCAGCAGCTTTAAAAAAAAAAAAAAGGACAAATACTCCACAAAACGAATGACCAAAACAAGGCATGGCATCTCAAATAAATCCAACATTCTGCAGCTTTCATCCTTGTGATCTTACCTCTACCACCGCCTCTTCCTCCCCCCCGTCCACCACCACGTCCTCCTCTACCACCTCCTCTGGGAGCACCTTTTTCTCCAGGGGGCCTGGGCAAAAATCTTTGAAGGGGTAGCAGCTTTGCTGGATCGATGTAAAACTGCAGGAAGAGAGTTCCATTAGGCTTTCAAAATACCAAGACTAAAAGGCACATTAATATCTTCCTTTACAAATATCCACAATTTGGTCTTACCCCATTATGTCAAATTGTCCTTTGCAAATAGCCAAATAGAGAAAGAACACAGGAAGTAAATCACAGTAGTAAAAAGCTGCCAAAATATAGGTGATATTTGTGTGATTTTCATTTGTTGTATCTTTTCTCGTGGGGCAGGGAGAAGGAATAGCGTGGCAAATACAAAACTGAAAAAGAAGAGGAACTTAATGCCTATGTTTACAAAGGACAACCAGTTTTTAAAGTTATTAAAAGCTTAATAAAGTTTTTATTATCTGCTGACAGAGTAGACTTACCTAACTGATGACATACAGTAAAATTCTATCATTGAGATTGACTTACCTTTTGCATTTTTTTAAATGAAGAGGCTTTCATGTTCTCAGACAGTTTCACTGAAAAATACTGTTAGTTTTTTTAAGGAGCATTGCAGTAGTAAAACATTATAAACTGTGATTTTGATCAGTATATGAGAGGAACATCCAGACATTGTCTAAGTTAGTATTTTATAAATTCAGCTAAACTTCATCACAATTGCAATTAAAAGTGATTTAAACCTGCACATTTTACTTCACATTTAATGTGGGCGAGGAGAATACGTGCAGCTAGTGACTGATGCTTAACCAACCAACACAGGCTGAGTCTTACTGACACGGTACAGGGTTACTCCCACAGCTATCCTGCTTTTGTCATGGATTCTGTCCATCTGGCAGTAACAACAGAACATACTCAGTGTCTCTGTGTCAAGCTGGCTTTGCCAGAGGACATCCTGGTACATCCCACTTTTATGGGCAGGTTAAGAAATAAATTGGACAATGAGCAACAGGACATCTTAGTCACTTAACTTACTTTGTAATTAAATAATGAGCTGGAGCATGACCAAGGTCCCCTAATGCACAAAAAAAACACCAGGCCCTGGCTCCAGCTCTGTTACAGTTTAGTAATCTATAGCAGAAAATGTGGTCAGTTAGCCAGAAAAAGTAACAACTCAAACCACCATGGATCCAAAAGACATCATCTGATTGACTTGAAGTACTCCGTCATATCAAAAAAGCTCTAAGACAGGCACTTAATGTGAATGGAGCACCCACTGACACCAACAGCTGCAGCTACACTTGTGCCTGTTCACATATAACTGGTAGCCAAACCCTGAACTATTCTATAATCTTAGAGAAAACCCATTAATTATCCAATCAATTTTTTAAAAATATATATTGTAAGTCACACATTTTTTTGAAGGATACAAAGTCTCTCAGCTGTCCAAAGATTTCATCCACTTTGCCGATCTGCTCCTTGTTCTCCAGGAACACTGGGGCATTGAAGTAAGGCACCTTGTTTTCTTCTGTTTTACATTTACAGACAAGGTCATCTTCACAGGGATGCATGAACTCTCCCAGAACTGAAATAAAGAGCAAACAAGCTCAAGATCTGGCACAGACACTCTAAATTAAACAAATAAAGTTTCTCCATGTAACTTACAAACTACCCTTTCTGGAGGGCCCTGGTCATATCCTCCTCTGTTGAAGCCTCCTCTTCCACCTCCCCGTCCAAAGCCACCTCGGCCGCCACGGTTGAAGCCGCCTCTGTCACCGCCACCTCCTCCACGGTTGAAGCCACCTCCTCTTCCTCCTCCACCTCCTCTTCCACGAAAAGACATTCTCTACTGCCTCCTGAATTGTGGACAAAAATCAGTTGTTTAAGATACAAAAGATGTGTCACGTTTGCTTTGCTGTACAAATTACAGTCTCCTGTCAGCCTGGTTTGTTAATTTAATGGTTTGCCCTTTTCAAACCTCACTAGAACCATGCTGGCCTATGAAAAATCAAGTTTACACCTAAGATGTCATCCACTGCAACATTCACCTGCAAAAAGTGAGTAGCAGGGACCAGCACCTTCTTCACTCATCTGCATAAAGGCTGATGACACTCTCCAGCCCCACAAGTAAGCAGCACAAAGTGAGAACATCATAGAATGGTTTGGGTTGGAAGGGATCCCAAAGATCATCTACTTCCAACCCTCCTGCCATGGGCAGGGACACCTTCCACAGGCTGTACAGGGCCCCATTCAGCCTGGCCTTGAACACTCCCTANGCCGGTACCGGGGGTCGCCCCGAGCCTTCCGCTCGGCCCCGTTAAACCTCCGGAGGTTCCCACGGGCCGCGCACCCGCAGCGCCTCGTGGGGCCCTCGGGACCCCGGCTCCCGGGCCCATTCCCCGAGGGGTGACGGACAGAAGGACGGACAGACAGACGGACACGGCACGGACATACCTACACGTGCGCGCCGCCCCGGCCCGGAAACACCCGCGCTGCCGCCAACAGGGCTGCCTGCCGTAAATGACAGGGCACGGGCCGGCCGACACTGTCGCAAAGGGGTGTCCATGCCCAGTGATCGCCGCGCGGCGGGAGCGCGCATCCCGCGGGAGTGCGGCGTGAGCGCGCACCCACCGAGGGGGGCTCTGCACATGCACCCCGTGTATAACACCGTGTGTAACAACATGGACCTTTCACAGCCACCTGGCACCTGTGAACAGTCGAACAGCCTGTGTGATGATCGATCGGACTGCTCTGGGCNTGAACAAACCCCACTCTCAGCCTGACTGCAGAGCAGAGGTGCTCCAGCTCTGTGACCATCTTCGTGGACTCCTCTGGATCTGCTCCAAAAACTCCACATCTCTTCTGTGTTGTGGACCCTTCCCAGAGCTGATGCAGCACTGCAGGTGGGGTCTCAGCNCGCGGGAGTGCGGCGTGAGCGCGCACCCACCGAGGGGGGCTCTGCACATGCACCCCGTGTATAACAACGTGTGTAACAACATGGACCTTTCACAGCCACCTGGCACCTGTGAACAGTCGAACAGCCTGTGTGATGATCGATCGGACTGCTCTGGGCAAAGAAAAAACAAGAAAACAAAAGTATAACACCAACAAGCGCTTCCTTTTAATCATTTACATCAAGGGCTTTACTTGTGTTATCTCGTCGTGCACTTAGGATAAAACCAGTTAAGGCAGGATCTTCTGATTTATCAGTTAATAGTTGAGGCTCCTGTACTTTATTTCTAAACACACTTTAAAATATTTTTCTAATGGTTAAAAATTAAACACAAATCTAACAGCTGACATTCAAAAGAATCCCAGCCAGAGGAATTTTTCTAGGGAAGGAGATAAAATTTCATCATGCGAATGCTCCCAATTTGCTTGGTTTTCTTGTGTCTCTTTTGTCTTTGTGGATCAGAGGTAAGATATGTTTTCTTGTGTTAGCAGTAATTCATTAAAACGCTTAATAACCAGTTTATTGTTATAAAAGCAAAACAAATTGATTTTTCAAAAAAGTTTCCTGCCATAGTATTTATGTTTCAGCCATTTGTCTTAGCCCAGCCTGAATGTTTGAAGTTTGCTGTTTCTCTTTTGTGATTTGATTCTACCTGGGGCTTAAGCTAAAAGGTTTCTGGAAAAGATTTTAATCACAATCCTATCCTAAACCAAATTCGCCAGCATGGCTGACCACAGAAACGTGCTGCAATTTTCCCTGTCTCCCTTTTTTGAGAAAGCCTTGTACCATGGCAGCATGGTATTATCCTGCTGCCAGAAGGTTTCCTGCGTATTGTCTCCGGGTAGAAGTGCCCAGGAAAGCCAATTTGTCTGGGCATTCAGCACAACCCAAGTCTTTGACAGCAATCCCGAGATAAAAATCAGCACCTGTAGTTCCCATTGAGGAGGAACAAGGGAGTTGTGCCAAGCCGGATCTGGCTCACAGTTTGGATTCTGCTGCCAGAGAACAACAGGAAGAATTTAATAAGATTATACAACCGTGAAAAGGAGAGGCATTAGATTAGAGTCTGCCCCTACAACATCCTCACTGATTTTTCTGTGGGCAGGATTTCTTCATGAGAACTTTAAACTTCAGCTCTATTGATCCAGTTGACACAGTCCAAGCTGATAAATCACATTAGAGGACTAATGTTTCTCTCCCATTTTTACAGTGTCCATCCATATCTATTTTTCACGTTCCAAGATTCATCCTACCCACAGATCTTAGTAAGCAAAAGCACTCAGCCAGCACCAAAGTCACCAGAGAGCTCCACAAACACAGGTGCAGAGCCACCTACCCAGAGGCCATCAGAGGGAGGGTCAGAATCTGTACCTGCAGTCCAGTGATGGCCAGCAACCACACTGCAAATTCCTGTGCAAGATACAGGGACAAAGCTGATAAGGATGAGCATTTAATTTTCAAATTGCATTCAGATACTTGTTGGGATACTTGAGGTACTTGTTACTTGAGTAGTCACATGGACTCTGCTAAACAAATCATTAATTATAGATCTGCTAGTAAGTAGTTCATAAATATTTACAGGTGATATTTAAATCCAAACTTAATCAGGTCAATAAAACAAATCTTAGAGAAAAAAAACCCAAATTGCATTTTTTTTTCTTTTTCTGGTGCTTAAATTCCTTTATGTTTTAATCTGCTTACAGTCCCATTGCTGGGATGAGTTATAAACCAATGCCTTTAAAAATATTTATAATCTGCTCTGCACTTCAGCTGATGTTTGAAAAGTAAGGAGTATAAAGTTTGTGGAAGATCAGTAAGAGTGAAGATCACAACAGGTAAATGATCCAAAAAGAAAAAAAGAGTTCAGAAAAACTGAGAAAGACAAGGTGGCCAAAGACAAGGAGGATGAACACTATAAATTGTATTCAGGAACTTCTGTTTAGATAGGAAAGGGGTTATAAATGAACACTTTGCTGAGGTCAGTGAAGGGATCTGCAAAACTTCTGTGTGGTCCCTAATCTTGCTTTTATTTTAATTTTTTTTTTTTGGTGCCTTGCAGAATGCAGCATTTGATGCTGAAGAAAACCACTATCGACAGGTTAAGCCTGCCCAGCCAGCTGAGCAAGACAACTACCTCATGGAAGAATGCTTAAGCAACCAGTACACCCACAAGTCCTGTAAAAAAGTTTTTTGTCAGCCATGGGAACGATGTGTGGAGGGAAAATGCCTTTGTAAGCTTCCCTACCAGTGCCCAAAGAACGGCTCTGCAGTTTGCTCTACCAGTGGGAGGAACTTCCGTACTTACTGTCAGCTAAAGAGCTACGAGTGTCAACAACCCAAAGCAAAGTTTCTGCACAAGGGAACGTGCTTGCCTAAAGGTATTAACACCCCCTTTCCCAAAATTTATCCCTCATGGGTGGCTAAGTAAGTGCTTACACTATTTACAGCTCAGAAACGCCTGTTCATTTTCTTGCGCTAGTAACAACATGAAACAGAAAATGGAAAGTCACTGAAAATGGGCAGTATCTGTTGATTTTCATTAAAAGGTAAAGTGATTGACAGGCCCAGGTTACCCTGCTGCTAGTTTTGCTACACAGACTGCTGCAGGCATTTTGCCACACAGGTCATAGAAGCAGGAGCTGGCCCTCTCCCTTCAAGTATTACTGGTTGGTTATCAAAAATCCCCTAAAGAAGGTCATTATACTAAAATGCAACCTGTTCTTGGTAGATCTTCCAGTATTCCTATGTACCCATTACCCTCATTTGTCCTTAAACTGTTATATTCTGAGAAATTAGCAGGCTCAAAGACACAAATTCAATCCTCAGAAAATTCAGGAATAATACCTGAAGCTTGTGATTCCCAATCTACTGATCTTTCCATATGAATTTTGGCTGTAAATACAAAATCAGTCCTGATTTGGTTTTGTGCTGTCTTTCCACTAGATACATCCATGTAATGTGATTTTGTTTGGGGATTTTTTTCATTTCTCTCTTTTTTATTTTTTAAGAAACATTTTCAGTCTCTCTGGGTCATGGAAATTCAAATTTGCTTCGAGTAAAACCTGTGAATCACGAGGATGAAAGTTTTGTATGCGCTAGTGAGTGGACTATGAATGAAGCAAACGTGGCTTGCAGGCACCTTGGCTTTGAATTGTAAGTTTGGGGAATTCATCTCTGGATAACTGCAAGGGATCTGAAGAAGTAGTGATGCTTAGGGAAGTGTTAGTCACAGGCAATAGTTCAGAAAGAAAACTCATGAACAATGTATTGGCTACAATATTCTGATAAAACTTCTTAAACTGACCCCTGAGAGTGAAAGCTTGTTCTTTTTCCTGTGACTACACTGATGACCTGAATTCTGTATTTAGCTCCTCATAAAGAGTCAACTTTATATCCTGTACATAATAATTTTACACCTGTACAACTAATTTAACCTAGATAGAGTTGCCTCCCCAACCTTACCCAAAAAAAATCCCTTTAAAAAATCCCCCAAAACCAAAAACTGCTATTGCAGTGCCTCTCTATGTGAGAAGCAAGTGTTTCCTAGTCCTGATCAGTGTATCTTCAGGTAGCAGAGAAGGGTTTGCCATGGGACAGAGCATTCAGCCCTGGAGTCTCATTGAAAGCCTCTCTAGTTACTTATTTACTCCATCGATATTTCTTTAAGCTAGGGGAAGTCTGCTCTTTTTCTTAGCCATGACCAAAATTTTTTGACACTGACACTCAGGAAAATTGTATAAATTCTAAACAATAAAAGCAGTGGACAATCCATTGTGAAATTACATAATTTGTTGTTACTATTATTTGTATCTTCACAGAGGTGCTGAGTATTACCAAGTCACTTCCAACGTCACAGAATCTGCCTTAAATTCATTAAACTGTCTGCAAATAAGTTGCAGGGGCCTAGAGACAAGTCTTGCTGAATGTCACATAGAGATGAAATCAAGAGATAGTAATGAGGGACTGGTTAGCCTGCAGTGCCATAAAAATCTCAGAGGTTAGTAGTTCTTTTTTGTTTAATATGTATTTGGTGTTGTTACATTTTAGCTTTATTTTAAATAATGAGGACCTAGGTTGCTGAACGCTCAGCCACAGAAAACTTGCACTGAAAACTTTTGATTTTTTAAATCATCATTTTGCAGACTTTATGACAATTGAGGCAATCTGGAGTCAAAACAGTCTTGAGTTTGCCGAGTTTGAAAAATCACTGTTGCTCCTGAAATATTTTTACAGATATTTCCCCAAAGGAAACTTATTTCACCCCTGGTTCTGTTTGTTCCACCATCCCTTCCAAGGGTACCAAGGTATATTGTATCCCACAAGTCTTATCTTTCCCGGCTTGACTGCTGAGGAGGCAGGTGACAATGTTGTGCTCACTGAGGGACATCAATTAGCATACCATTAGCACCGCAGCCAGACAAACCTGACTGCGATGAAACTGCTGATGTCTCCTGGGGGGTTTAGGACTCCTCGGTTTCCCACTGATAGAAGGGGAATCAAGGCCTTGGTTAGAATTCTAACAGCTTTTCATTCTCTGTAGGGTTCTTTCTTTGGGGCTGGAGAGCATCAGCCTGAGATGCTGCAGACTAGAGGAGCTATGAATCACCTCAGGTTTTTCTTACAAAAGTAGTTATTCATAGACTCCTGATGAGCTATTTCTAGAGGGGGAACCTCCATCATTCTAATAATTTGAATCATTTACAGTGGGTTTGAACTGATCATTTCTGGTTTAGTCCTCGCCAGCCCTTTCATTAGAAGAAGTTAAATTCCCTTTTGCCAAGGTACTGGAATTTGGAGGACGAAAATAAGTGGTCACGCTGAAACCCTGATGAAAAGGCAATCAAAACCATAAAAAAGATTCCTTTTTACCTGACTGGGCCCCAGTACCTACTACTGATAGGCCAAACTGCTGACAGAATCAAATATGCAGGCAGAGTATTTCCCTGAGCAATTATGAACCTACAGTCAATTCCACACTAACTTCATTTTCACCTTGCTGCTCAGCTTGTTTAGATGGGGAGTTTCACTGTGTCAACAAGAAATGCATTCCTCTGAATAAAACCTGTGATGGGATCAATGACTGTGGAGACCTGAGTGATGAACTGTGCTGTAGAGGTAACAATTTCCTTTGTCAGGTGTTTCAAAATAATTTCAGCAGAAATCCACCCACAAAGAATTTTGAGTGATGAAACAGCTGAATTCTCTTTTCCATTAAGTCACTACACTAAACCAATCAGACATTTATTTATATGGGGGCAAGTGCAAAAAAAGCAGGCATAAAATATCATTTTGAGGCAGGCAAGTGATCTCTTCAGAATCTGGATTTCTTCAGAGGATGACAAAATACAATGAGATTATTTAGGAGGCTGTTAAAGATTGATACAAAAAATGAATCCTGTTAGAATGAAAATGTATTTTTACTTGGAAAAAATCAATAGTAATTAAACGAAGACACTGTTTTTCCAATGAACTATCTTTAAACCAATGTATGATCTCTCTTAAATTTATTACTAATGCAAGATCATCCATGGAACATCTGTGAATAGCTCCTGGCACATTGCTTGTTCATGAGCAGTCATTCTTTTAGTATCTGCTATTCCAGCTGTAAAAATTCTGATTAGAATTGAGGAATGGGTCTAGCATGACCTGAATGCAGGAGAATATTTTCAAAATTTGGGTTTCAGGTGCGAAATGCTAATGTGGGTTACAAATCCCATCATGATCCCTCCATAACCTTAATTTTGTAGTGTTACAATTATAAGTCAGTTTAATCAGATAATTGTGGAAACATGATCACAGTAATTTTAGAAAAAAAAATACCTGTGATTTCATATATTTAGTGGACATTTATTTGGATTCCACATGACAAAAATAGTGCTGTTTCAGCTGAATGGGCTGAAAACAATGCTTCCTGAAATCAAAGTAAGTATTTCAACTGAGTTGAGTGGTCTTTGGATCATCTTGGGATATCTGGTTACTTTTAGAGAACTACCTTATTTCCTATTAAAGACAAGTATCTTAAATAATAGATTGACATAAGATTTTAAATTAGCTCAAAAGACCCTGCCATGAATTCAAGCACTGCTTTGCTTCTGATAACATTCAAAGGGATCACAAAATTTAAAAGGAAGGGGGTTCTCAAGTTTATAATACCTTTTCATATAACCAAGAATTTTAGAAGAAGCAAGTTATTACATCCAGTATCTTCCTATTAGGACTCTTGATTCCTAACCCTGCATTTAGGCATTTAGCTCATTCAACCAAAAAACAGCTGGGTCTCTGATTTGGGTGGGGTGGGATTTTGCACAAGCGTCATCAGCTCCTCATTTGAGGTGACCAGTAATGCTGGCAAAAGTGGAGATCTTTTGGCAGAGGTTGAGAGTGGACGTGTTATAGATGAAACTGGTATGGAATGACACCAACTCTAGCAATATACTACTGCAGTGGGAACAGAGATCTACATTTTTCAAGTCTCATAACTTCAAGATTTTAGAGTGAGGAGAGCCAAGTATTCATTTTACTTCCATGCACAGAGCCTGCTTTTGTAATCCCTTTATCAACAGCCAGGTCCCCTGTATATGGATATACATTCGGTTTATATTTTAAAAAGCTCTCTGACAGTGTGAGGTTGCTGAACCAAATGATCCTGTGATTTACATTTGTGATTCTCCTGTGTTACAGAGTGCAGAGACAACAGTTTCCACTGTCGGTCAAATATCTGTATTCCAAATAAGAATGTCTGCAACAAAGAAATCGACTGCCTCACAGGAGAGGATGAAGCTGGAGTTCTCTGTGCAGGTTTTCTTCTGAAAGATGTTTTTGTTTCTTTCATTCAGCTCAATTTTAACTAGAGGCTACACAATGCATATTACTATATTATTTATTATGCAACAATCAGTCTTCCCAATGTTATATTATTCACAGTAGGATGAAAAGGTAATAGAATTTTCTTTCTTTCTGGAAAGGAATGACAAGAAAACTAAAGGAAGGAAGAAACAGATGATGTTTTGGGAAGCTTAAGGCAGATTATGTCTTTTGTTTGTGTGGCCACCTATCAAATCCCCTAAAAAAAGTGTAGAGAGGGCGAGCAGTAATACTTTCCTCACGAATGAGGAGTTCAGCTAGTTTGTCAATATAATAATTCTTATGTGCGGTTACCGTCTGTTGAAAAGATTATGCTTTGTTTTAAAATTAGAATGTTTTCCTTGCTCTCATAAGAGACAAAGTCTAAGGTCAAAAAAGTAAAAACTATTGGTAAATGGTAATTAGTACGGGTAAACTGAACTCTAAATGTAAACATTACTGTCAGTGACATGAGAACAGACACAATGCTCAGCCCCCATCTAGGGACTGAATTCAATGGGTACTTTGTTTGAATAAAAGCTGACAAACCAGATTCTGCAAGCATTTAATTTGCCTCTTGTGTTGAATATCCTTCCTTACCCTTTTAAAGAAAGCATACAGTACCCAACAGCATTGTCGCCAGACATGAAAGAAACACGTGGACCTCAGAGCAGCAGTCAGGACCACCAGGCAGGACCACCAAAAGGGCCTGCCTTTCTTTATTCTCTCATATTTATATTTTTCTTAAGACAATCGTGGATTGGTCAATGAGGTTACCACCTCTATAATTTCACAGGCTAAAGACATAGTCTATCATCTTTCTCCACCTTAGGGGAAAGGAATGAAAAACAATCTAAAAGTTCAAAACAATCTTGGCCGGATAAGAAAACTAGGACTATGTTTATAGAAAATGCATGAGAAGTAAAAACATGCAACTACTGCAAAAATCAGGGCAACCCAGCATAATCTAAATTGGGGGAAAAAAAGCAAATGAAAACCTGTTACTTAATGCTCTTTTGGGTTTTAGAAAGTTTCAAAAGGTTGATGGGGCAAGAGGAGAAATTTTGGTTGGTTGTGGTGGAGGAGAATGGGACATCTCTCCAGAGATCACAAAAAAATAAAGGGCAATTTCTCAGGGTTTCCTGGCAGAAGGGCTCCCTAGGCTTGGAAAGCGAGTAGATGTTGTGTAGTTATGAATGAGTATCTGCTGGCTGTAGGTCTTTTGGAGGCTGAGGCAGCCAAACAGTGCCCAGCAGGAAAGGAAACAGCAGGCACCAGGCAGGAGAGTATTGCTCTCCATGCCCTTATGCATCTAAAACCTATTCCACAATTTCAGCACACAAACACATATTCAAGTAAATGTCTGCTGGTAATTTTAATATTTTGTTATTCTACTACAGACAAAGAAGAAGGTCCTGAAAAGGACAGTACCTATACTGAAGGTAAGTGTAACTAGCCCTCCAAAATGAACAGCATACCCTCTTCTTAGTGACTTTCTAGATACCAGCCAGTTGCTCAGATCTGGAACATTCAGATATTCAGAGTTTGTGATTTATTAATATACACTCCAGGCCTTACTGTTTGTCTCACTTTTCACTGATTTCAAGAACACCGTAATAATTCATCCTGGCTGAGGACCTACATCTGCATGTTTTGGCAACTGGTAAACTCTCAGCTGAGGTAAACTCTCAGCAAATCTAGGGGAACATCCTTAAAATTATTTGCCTGAATGCGAGCAGCACTGGAAAATGGAGAGAAGTAATGTTATGCTAAGACACAAGCAATTTTCAAAGCAAAAACAGACACCAAAATTTTTGGTCTTTGTTTTCCTGTTATTTCAGCTACTTCATATATTCACAGCACTCGGATTTTCAATATAAAGATCAGCCTGTCTCCAAGTAGAGAGAATGTATACCTGAATTCTGAAATTTTTCCTTTTTCTTAAAGAAAGAAAAATGATAAAGACATTTCTTCCTCAAGTGCACTGCGGTGTTAAAAATGACACACTAACTCGACGGAAAAGAATCATAGGTGGAGAGATTGCAGGAAAGGTAAAAAAATAACCTTCTGAGTTAGCATTCAGCATTGATTTAAATGGGCATTATTTGCCTTCTTTTAAAGTTATGGAAATAACAAAATCAGCTACAACACTTATGTTTTGCAGCAGTAGTGGAATTGCATTGAACGAAAGTAAAGAGAAGCACAGTTTATAAAGTAAACTATGGACTTACAAAATTGAGCATTGCAGTACAAGTAGACACTGAAAATTACTCAGAAAAACAATTAATAATACAGCTAAAAATAACAATTCTGGCAAAATGGAATTAAAATTTGCATCTTTGGAACAGAATACAGCAAAAATGTATTCAAAGTAGGTCAGAGCCTGTATCTGTTTCTCTGATTACAAGGGGTTTCATGACTGAAAGCTTGAGGGAAGGAGGCATTGCACAAATTCAGAAGATTGAATAAAATTACTGAATTTTAGTATATACATGCTTTATATCTGATGGAGCCCAAATTGCAACTTCTGGATAGCAGATCTTTTTTTAAAATCAGACATAGTGAAGGTGATACCGAGAAATATTCTCCCTTTATGCACTAAAAGTTGTACAGTTGTAATGATTTCTTGTTATTTGTGTTTGTTGATTGAATAGGGTGAATTCCCTTGGCAAGTGGCAATTAAGGACACCAGCAAGGAGGGTTCAACAGTGTACTGTGGAGGAGTTTATATTGGTGGCTGTTGGGTTCTGACTGCTGCTCACTGTGTGAGGTAAAAACAACAGACTCTGAAATTATTTTCTTACTGCAAGGCAGAAAGATTGATTAGGATATTGCTGCCCTTGTCAGCTGCCTGTTTGTTAATTTCTATTTGCCTGTTTGTTAATTTCTATTTGCCTGTTGAATGGAACAGTTTAAAACACTGACTCACCCACATTAACAATAAGGAAGAGTCAGAGAAGAGAGTGTTTTGGCAGTGAATAGAAAGATAAAAAGTAACGATGAGTTTGAAGAGACAGGGCATACTTCAGTCAGACAGCAGCTTTAAACCAGTCGAAATGTAAGGCTTGTGTTTATTTCGCTGTTTTTTTCTAGGGCAAATCGAGTCCATCTCTACCTTGTCTGGGTTGGAATGTTGAACACAATAGAGTATGACAAAGAGACAAATACTTACAAAGTAAACCAAGTGATAATTCATGAAAAATACAATGCATCAACTTATGAAAATGACATTGCTCTGCTGGAGCTGAAAGGTTCTGGGCAAGGAGAATGCTTCCTGGAAGACAACAACAGCATACCTGCCTGTGTCCCCTGGTCAGAGTATATGTTCAAGACTGGTGACAGATGCAAGGTTTCTGGATGGGGACTAGAGAAAGGTATTTGCTTTAGTGCTTGCTTCACGAATGTATTATTTGTGTAACTCATTTTCTAATTGTGGTGAGTTTTCATTTTGGAAAGGCTGAAGAATGGTTGTGCACAATGCACTCAGAAGAGGCTGAGTACAGAAAATGTAGGCTGTGGTTTGGCACTCAGGTTTCACTGTTGGGTTCTCTTTTATGTACTGCTTCCCCTGCTGTTTCAGCCACTTAGTAGATTGATGTGGAGGACACACCTGGATGAAAACTACCCTGACAGTAAAAAATTTTCCTTTTGTCTATCTAGTAATTGTATCAGCTGTGGAGACCTTTTAACAACATGTAACAGATGTTGTTTGGTAGCTCACAGGGGCCCATAGTCACAGCCTGTCCTCCATCCCCTTCCCAACAGGATCTGAGCTGCAGCCAACAGTCATGCCGGCACACCCTGTCTCTGCCATATTTGGGTTTAGCCCAGAGAAGCTTGCACAGAGACAGATAAGCCAAATATAATCATGCTTTCAAAGATCTGGGAAGCATTTGTTTTGTATCACAGTGTTGCAGCCTGGCATTGGAGCCACCACATACTGGTTGTGAGGTTTCTCCTCGCCATACTCAGTAACATCCACCCAGCAAATTCAAAGTTGGGAAGTGCTAGCAAACAGACAGGGAACAAAACAGAGCATCTCTTTAGACTTGTGAATACATGGTTCACCTGTATCTTTAGTAACTGCTCCATAAAGATAGAGCAGAGTTGGAAAAAAGGTAATAAGGATGAATCACAGCCACATCTCCACAGAAAACAATAAACCAGTTTCCAAGTACCTGGAAACCTTGATATGGAAAACACAGGACCCCTGAGGAATACAAGGAAATGGAAAGGGTAAAAATGTCACAAAATGACAGCACTACAGTTAACACTGCAATTAAACCACTCTACTTTTATTTTATATGTGGCCAGTCTACTGTAATTCATATGGAGTAAATATCAGTGGCAGTTTAAGGTTTCTAGTTTATAATACTGAAGATCATATTCTGTAAATACGCAAATAACTAACATTCAAATTATTATATTAAATGTGTCTAATGCGTACTTACCGTTTTAAATTTTGAAAATTTTTTTTTCTTTTCTAGGTTACACAAAACAATTTATCCTCAAGTGGGGAAATGTTAATTTATTTCACAATTGCTCTGAATTGTATCCAGGACGATTTTTTAAAAAAATGGCATGTGCAGGTAGGCATCAATTTTCTTACTATAATTTCTCTACCATCAAGCTCTCAGTTTAGGCCAGACATACTCTCTGGGAATCTTCTAGACTTAAGAAAGACAAGAAACCAACTACTACAATACCACTGTTGGCAAAATGCCAGCCACTGGAGCCTGTTGTATCCACCATTATATACCTATTTATAAACAGAGTTCAGATGACAGCATGACAAGTTTCTATGATTATGTGGGCAAATTTTTGCATGTGATTTGAGTTATGTTTTCTAAATACACAAGCACTTTACAGCCTACTAAACCTCCTACCTTTATTGTATTTGATTCTGATTCAGCAGCATATTCAAGCAAATGTGTCCTAGAACACACAGCCCTCTTGACTAGAATGTAACTATTCATGTGCTTAGACATTTGTTTCTACCACACTGCATCCTGGGAAAATACAATTAACTTATCAAACTTAGATTATCTGTCCAGGAAACTGGTTGTCACTCCTAGTATTAAAATGAGGATTTTCAATACACACTTTTCACTTCTCAAGTGACAAAAAGCATTGCCAAATACATGACTAGAAGAGCAGTGAGTATTCAACTTACAGGGCAGATGGTTTCAACTGTTTGTTAAATCAAAAAGTAAAGGCAATATTTAAACAAGCTACTCAACAAGAAAATACAAATCAGATATAAAGGCAAAACCATTTGTGATAAATTCAGCATGTCATCTGTAAGATACTGGGTTTATTTACTGCACCAGTTCTGTAACTTATCTCCTTTTTCTTCAGTATAATTCAAGTGATCATACTTTACCATGAGGGGACAATTACAGTACCACATGAGACACTTTCAGAAAGGGGCTATCTGAGGTTAACATCCCCTCCGTGATGCAGACAAAAACTTTAAAATGAAGGGCTGGTATTCACAGGAGTTAGTAATACAAGCAACTATTAATTAAACTGATTAAAGGCAATAAAATCTTGTTTCATATGATTAGTAATAGTAACTCTGAAAAGTTCACAAAAACTCTTTCTCAGTAATGTGGAGATTGAAGGAAGAGGTTACATTTTTAAAAGCTTGGGGATTTGTGCTTTGTATGGGGCTCCTTTCATACTAGGACAGACAACCAAGCAGAAAAGTGAATATATAGGAAAAAAATATTAATAATATTCTAGCTTGTATCTTAACTACTTTTTGCTTTCTATTTCCTCTTCAGGTACTTATGATGGCTCCACAGACAGTTGCAAAGGTGATTCAGGAGGGCCCCTGGTTTGTTTTGATGCGGAAAACGTGGCCTATGTGTGGGGAATTGTGAGCTGGGGTGAGAATTGTGGGGAGGCCGGTCACCCCGGCGTGTACACACAGGTTGCCAGCTACTATGACTGGATTAGCCACCATGTGACAAGGGGGCTCATCTCACGCTACAATATCTGAAACCTGGAGAATTAAATGCCTCCTTCAGATCACCCATGCAAAAATAGTCCTTTTTCACAATCAGCAGTCACTTAGCAACAATCACTACAAATCTTTAAGGAACGTATTTGGAAAATTCTTAACGCTCTATGAATATCACAATTTTGCAGAGCCTGTGGGAATAGAGTTTTACAGGCACAAGCCCACAGCAAAATAATAAAAGCAGATATTAAAATATCTTTTTCTTGTTATCTTGGATTTTTTTCCATTTTTCACGTTGCACTTCCGTTGCCATTGTTTATTTAGCTAAAAGAGACAATTATACTGGAAGCAGTGGTTGGAAAATGACTGCACTGGCAATATCTGAATTTCACAGAAAGGACAGCAGCCAGGCTGATTTAAAGAACTTTTATCATCTCAAGGGCTAAGTCACCTGCAACCCTTAGGAGGCTGCCTGGCTTGGCACTTGATTCTTTAGGCTTATTGCAGAAGTAGACTTCAGACTATCTATTATTCCACAGATTGGCTATGACCATGAGATTTGTTGTAATGCAGCAATTACTCAAATAATAAATCTGCTTGGTAGTTTTTGCAGCTACAAACTCAGACAATTCATATCTAGTTAATATACATCATCTGATCATCTAGCCTGGGGCAATTTTTATAGCTCATAAGTTTTATTAATTTAACAGCAGCTTTTAACAAGCAACAAAGGAATTTTAAAATTTAGATCTTCAATTTAAATCAAAAGCATCTTTGCTATTGTAAGATCTCTGTGTATGTATATATATATTTCAGGTATCCAGCAAACTCTCAACAGCAAGTAGAGTTTTACTCTACTCTACACACTATCACACACTCTATGTGCATGTGCATATTTATACACACACATTTTATATAACAATATAAATATATAAAAAGTCAATACCTTATACACATAGATTTAATTCTACAAAACCAAGTAGCAGATCCAAAGTTTGGCTCCTTGCTGTCATAAAGAAAACAGCAGTTTATACGTAATACCTTCACATTCAGCAAGAGCTGTGCACAAAAAGTGTGCACAAATTCTTTTTGAAACTAGAATTTGATTTGTGGATTGGTACCCTTGAACCAAAACTCGCATAGCTCCAGGACCGTCTCAGCCAATTGTATGAACTGTATTCTAATTACAAATACTTTTAGTACCTATTTTACTTTATTTCTCTAAATTAATTATCCTGCTGAATAAATGGCATATGTTCCCACAAAACAGCTGTTGTGGTGGTATTTTTTCTATAATTCACCACAGTCCGACAACAACAATTTTCACATTTTCATTGGCTTTTCTTCATCTTCCAGACTTGTAAAAACCCCACACCAGCATGGATTTGTCATGTAAAGACACCATCAGTCACCAAAATAATTAAAGCAAGGGTATGAATTCCTGATCTTGACAAACACATATCCTTGACAAAATTTGGTACTTAGGAAAGCATTTAAATATTTTCCTATACAGAAATTATTTTGCTGAATCAGTGACTTGGTAAAGAAATCCTAAATAGGAAAAAGCTGGACAGGTGTACAAAGAGCTCCCTCTTTTGTTTGACTTAATTTTTCTGTGAAGAACTTTTCCCACCGATTTCTTCAGTTAACTACACATAATATTAAATACGGAGGCTGCAAATAAAAAAAAACCCAAACCAGTAGAATATGTATTTTTATGCTCTGTCTGATCTGAAAGTCTCTTGGTTCTCTTTCCATTTCCTGTTCTTCTTTACATGTAACTTTTGCGCTGAAGCCAAATATTACTGTTTTCTGAGGGATTCCACACAACACCCATCGGAGTTTTCATTACAAAAATAAAACGATTTTCACGTGGTTCCACTTCAGCTCATCAGTGACACATCTAGCATTTAGATACAAAATTAAAAAAAAAAATTCTCAAAACCAAACACGCAAGTTCATTTTGGTCTGGTTTTTCTTTCGAACAAATCAAGACCGGACTTTTACCGTTCAATAGATACACTTTCATTTTGGTCTGCTTTACGACCTCGCCTTGACTTTTGACGATGCCATGAGAACCACTCAGATGTGCAAATATGACCGGGTCAGTTTCCTTCCCACCCAACATCACCACAAGGTCCGGTACCTCCAGGGACCCTGCTCAGCCAGCGCCAGCGTGCCGAGGTACCAGGGCAGGCCCCGCTTGTCGCTGCCCGGGTTTGGCAGGTCCCCCACGGGCGAGGGGACACGGCGGAGGGGACGCGGCAAAGAGGACAGGGCAGAGAGGACTCGGCAGAGCGGACAGGGCAGAAGGGACGGGGCAGAGGGACACGGAGCGCTCGGCGGCGCTGCCGTGGGNGCGGGGCCAGGAGGCGCCGCAGACCCCGGACTGGCGGATGACGCTGAAGACGATCCGCAATGGCGTGCACAAGATCGACATGTACCTGAACGCCGCCCTGGACCTGCTGGGCGGCGAGGACGGGCTCTGCCAGTACAAGTGCAGCGACGGTGAGCGGGGCTGGCGGCGCGACCCTTGTCCCGGGCAGGGCGGCCGGGGCTGCGCTCCCGCCGCGGCCCAGGGCAAACCTCGCCAGCGAGCTCTTATACACATCTATAAATACGTGTGTGAACCTCGGCAAACAAGCTCTTGTTCACACATAGAGATGTGTGTTTAAGTGGTGTATCACGTGTACGGAGCATGCTACGTTCACTTGACGTGACTTTTAAATAACTCGTTTTAAACGTCTCCAAGACGTTTGCCGTGGAGAAAGGCTTGTTACTGTCAAATATGTCACTGATGTGTACAGGGAAAAACCCCTGGAGTGGGAAGAATTGCTTCCATCCAGCTGGTTATTTACGAGCACTCCTGAGCATTTCGGTCTGGGACAGAAAAACCTAAATCTGAGCTGTGGAATACGCTTTTTCAAAGTCACGCTTGAATAACAGCTTTTAATGGCAGCCGCGTTTGCCAGTGGCAGGAACGCATCCTGATGTTTCTAAATCCTGCTGCCACCAGCAGAGGACATCCGTGCTTCTTCCCTCCGTTTCAGCTGCCTGATTTACCTGAACAATAATTGAGGCACCTCACGTTGGCGTGACCTGGTAGATGATGATGGTTATTACTGTCATCATCATCATTATTATTATAATATTAGACTATTATTATTAGGAGAACCCGGCTTGAGCAAGGAGTTTGGACCAGCTGAGTCACTGTGGTGCCTTCCAGCCTGACCCATTCTGTGATCACCTCCCCTGCTGTGCCCATCCCGGGCAGGCAATGCTCCAGAAAGGGGATTTCTTTCCAGGCTTTTCACTGATACTTCAAGAGCACCCCAAAATGGGAGGCTCACATATCCTGTCGTGGTGGAATCACATTACGCCAATTTACTAGGTTGGATTATTTATTAAGTCAGGAAATGAGTCTGGTGGTGACACCCTGGCTGGCTCCACAAGAGTGGCTAGGACACTGTGACATTTACACTCTGTGCGAGAACATGCATTTTTCAAATGTGTTTTTTTTCTTCTCCCTTACTTTTAATTGTGGCCTCAGATTGTTTCCAATACTGAAATGACCTGAAGGTCATTTTTCAAATTAACTTTACAGTCTTCCTTAACTTGGGATGCAGAATTCCTTGGTTTGCTGCACTAGTGAGTATTCAGGGAGGTGTGAGTTTAGCAGTCTCTACTAATTTAAATTCTATTAATGTTACAGCTGTAGAAATAAAAATGATGTTTCATTCCAATTAAGATTAAAAAATCACAGAACTACTGTTGACTGCATATAAAACACAGAAGTATTAATGAACTTACACTGACGTACTCTGTTAATATACTCCTATATATTGCATACTTAACCAACACATCAGTTTTAGTATTTTTTTTTTAACTTGGGGAAGGAAACATGGACACTTGCTCTGGTGCCTTGTCACCCTTTCTAAAAAAATTGCTTAGTACCCCTAAGTTGTAATTTGGAAAGAATTGTTGATATGTGGGTGCCTCAATATATGTTTAAGTTAAAAATACAACTGATACTGTCTTGAGCCAAACAAATGTCTGTGGTGAGTTTTAAAACTACTAAAATGCTGTGCAAGAAATCTATTTGAGACATGATAAAATCCTTTTTCAGGATCAAGGCCCGTTCCTCGCTACGGATATAAACCATCACCACCAAATGGCTGTGGATCCCCTCTGTTTGGAGTTCAGGTAGGTATTTCCATTTTGGGGTTTCTTTCATACATCAGCTTTCCTCAGTGCAGATGACTTTTTCCATCCCTGCTTCTGAGACAACATCCATATGCAAGGTCCCTGTTCTTATCAGCTCCCAACACACGCTCTGGAAACATGTGGGAAATGTTAGTATTGTAAATGAACACATTATAAACATTTTCAAATATTGCAAGTGTAAAATGTAATGTTGATGATTAATTTCTTTGGGTTTGAATGTTTGGTTTCGTATTTTGTTTGCACAGTCTTGAAAGCACTGAATAACTACAGCTGTAGCCATGTGAGAGTGGAGGGTTTTGCTCTGACTCTTGCAGTCCTTACTGACACCAACCCTTTTCCCTTAATGCTAGAGAGAAAATAGGAGTTAGCTCGTTGTTCTCCAGCTGTGGGACTTGATCTTTTTTCCCCCACTCTGCCCATCCATCACCCCAGAGCGTAGGCTGGGGCTGGGCAAGAGGTTGGGTGGGGACACAGCTGGGGCAATAGACCCACACTGACCAGAGGGATATTCCATACTACAGAGTGGTGCTCAGTAATAAAACTGGAGTAGTGAGAGAAGGTGAGGAGGGGGTGGTGGTAGAGCTGTGTATGACTTCCAAGTGGCTGTTGCTCTGAGACACGAGCTTGGCAAGCTTCCCCTCTGCTTTGAAATGTGGTGAGTGCTTTTTGCACTGCTTATTTTGGGGCATTTTTGTCTTCTTTTGTTCATCTATTAAACTGTCTTTATCTTAACCCATCACATTAGTTTTAATTTCTAGCTGTTCTAGTCTGTCCATAGGCTATATTTTTCTTATACTGGAATACCATTGGAGGTGTGTGCATGTTTTCTTCACAGTTTGACATCGGTATCCCTTCCATGACAAGGTGCTGCAATCACCACGACAGATGCTATGATACTTGTGGCAATAAAAAAAATGATTGTGATGAGCAGTTTCAGACCTGCCTCTCAAAAATTTGCAAAGATGTGCAGAAAACACTTGGAATCTCAGAGAGTGTCCAGGGTAAGTGCGAAAAAGCCTTTATTTTTTTTTTTCTTCAAGTTTAACCCAAGCTTAACTTGGCAAAGAATTTTTGTGCAGTGCAGCAAGGCCGCATTTTCATAAGCTGATGAAAGATGCTTTGTTCTGTCCCTCTGCTGTGCAGCTCCAGATGCCTGTACAGCAGAGCAGTGACACAGCATAGGAAAATGATCGGGGTTAAAACTAACTTTGAGTTAAGCTTAGTTTTAACTTTAGGGGAATTGGGAGTATGAATATGGGAATACAACTTGATCAAAATGCTTGTGTAATTCTTGCATTTACTGTAACATAGCTGTAAAATGACTGTTCTGCTGGGTGATTTCTAAACATCTATGTATGATTGCTGGCAAACTGTAGGAAAATACAGAATCTATCCCTGTTATGAAATAAGATACTAAGATAATATATTGTCATAGCGGAAGTAGTTGATGCTGTCCCATAGTGAATAAATGTTAGGTTTCCTAGTAACAGGCTGTATGATATTTCTACTGGTTATTGGCCTGCATCTGATGGATACATGACATAACCACTTTTTAACTTGGACAATGTCACTTCCACAGTAAATACTCCCACTGAGAGCAGCAAGTTTTTAGAACAACCCTATGTTTGAACTTCTCAAATTTATTTACCTGTAAATAAATCATGTTAGTCTTTAGCATCAGAACTGCTGAATATTTGTTCAATTCTGTTGAGCTGACGTTAAAGATAGCAACCTCTACATAAACTGGGATGCAAAGAGTGAAGAGGTAAACCAGCTCTTTGATCTTTACAAGACTCAGCATGTTTCTAACACAGATAACATTCCATATGCAATGAATTTTCATTTTGTTTGGCATATAAAAAATCTTTACTCAAAACTTAAATGGCTCTGTTGGTTTAGTCTTTCATTTGACAATCTATTTGCTATGCCCACAGAAGACTGCTTTTTTCTTAGAGTCACTGCCAGAGTTTTCTCTGTTAGTTTCATATTCCACTCAAAGAGTACTTTTAACTGAACTCTTCTTTGCTTGCAGCTTGTGAATCAACTGTTCAGCTGCTGTTTGATGCAGTTATACATTTAGGATGCAAACCATACTTGGATAGCCAGAGAGCTGCTTGTATATGTCATTATGAGGGCAAGACAGATCTCTGACAGAAGACACTGAGATCTCACCCTGTACAATGAAGCTGAAGGTTCAGCCGAAATGAAGCAAGGCTTTGGTTACAAACATGTATGCTTTTTAGACAGAAATATATTAAACACTGACATGAATTTACTGATTTGAAGATCACTACAATATTCATGTAAAAAAGAAACAAGTCATCGTTCTCTCCATTTTATGCCAGAAGCTTGGGAACTGAAATTGCTTTCCTTTGGTATATGTCCACCTAGGGCATGCTGCTGTAAAACACTCGTGCCTTTTTAATGTTCCCAAGAAAACTCCATAGTGGGGACATCAGAGGCACCGAAGAGTTATATTGAATTCTTGGGTGATTTTAATATAGGTCAAATTTTAGATTTACTAGCAGTTGAAGCATCTGATGGGTTCAACAGGAAAGTGTGTTGTGTGTACCAATATGAGACATCTTACATAGCCTGTACTTGTGTGTTTCTGCTGCAGTTGCCTTCAGTTCTCTCTGATGTGTGTGGTCCTGCAGGTTTGTTGTTAAAGAACAAGGAAAATGCCCATGTACATGCACTACATATTTCTGCCTGATTCTATATCAATGCCTTACTTCTGCAGCACTTTTCAGATCAAATACGTTGATCCTTTTAAGAGTTGTCCAGTAAAATGAACCATTTGCAGCCTAAGGATATACTTTTGATTTGGTAAAATGGTGAAGTGTAGTTTCTATGTTATTTTTTAAAAATCCATCAAATATCTATTTTTGAATAAAATATTTTGTGTTGTGTATTGTATGCACAGAACGGATACATGTACAAATATGTTGATTTATATTTCTGTTGTGGCACAACTTGGCTCCTGTATTCATGCTTGCTTTCATTTAGTCTATTCTGATGAAAACTAAAAGCAAGTTCCACAGTTAAGATCAGTGTGTCCAACAAACTTTTTAATTTAAGATGCCCTCTGTGACGCTGATGGATGTATGAGCCTGTACTTCTGTCATCTGTTCCCTCTCTGACTTCTCTAGCCAAAATCACCTGATGTCTGAATTATTGGGGTTTGCTCTCTGTATTCAGCTTTTGTTGCCTATCTAGAGGTGTCAGTCCTTACTTAACTTCTGCATTAGGTGCTCTGTTAGAAAGATAATGATTTGCTTTTGTTAAAAAGCAATTCTGCTTTTGATATCTGCAAGAGAGGAATGAAAATTAAAATACTGCATTTGTGAACAGGTAATAGAAACTAAATGCATAAAATTCATTGGACTCATGAACTGTAATGTGATATAATTTTCTGTGTTCTTTACCAGTTGTGGTTTTGGTTTGTTTGTCACTAGAGCTTACTGTACATGACAGTGAATGTAAGGGCTTCATAAACAAAAAGTTTCTGCTAAAGTTCTTTGGTCGTCCCTCAAGTTTCTTTTCTTATTTGTGGATATGGAATAGCACTACAAGAGAAGTATTACTGTAGAGTTTTACAAAACTTTGCTAGATGAACTTGTAGTTCCCTGAAATTCGGTGACATTTATTTTTTACCATAGAATTGAAACAATTCTGAATTACCCTGGAATTTCACGGTTGTAAGCCTAAAAATCTTTTTAACATTAAAGTAGGGAATGGAAATGGCATTGTCTGTTTAAAAAGACAAAAGTAGTACAGTGAGTCCAAACCACTATAATTCAACTAGATGGCTTGTTGAGTTCGGTACAAATGTGCCTAAACTAGGTGCTTAAATGAAGGCTTATCCTGGGTTTGGATGGGATAGAGTTAATTTTCTTCCTAGTAGCTGATGCAGTGCTGTGTTTTGGATGCAGTGTGAGAATACTGTTGGTAACACACTGATGATTTAGTTGTTGCTTACCTTAAATCTGGGACTTCTCAGTTTCTCTCAGTTTCATGCTCTGCCAGTGAGCAGGTGCACAAGGAGCTGGAAGGAAGCATGGCCAGGACAGCTGACCCAAAGTGCCCAAAGGGATATTCCACACCATGGAGCATCATGCCCAGTATGTAAGGAGGGGGGAGTTTATGTCCTTATCAGCCAGAACCAACCACTGCTTGGGGACTTGACGGGGTGGTGAGCAACTGTATTGTGTGTCACTTGTCTGTCTGGGGGTTTATTCATCTCTCTCTTTATCCTTTTCATTTTTATTATTATTGTTGTTTATTTTGTTTACTTTACTTCACTTTACTAAAGTGTTCTTACCTAAACCTGTAAGTTTTACTTTTTCTGATTCTCCTTCTCCCCATCCCNATGACAATAATGTTGATAAAACACAGCTTCACCTGCTGCCTTACCAGTGAGGAGGCTGATGTGCACAAGCATTTGCGAGCAGACACAGCCAGGGCAGCAGATCCCAGCTGACCCAAGGGATATCCCACACCATATGGAATCATGCTGAACAATAAAACTGAGCGCAGTGTTGGNAGAATACTGTTGGTAACACACTGATGATTTAGTTGTTGCTTACCTTAAATCTGGGACTTCTCAGTTTCTCTCAGTTTCATGCTCTGCCAGTGAGCAGGTGCACAAGGAGCTGGAAGGAAGCATGGCCAGGACAGCTGACCCAAAGTGCCCAAAGGGATATTCCACACCATGGAGCATCATGCCCAGTATGTAAGGAGGGGGGAGTTTATGTCCTTATCAGCCAGAACCAACCACTGCTTGGGGACTTGACGGGGTGGTGAGCAACTGTATTGTGTGTCACTTGTCTGTCTGGGGGTTTATTCATCTCTCTCTTTATCCTTTTCATTTTTATTATTATTGTTGTTTATTTTGTTTACTTTACTTCACTTTACTAAAGTGTTCTTACCTAAACCTGTAAGTTTTACTTTTTCTGATTCTCCTTCTCCCCATCCCGTGTGTGTGTGTGTCTATGTGTGTACACACATATACTTAGTCATGGGCTTGGGTTAAACCATAACACCACAGAAAATTTTCACTGCTGGAAAGAGCTGGGGTTTGTTCCCTCCTGTACTGACCTGTAATTATACCATGAAAGCCCCCCAGAGTTTCTTTCAAACCATGTAAAACACTAAAAAGAGCTTTAATACTGCTGGATAGCACTTTGATAGTTCTGCCTGCAAACCACAGGAGGCATTCCACTTGTTCCAGGGAGTCTTTGCACAAGCTTTTCCTGTAGCAGAAATCCTTGATTAGATTTACCTGCATGTTATACAAAATGCATTTTGCAGGCCGTGGCCCTAAGATGAACGTTGGCTATCACCCCCAGGATTAATCGTATCATTTAAGAACTTACATATTTATATATATATATATAAATTTATATATATATGTAAAAATGTAATGCTTATCCTGGTTGTGGCAGGGAGTGTTAATGTGNAACTGATACAATGCTGTGTTTTGGACTGAGGATGACAATAATGTTGATAAAACACAGCTTCACCTGCTGCCTTACCAGTGAGGAGGCTGATGTGCACAAGCATTTGCGAGCAGACACAGCCAGGGCAGCAGATCCCAGCTGACCCAAGGGATATCCCACACCATATGGAATCATGCTGAACAATAAAACTGGGGGCAGAGTTGGCCAGGGGAGGGCACTGATCACTTTTGGGGACTAGCTGGGCATCCATCAGTGGGTGGTGAGCAACTGTACAGTGTGTCACTCGTCATATATTCTTTTATTATTATTTTCCCATCCTTCTCTGTTCTCTTAAACTGTCTTTACCTTTTTTCTGATTTTCTTCCTCATCCCAGTGGAGGGAGTGAGTGAACAGCTCTGTAGTGTTCAGCTTCATGCTGGGTTAAAGCATAACAATTCTATATATAGCGGCTCATTAATACTGCATGTTTTTGTGTAGTCAGTAATACCGTACAGCAGTGTGTCCACAATCAAACTTCCTTCTTCAGACTGCAGTTCTGATCATCCATAATGCTTTTTCCAGAAGAATACCCACCTACTGGGGAGCCACTGCAACAATCTGAATGTGTTTCTAAGCATATAGACACGTTTCACAATAAAACTTTCATAAATTACCAAGAGCTGGAAGCTCAACACCAGCCCAGCGCTACCTGAGGCTGCACACACTGCGATCAACTTACCGGTGACTCATCTGAACACCGTGGCTGGCTGCTCTTAGCCTCCAGCAAAACAAAGCAGGAGGAATGTCTGTCTTGGGAGGATCTAAGCGAGCTGGTGGACTGAGGAACACGGCTGGTACAAGTTCAGACTGCTGTTACAGAGTCCCGGATTTTGGTTCTGCAGCTGCTACTTCACACGGGAGTCTTGCTGCCAGTGGGTTCAGGGTGAGCTGTGAGAGCTGGGAGTTGCCAAAAACTGAATCTGCTTGATAGGAGTCTGAATGTTACCCAGTATAAGATGCAAACCTTGTGATAGTGTCATGTGCTAATTAAAGTATACACAAAGACAATTGAAACAAAGTTTTATCTTGATCCAGCAGCCTATTGACAGTCTGAGGGTAACAAGTCTGAACAAGGGAAAAACAACCAAAGGTAATTAAAAATACCCTTGGCTCCTTTAATCAAAGAGAGACATCTTGTCTAAAATCTTTACCCATGCAAGAAGCCTGTGTAAAAGCAGACTGGGTAAAAATACCTATAATTCCACTCTAAATCTGCTTCTTTTTCTGCTTGTAGCAGCACTTGCCTAAGTGCACGCTCGTATCTGAGTTTATCTCCCTAAAAGTAGGCTGGATAGAAAATTCAGAACCCTCTAGGGTACAATCTGTAAAGCTCTTATACAGAAGAATGGGTTTTTGTGATCGGCTTTGGTTTAGAAGCTTGTTTGTTACGCAGTTGATCAGTGACCGGTAAGTGCCGCATAATTCCCGGCTGGGAATATCAGCACTCGTTAAGATACCCGGGCACGCTCTCCAATACCTTGTCACTCTTCTCACAGTTCCCAAATCATCAGAGAACTGACGCGACAACAGAGCAAAGCTGCAGAATGATCCACACATCCAAACCTCTCAAGGGTTGTGCATGGACGCCCGAAAGAAACCGCACTTTGAAGAACAGGAGCCTTACAGGAAAGGAAACACAATGCGCCTGAAATGGGAATTTGAGTACAGTTCTGAAAAATTTAAACTAAGTGAATGCGGGAGGCTCTCACCATATTTCAGGACGATGGTTTTGTATGAGACGGCCCAGTTATTGGACCACGGTGGCTGAAGTACCACTCCGGGAGCACAGGTAGCACACAGCTCACTTTATCACCTCACCCTTAGCCTTTCCCGGCTCCTTCCCTCGCCCCGTTCCCGGCGGAGGCGGCCGCGTGAACAAAGTGAAAGAAGTGCCCGCCCCCGGGCTGACAGGGCGGGCCGACCCCCGGAAGGCACGGGAGGGGAAGAACGGAAGGCTCGGCACAACACAGCGTGGCTCGGTTCTGTTGGTCTGGGTGTGCAGGTGGTGCCTCGGTCTGCGGCGATGTCGGGCTCGGAGCAGCAGCCGCTGGCCGGTGCGTGTGCGGAGGGGCCGCGGCGGGGCAGGGCCGGGGAGCGCCGCTTGCGGGGCTCCTGCCGGAGCCATGGAGCGGGAGCGGGATGGGGAATGGCTGCGAGGGGTCGGGGACACAGGGGCTGCCCACCCGGGGAGCCCGAGCTTTCCCCGGAGCGGCAGCGCTGCCCGGAGGGCGCTCATGGGCAGCGGGACCTCTTCTTCTGTCCTTCCTTCCTTCCTTCTTTCCGGAGGAGGAAGGGAACGGGGAAGGTGCGAGGCGAAGGACGGCGGCGTCCAACGAGGAAATGGATTTGCACGCAAATCCAACGAGGAAATGGATTTGCACGTAAATCCAGCGCACCCCGCCCAGGGGAAAACCCCTCCGGCTCCCCGGCACGGCCGCGGGACAGGGAAGCCGGGAAGGTCCCCGGCGTGGAACAGGAGGACAGGAGAAGTCAGGGCAGCAAAACTTGAGTTGGGCTTCCCGAAGATGCAGCTGGGCTTAAAAGGACTCCTTTTGTGTGCTGTTCGGTTCTTTCTAAGTGCTTTGCCCTGTGGTCCCGATGGTAGACCTGTTGGGACGGAAGCGCATCCAGGGAAAGATGCTGTGAGATTCCAGTGTAACCTAGTGCATACCTGATTTTTGATTCCTCTGAAGCAATCTATCTTCACGAAATTAAAGACAAGTAGTTTGGTTGGTCTCAATCAGATTTTAGAACAAGCCTGTGCCTGTGTGAGACGAGCAGAAAACCTTTCATTAATCATGATAATTCAAATAGTGTTTACCTGAATGAAGCTCCGATATGAGAGTGGCAATGAAAAGCTAAAGATTGGGAAGTTACTAAACAGGATTACATTAACAGGAAAGCCACCTTTTCCTAGTTTCCTGCAGCCCAGGAATTCTATTCTTCCTGTGTCTACACTTTGTGTCCTAAAGTTTGATGGCTATAAAATTTTATGCTCTGCTTTGAGGGCGAGTGGATTGCAAGAACTTTTGTGTTCTATCAGTAGACAGCTATGTTAGTTTTGCAAAAGGCATTAATAACATTTAAAAAATAGATGTGAAAAGCTAGTATTGTATGTGCAAAGTAGTTTGTAAAATACATGTACATGTGACTCTTCTCTTATAATTGCAGACCAAGTCCAGCTGGATAGCAGACCTATATTACCCACCACAGGTACAGTGTCGTATACAGTTCTCACAATGTGGCAGTCAGTCTCCACCAGTAGTAGTAGTGATTTCATTGCCTGCTGAGATGCTTAAGTGAGAGGAACAAGTATTTTGGCCTAACCATCTGCTAGTCTGTAATTCTGCACACTGCCAAGATGTAGGTGTTCCTTGTTGTTCCCACGCTGTTACTTTTATGTCTATTCTATACTGGAGATACTTTATGTCTGTATAGTTCAGCAGAAGAAAAGGTTTAAATCTTGCACCTTCTCAGTTGTCAACAGCAGTTACACTGTCTACTGTGTCTCATGTGCTGGATCCAACCTCAAAGAGAATGCTCAGTTTTGTATTAGCAGCATTACTGAAAGAAAAGAAACACCAGTGTATTTTTAAGTTATGTAAAATTTTAACTATTGAGTTGGAGTCTCTAAAAAAATACAGCCAGCTTGTCATATAAAATCATAATCTCTGAATATGTTTATATATGTACAGATAGATAGAAAATACGCGTGTCTTGACCACGTAAAATTCAGACTGTTAAGAATCAGAACTCCCAGAACAGCCTCCAAAAAGGTGTGGGTGCAGACAAATGCTAATGAGGCTGTTTAACTGCATGCCTACTTACCTGATGTGTGAATGAGCTTTTGGTTCACATTAACAGTTAAACTTTAAGGCTGGGTGCATACGGTGAAGTTGGGTTGTTTTTTTTTATGAATGATTTTGTGGCTAAATCACTTTTTCATCTCTCTAACAGATGCAAATAAGAACATCACAGAAGTGGATGCATTCAATATAAGGTAAAATTCTGGTGGCAGTGACAGATGTCCTAGGGGACTGAGGTCAGTGCAGGGTTTTCTGATTTTTGTTAAGAATTTGACAGAATTATTTACTTCAACTCCACCCACTTACAAAAGGTGTTCTAGTTTTCGCTACACCAGATGCAGCAGCACCCTTATTGTGAAGGCATGTGGAAGGGACTACGAGAAGTGTTCCCTTTTTATTTTAGGCAATGTGCAGAGACCATCACAATCTAAGGAGCCAGTGGATAAACTAAGGGGTAAATTGTAAATATATTTCTCTGGAAGGAGGGGAAATGGACCATGGAACAGTGATTCCATGAATGCCCTGAAAACAGTAAACTACCTGCCTGATAACTTTATTTGCCTCATCCATACGGCTGAGTAGAGAGAGTAGAGAAAGAACTATTTAGGGAATGATCCTTTAATGGTCATTCACAGGATCCAGGGACCTAACTGTCCAAAATCCCTACTAGTCATGCACCTAGCCACATCCTAAGGAAGAGAATCTGAAAAAATTCTAGTACTGATGCAGGTGAACTTATTGATAATTACAAGGCTAAAATTTATAATCTTTGCATTTTATCATGTTAGGTACTCAGATTGGGAAGAATGTGATTAAGCCCCCAACTTCTTTTATTGGTTATCCGGCCAACATTGTAGAACCTCCCCGACATTGAACAGTCATCCTGAATTCATGTTCTCTGTCTGAATTCTTATATAAACGTTACAAAAAGATGTTTCATTAAGGGGGTTCTCATAACAAAGTGGAGAAGCAGAGATAGTATGTGGATAACAATGGTAGTTTTGTTGTGATACAAAAGCATTTGCCAGTGATAGTCTGATCTTGAACATCTGCAGGCAAATAGTCTAAGCAACTTTCTCCAGTAATGGCACCAAACCTGAATATTCCATAGCATGAAAGAAAATATTAACATGGTAAAAATGGCAGCTCTGAGCAGAGCCAGTCCTAGGGCAGCATGACCTGGACTGTTATTCCGTGTACCTTGAACTCTGGACTTGTCTATTGCCGGCGCTGTTGCCTGAAGTCTTTCAGTTTCTGTTTTCTGCACCAATAACTACAAAAACAGAAAGACTGTCTGCTTTGTCTTTCTAATTACAGCCATGTCAACACTTAGGATCTTTTGGGTCCACGAGTTGGCATGACTATGGGTCCACAGCCAAGTCGAGTGTGCTGTCGCACACTCCTATGTTGTGTTTTGCTCGTAAACCAGTAAAACTGCTGAAAGCTACACCCACACACATGGGTATTCCGTGTGTTTGTTTAAATCCTTTACTTAGAACTTGGCTAGGTCAGGCTCATACATTCTGTCCTTAAGAAGATCTCTGTCCTTTGGCTTTAGGATTTTGTGGGCTGGTTGCTAGAAACTTAGATGAGCAGTTGCATTTTCATAGCTTTCATTTTGTTAGGATAAATAATAAACATTTGTTCTCCTTTTGCAAGATAAACTACACATAGCGCCTCATCCCCAGGTTATAACCTTTTGATTATGATGTAGCACTTGATTTACTTGGAAGAACTTGAAGATAATCACAGCTACAATTCCAAGCAAATACATATGTCCTAGCCAATTACATTAGTATTTATCTAAACACTTAACCTGGAGAATTGGGGCCATGTCTGAAATGCACCATTACATGCCTTAACTAATGAAACAGCCTCATTTACCAAGAATGTTTTCCATCTGTGGCAGCAGACAATCACTTGATCCTGCAGTGGAATACAAAATGAACCATCAAAGAAGAGGAGTTGCATTAATCTTCAATCATGAGCACTTTTTTTGGCATTTAAGGCTGCCAGATAGACGTGGGACTATGGCAGACAGAAACAATCTGAAACGCAGGTAAGAAACTAGGTTGCTCTACTGACCCTTGAAAAAATCTAAACTTTAGAAATCATGGTCAAATTTAGGAGTTACCTAAATCTTGTGTTTAAGTAGAGACCAGAAGATTTTGCAGACACTGCACCCTTGCAACTTGGATGAAGAAAGCCATAATTAAAAATCTTCAAGGCACATTTTTTTAGGTCACAGAAACTACTGGCACAAGACCTATGAGTTCAGTGAGTCCAGAGCTTTCTTTGGACAAACTCTTTGAAGTAACTTTAGGTGTTATACCTGTACTTGACACCAGTTTGAATTCAAAATCAACTTTAGTATTTTTGTTCATAAATAATGCATAAGAATATTAATTCCCCCACTGGGAAAGAAACTAGGTTGGTAGCAATTGGTATATAATTTGAGCAAGATTTTTACTAATACTGATCTGTTCTAACAATAGTTTGACAGACCTTGGGTTTGAAGTCCGACTTTTTGATGATCTGAAAACAGAAGATGTGCTGCAGAAAACTGATGATGGTAAGAGCCTAAGTATTGGTTATGTCTAAATTATTGCAGCAGACTTCCCAGATACCTTTTCTTCCAATCTCTCTGTCTAATTTAAAATAAATTTTTGTGCACAAGGAATTTAACATTAGAAGGACTTAAAGGTTAGACTGGAAATTATTTTATTGCAATGTAAGTGAAGCTTCTGTGGAGAGAACTAATGAAGTCTCTAAAAGCTGAAGGACGGTACATGCAGCTGGGAGAGGATGGTGACATTCTTCTTTTTATGGTTAGTGGCCCTTCAGCCAGGTTGAATCAATGCACCTTGAAATCCCTACAGTATGGCTCTATCTGAAAGTAGCATCCATTTGAGAAAGGACAAATGCACAATGTTTTTTAGACCTGAATATGACTGTTTCATCATTTAAACACTACTTGACTATTTCAGCCTCTATGGAGGACCACAGCAATGCTGACTGCTTTGTGTGTGTGTTCCTGAGTCACGGTGAGGATGATCACATTTATGCATATGATGGCAAAATCAAGATTCAGACAATCGCAGACATGTTCAGAGGAGACAAGTGCCCCAGTTTGGTAGGAAAACCAAAGATATTTATCATTCAGGTAAGATGTCTGTTTCTGAATTCAGTGGAGTTAACACTGACCTGTGTCTTCTGCAATACAGATGTCGGTTTTCCTGATGCAGTCTTTCCACAAGGCATTTGAGACAGGGATTCTTCTCTTTTTTTTAAAAACCCCATTGTATACTACTGTTAATATTACTATTCTAGCTGTATTTAATGAGTAATTTTACAAAAAGAAGCACAAATTCAGCCCATGTCAGACCAACTGTCAGTGTGTATTTAATAGCAGAGAAGGCAGTACCAGGGGTTTTTTGAGAAAGTTCTGTGCAGCCTCAGCTCAGTTCCTATTGCTCACACTTCACAGCCCTAGGCCAAGTTGGTTTTTGTGTTGGGGCTTTTTGTTTGTTTGTTTTCTTTTTTTGTGGGACTTTTTGGTTGGTTGGTTTTTGTGGTAGTAGTGATTTCCTTTTGCTGTTGTTGGTTGGTTGTTTTTTTGTCTATGGCCTATATTTGACATCTCTGTAGAATCTAAAGAATCAAATTAAGGCTTTATTGTCTCAGGAATACTGTTTGTGCTAAGTGGTCAGATAAAGACCATATGTAACCTCCTGTTTCTTTCCTTGGTTCACAGAAGGATGCAAGTTGGGAGGTACCTCAGGAGGTCTCTGGTCCAGCCTCCTGTTCAAAGCAGAGTCATGGGGTCAAACCAGGTCATGCAGGGCTTTATCCCGTCTTTATCCAGATTACAATTAGCAAACTCATCCATGAACCTGGCCTTCAGCAGATTGTCTTGGTAGTAGTTTACAGAGTAATTCTAAGTATTACCTTCTTTTTTTCCCAAATGAAGGCTTCCTTAGGGCACAGGGCTGCTGCAAGAAGCTGCATATTGTTAATTCACCTTTCATTAGGACTCAGATTTTCTTTTTTAACCTGCCAAAGATGGAAAAATACTTTCATATTTCAATTTTAAGTTCGAAGTAATACTTGGAAACATTTATACTGTATACTCATCAAAAAGCTAATTAACTTAGTTCATCAGCAGAGTTCTTTTCCAGCACAACTGGCATAGCATTTACTTCTGGAAATCAGAAGAAACATCAAGATGAAACTTTATCACTGTAAAGAAGATGGTGTTTTCTTTTTTAGTGGTAGTCCTGAAGTAATCTCCTTTGTACCTTTTGAGTGTGTTCTCACCTTGTTATCCTCCATATGTAGCCTTTCTGCATCACTGACACTAGTGGGATCTGACTTCTCACAAAAAACCCTCCCTCAACTAACACATTTGAGACTGCACTAAGAGCAAAGTGTAACAGCATGTAATGATGGCTGAGCTTCAGGGCAGTAATTCAACAGTGCCTTGCCAGCAAGGGAGGCAGTTCTTCCTCTCTGCTCAGCACTGATGGGGCTGCATCTGAAGTACTGTGTCCGAGTTCCCCAGTACAAGAAAACTACAGACTTACTGAAGTGAGTGCTGCAAAGGGCCACAAAGTTGACTAAGGGACTCTGGAGCATGTTTGATGTGAGGAGAGGCTGAGAGGGCTGGGACTGTTCAGCTTGGAGGAGATGGCTCAGGGGAATCTTAGCAATGTTCTAAACACCTGGTGGGAGGGAGTAAGAGGGAGACAGGCTCTTCTCAGTGATACCCAACTGACAGGATGAAAGCCAAATTAACTGGAAACAAATTAAAACACACAAAATTTCATCTCAACACAAGAAAACACTTTTTTTTTACTGTGAGGTTGGTCAAACACTGGAAGAGGCTACTCTGACAGATTGTGCAGTCTCCGTCTATGAAGATCCTCAAAAGCAGATTGGACATAGTCCTTGACAACCTGCTGTGGCTAACACTGTTTGAGTCAGGGACTTGGACTAGATGATCTCAAGAAATCCCTTCCAGTCTTAGTGATTCTGAGATCATCTTTGAGCTTTCAATGGACTTTATCCCCAACATTTTGAGTGGTAGAGAAGTAAGTGGGTCTTTCTGAAGGCAGAGTCATGGTAATGTGGCACACCTAGCTGAACAGAAGTACCTCTGGTTAGTGTCAGAATTATATTCACAGTGAGCTCGGCAGGGATGCAAGCATAACAACACCTCTCACCAACAGGCCTGTCGAGGAGATAAACATGATGATGCAGTCATTGCTCACGATTCAACAGACAGCAGAAGTGAATCCCTTGTCAGTGAGACAGAAGTAGATGCAGCTGTTGTCTATACTCTGCCTGCTGGTGCAGACTTTATCATGTGCTACTCTGTGGCACAAGGTAAGTCCTGATATTTTACTTCCAGTGTCTGATACTTCAGTGTAACAACCCTGAACACTTCTTCATTTTGCAGTCAAAACAAATGAGAACATTTCCAGGTCATCTGATTTACATGGCTGATGAGTAGCAACTTGTCTGGGCAAGAAACGTATGTACTAAAGAAAAAGTGAAAGTAAATTACCAAGGTGCATTGAATTTGCCAAATGAAAGCATTCTCATCAGTCTTGCTGCTGAGTTGCTGTCTGACAGCAAGCATCCCTCTCTTTTCTAGGTTTCTGGTGGCTTATAAATTTCCCTGCACTACCTGGCTGTTCTCTCCAGTCCCCCCATGTAGGTTGTCCTGAGTCCCATCTGCTCTCTTATGGAGATGCAGTCCTGTAACCAACAATCCCTGAATCATGTTCCTGAGCACTACAAGTGGTATCAAAGCCATTGCCAATCTACAATTTCCAGTGAAATTACATAATTGGCAAAGTAAGATTTGCACCTTAATTTACACATTAGTAATTCCTTATAAATGGTAGCTAGCAAACAGTGACTCTCATAAGTATTTTCCAAGAGGTATCACCACTTACATTTGGATGTGATTTTATGTTCTTGTTCTACACTAGGCTACTTTTCTCATCGTGACACTGTGAACGGCTCCTGGTACATCCAAGATTTGTGTGAGACCCTTAGGAAGCACGGATCTTCCCTGGAGTTCACAGAACTTCTTACTGTTGTCAACAGGAAAGTATCGTATCGCAGAGTGGATCAGTGCAGAGACAGGAATGCTATAGGGAAAAAGCAGATCCCTTGTTTTGCCTCAATGTTAACTAAAAGACTGTATTTTCCTCCAAAATCTAAGTAGATTATTTATTTAGCAGTGATGACCGTTATTACTACTTGCTGCAGAAGTAAAAAACATCATCTTTGTTGAGGAGATTTAATATTCTACAAGATTGTCTGCAAAATCACTGGGATCAAACATTACAGTATGTCTACCTAATAGACTGTAAAATCTTAAAGCAATTTTAAAGCTAGGATCACACCAGGAAATTCATCTCAGGGAGTTTGGGAAAAGTTGGCTGGTGCCAAACTATTAAAAGGTGCTCAGACTTTATTGAAATTGATGCTCCAAACTGCTTTCTTCTTAAAATATTTTTACTTGATTGCCACCTAGCTGTGGCACATTTTACTATTTCCAAAACATTTCTAATGTTCCATTAGATTAACTTGTCTTGCTCCAAGAGCACAGTTTACAGGGAATATGTTAGTAGGGCATCTTCTTAAATTTGTGGACAACAGAATCCACCTTGCAGCTTTTGTAACTTTATTGGGCTTTTTAGACTTCTTTATTTTCTCGCAACACTAAAAAGGAACTTAATTCCTTGAGTATAATTGTAGCATTAATATAGGATTAATCAAATAGGTTTGATTAATAAAGGGTTTCCTTTTGCTTGAATATCATTTATGTTTGGGGCACAATTACAGCTCGGTGGTGCTTTGCATCCTCAGGAGAAAAACAGCAGTAGTGAGATGAGACCATGTACAGCTTGCTCAGGGTGAGCTTGCCTTGTCTGTATCTCTCAAGCTAAAGTTGCTGGACATCTCGAGGCAGCTCTACAAATACAGCATATGCAAACCTTCATAGTTCAGGCCTTGGAGCTGGATCAGGCCTCCTCTTGGTCCTGGAAAAGATCAGCCATACCTCTGTCATTGTGCACATAAAAGGGATGGTGCGTGGTCACGTCAGCATTGTTTCTGCTGCAGCATCAGTAACTGCAGTGGTGCTGACTTGAAGCAAGTATTTATCTTCTTTGTTTTTTGGGATTTTATTTGACATTATTAGTTGTTCCTCTGAGGGACAAGGGAGAACTCAAACTGAGCAAAGTGTCTTAATCCATTTTCCTGGGGAAAAAATAATCAGTTTACTGGCTCTGCTTTAGTTAAGTCTTTCCATATACTATGTTCTGAGTTATAAATGCTGTATCCTACTACACCTGCCTTTAAACTTTGTATAAATCACATATGTACAAATGTTTTGATAAATTGTTCCAACAAAATGCAACAGTGAAAAATAAATTATTTTATAGCAAGTTTGAGATACCTTACTTTTCCAACATTATTTACTAAGCTTAATTGTTATGCTAATCTAAATTTCACCTGTGGTGTAACACAGAGTCAATGCACTGATGAGGGAAAAGGAAACAGTAATTGTGGGAAAAGAATCCTTACTATTCCATGCAGAAATTAATTAATCTGTGAGCTACTGCTGTTGTAGTACACAGTACTAAAAAGACTGTCCTTGTTTATAGAACATTCTGTCATTTTATCAGCAGTAAGAATGCCTCCATTGTACGAATGAGACCTGACAACTATTGTGAAGAAGTTTGCTTCAGCAGTTTCTTCATAGGGTTTAAAAAAAACCAAGTAAAACAAAACCAAACCATCAGGTTGCCAAATCATTTTTAAAGCTATTTATTACATCATTTAAAACTTTAGTGGTCAAAAATACCCAGGTGCTATGGGGTAATTAAATGTTCATATCAGCTTTGAAAGGACATCTCCTATATACACAAAACCCAAGTCATTCCTTGTCACTGATTTCCTGGATGGGAAGCCTCAGGTGCAGAGGTTGGCGCAGACGCCTCAGGGATTCTTCTGCCTGCCAATGTAAGAGAGAGGGAGAGTTCATTCTTCTGCAGCCTCTGTTTTCTCCTCTTTCACACATGCACTGTCTTTCTTTTCTCATAAGACACTGCTCTTAGGCAAGGAACCAAACCAATCAAGTGGAGGATGCTGAATATTGATAGGCCTGTCTCAAGTCATGCAGTCTCCAGAGAGAAGCATGAACCCTGCTCATCAACCCACTCACCCACACCCCAACATATTGTTTTCCTGAAATTACAATTAAAAATTTCATACCCCCAAGGCCACTGAAAAAGCATCAAACTCTCATATAATGTCAAATATGGCATATGAAATTACACCCTGAACTATAGGTTTTGAACTAAAATTAGAGGTAGTTTCCATTTCCTTTTAAGAGACATTGAACACAGGGCTGTCAAGATGGGACGGAGGAGTAATAATTGAGGAGTGAGAGATCTGCTACAACTGTTTCATGACAGCCACCAGATTTCCTCTAGGTGCACATACCACCTTTTCCATCCAGTCACCCATATTCTGTAAATCTAAATATTTTAATCTAAGTCAAATGCTGAACTCTGCAAGGAATTTCCTTCCAAGGAAGGAGAGGAGATTGGTTTACCACAGCAGTACAGCAAACAGACTGAGCCCAAAATAAATGCAGCTATTGTATTACATGGCAAAAATGCAACATTAATTAGAGCATGCAAAAAATAGATGTCATGCTGATAAACTGACTTATTTGTTTAAAATTAAATTCATGAACTTTCTGATGACCTACAGTAGTTTATACATCAAAGGCAAACACTGTCTGATTATCTGAACATCTCAAACTGGCTGATAAGCCATACAGTGTTTTGATAGCCAGCCTTGAGGTTAATTTTCTGCTAGTTGAGAGTTTACTGTAAAAGCCTTAAGCCAGAAGCTGCATCATTACTGAAGGATTGCACTGAAATACCTCTGCCAGGTCATCTTTGAGCTTGTTGTATCTCTCCACATTAAAACGCTGCTTTTTGGATTTGCGGTAGAAGTAGTGGAGGAACTGCCTGTCCTTAGCGTGAGGGTAAATGTAGTCCTGGGGAAGGAAGGAGGACATGGATTTGTGGTTAGCAAGGAAACTGAGTAGAGCTCAGCACATTAGAAACAGCCTGTTTCAGGAAGGCTTACCTTGTCCAGTACCCATGTATGTTTTGTAAAGAGGCTACGTATGAAGTTATGCCCTAACAGGTCATAAGGGCTTTTTAAACACATGGTAGGAGTCATTTGTATCACATGTAAAGGAATTTTAAGTTATAATAAAGACATAGCGTGATCTTCGTGACTGGAGCCACCTCAGCCAATGGAGTCTACTTCCAAGAAGGCAGAGAATGTTCAGGAACTATTTCTTGAGGACTTAATTGAAACTCTTAAGCAATGGCACCAGCAGGTGTTCAAAAAAATCCAAGCAGCAATCTCGTTATATACTCACAAAAAGTAGGAATGTCTTAGCTCTTCTCAAAAACCAGTCAGAAGGAGTAAAACTCACATTCTGAGCCAGCTCTTCATAAAACAGACACACCTCCCCTTTTCACTGAAGGAACCTAATGTCTCACAAGGTCTATAGATCCATTGGTATAATGGAAGAAAGTGTTGGTTACTCTTCCACATACTTCCACAACAAAAGGAGTTTTTCATCAAAGAAAGTTAAACAACAAAATGTCCACTTTGAGAGTAAAGTACAGAGCTAAAACAGGAAAAAGAAACCTTTCTCAAAGTCTTAACAGGATTTCAGAACAAGTCTGTATTGTGATGCCAAGTTAAGATCTGAGCAAACATTTTGCTTCTACACAATGCCTGCTTCCTACTCTGTTTCAGCTGTCCTAGATTTACCTCCATTCATTCTAAGTCATGGGTAAGCAGATGATGAAGAGCAGAGCAATAACACTTTTTCAGGCACTAAATATATTTCAGTATATTTCAGTAATGCAACTGCCAGAGTTCCAAACAGTTTGGTACCCTGCACTGTACATACATAAACTCCAGCAAATAAAAGCTACTGCTGGGTGATTTCCTTGTGTAAGGCAGCATTCACAAACTGGCACAGCACTACCAGTTGCTCTTCTGTTACTGCAGTGAGCAAGGTGCCACTTACTGTGCAAAGTGATCTACAAACATTTTAAAGGAGAGACTTCTTTCCTCACTTTTCATTCCCTAGGTTATGAAATCTTACCAACAGTAGTTATGCTCAGCAGCTGGCCTGCAGTTCATGTGCAACTTGATTCTGGGTGTTGTAAAGTTTGTATCCAGCCACACCAGGGATCAAACAAGCCCCTGTCTGATGGCAAGGCCACTTACTGAATTCTGTTTACTTCAGAGCTCAAACATTGTGATTCATAGAGTCAGTTTTCCTCCTTTTCACCATTCCAGACATTTAGAAGACAAGGACTCACCTGCTTAGTAAGAACGAAGTAGGCGTAGAAAGCCATGGCACTGCCGTAGGTGATGAAGTACGTGACGGGCTCCATGATGTCCCACGAGTAGACCCACCACGTGAGCCACGCCAGCGCTCCCCCCTGAGTTGACATCAGAGCTAGGCCAACCCATAAAAGCCTGGAGGTTTTTGAATCTGCACTGTCCATGATTCTGGCTTTCATCTAAAGAAAAGCAATGCAGAAATCCGTTCAAACAAACGTGAGTGCTCCTCTGATGAGCAGCTCCTCAACTATGTTTTCTCCCCCTGGGCTAGATCCTTTCTCAGGATCTCTTACCAACATCTCTTACTGATCCTGCTGAGAAAATAAAAGCACTGAAGCCCAAGGGCATCCAGATCTTCTTCACACTGTGCACCAAGAATTCCTGCTTCTAATCTCCCCACTACTAGGGATCTATGTCTGTTGGATTGCCATTTACCATTCAAGGCAGCTCTGGGTAACACTGAGGCTGGCCTTCATAAAGGAGGAGTCCTGTTGTCCACTATCCTAAGCCAGAGATGATGGTTTTTTTCTGTCATGGGTATTCAGAACTCATAAAGCAACAGGTGACTTTCCGTGACATTTCAACAAATGGCCTTTCAATCTCAATCCTAGCCATGTTCATGACGGCTTTCTTCAGGTGTTGTGGTTTCTACCCTACTAATGTCCACAACAGGAAGAAAAATAACTGAATTGAAAATAATTTGCATTCTACTTGAGTTGACCTAATTTACATAACAAACAAAACAGACACACCCTTGCCATTCATGATGATTTTCTTCTGTCACAGGACTTACTTTTGATGAAAGGAAATGCTTTTGAGTTTTTAAAAAAAAGTACCCCCACTTTCCAACCTGTTCAAGAGGCAGCAGTTCTCCTTTCAGGTGGTCCAGCTTCTGTAGCAATTCTCTCTCTTTCCTGATCTGGTGATCTTCTAAATGTAGAGCCACAAACAGTCTGTGAACCATGGATTTGATATCTTCCATTTCAGTAGCATGCTCACTACTCAGCTTACCTGAAAAGAAAATATTTGTCATATAAACCATTTCAAGAACACCTTGTTCTTCATTCTCTCCCCACTTCCAACCCCAAAAGCAGGACCATCCAATGGTAAAAAAACAAAACCAAAGAGAAACACCTTTTTCCCAAGTCCCAGTTTTCAGAGACTTCCCGTATCTTTCACTAAATGAAGTGAGATGATCAGTTATTAAGGATTGCTCTTACCTTTTACAGGAGGTGACACACTGTACTCTGTCTTGTTGATAACAAGTTTAAAGTCATTCATCAATAAGACCTCCATCAAGGTTGCATCAGAGACCTTGCTACCATCTGCAGAAGAAAGATTTCAGTTCAAGAGAATTTTGTACTTTTGTTCCCTAGCAGACATTGTTGAAACAAAGCAAAACTAAACCACAAAAATCCAACACCAGTTCCCGGGTACATGAAGCTACCGAAGCTCATGCACATGCTGGGATCCACACAGACCACATCTCCATTGCTCCAGAAGATATAAATAAATGCTCTGTGGGCTATTTTCCTGTTTTACTAAATGTGCCCACAAAGATAACTAAGGCAGCTTCTCTTAGGTCTGTGGCTTTCTGACCTTCTGGGAACATCAATCTAGTTTCAGTTTCTTTAAAAGCCCCTGCAGCCCTCTGTAGTACCTACCAGAAAAAAAAAGAATGTTATGAATGCACTCAGCTAAGAAACTGGACCAGCTTTCATTGATACCATCCTTTCTTCTGCTTATGTATTACCTCCTGTTAAAATAAATCTTTCCATAGGCATGTAGGTATCTTTTCTTTTCTTTCTTTTTAAGGGTGTGAGCAGGGAAGTGAAGAAATACCTATATACCAGATTCAGGCAAAAAAGCTACATCCCAGTTCAAGTTTTAAGACTGAATCCTTCTCTAGTACCAGAACAGGAGTTGCAACACTTTTCAAAATTGCTGTGGAAAAACTACAAACCACTGCCAAAACACAAACCAAGTCTTCTTGGAAATAAAATGGGAAATTAGGTTAACTCAGTGGTTTTTTTATCAATGGGCAAACCAAAGAGACAAAATAGAAGAAAACAGTGAGCAAAGCTTGAGAAAATTATCTGGCTGCTTAACTCATAACTTTTGCATACAAGTTCAAGTTTGTAGCAAGGCAAATGGATTCTTTTAGCTCTTGGTAACACTGAACAACTGGCAGGCATCACATTCAATAGCCTGACAGATTGACTTTTAAGAATGATCATGGAGGAGAAGGAAAGAAAGAGACATCAAGGAAATCACAAGAGAGATACTTATTGAAATACAGCGTTACAAAGTGAGGCTAACTGAAAAAGATAACAGAGGACACTACTGGGATAAAAGGAGAGTTACAGTAATAGATCCAATTCTGCATTTTTAATCAGCCTTTTCAAGAGGAGTCAGTTATTAACTCTGAAAAAACAATAAACCCTAGAAGCATTCAAGACCCACTCCAACAGCAACAGTGCTAAACCTGACGGAGGACTGAACTTACGCCCCAGGAGAGAAGCACAGTCCACTGGAAAAGGAATGCATTTATTTCAGGGAATAAGAGAAATACAAGATACCTGTTGCAAAGACTTCTGCTCTCTCAATTCCTTTATCTTCTCTTTGCACATCCTGCAGGAATGCTCCTACAGTGGTCACCACCGGCTTGACAGTGAACTGACAGCGTTCACTTCTTGTGGGCAGCGTAAGAGTTATCACAGGAAGACCATGTCTGTAATTAATAGTTACTTCTGGGGGTAAAAAAAGAAAACTAAGTGACAAAGTTGCATTGTAGGTTGTAGTTTAATTTAAAGCTGTTTTTGAAACACAGGATAAGCAAGGAAAAATTACACAAAACATTTCTAGATTTAAAAAAATTAATATAGTACTTCTCTTTCTGAAGGATATATATAAAACCATACAACTAATGTCATCTCAGGGACTCTCACAAAATAAATAAAAAGCTTGTAGACACTGATGGGAAGGGGGAAAAGTTACTGTGAAAGCTTACCATCAGATGGCACCAGTGAGCTGTAAGGTGCTCCTTCCCATCTCCTCCAAGCTCCGGTGTGCCTCCAGAGCCCCACCTGCAGCACGGACACAAGGGAACTTGCCTGAGAATAGTCAGGATGCAGGATGTACCTGGTTAAAGGCAGCACCCAGCCTGTCACGGAGATCTGCTTCCGTGTGATCTGACATCAGGGGTGCCTGCCTGAAGCAAAACCCCTTGCTTGGCAATTCGATGTAAAAGGTGAAACCATCCTTACAGAAAGCACATTCATTGCTAAAGGTATTACGGTATTGCCCATATAAAACCTTTTTGTCTGGTGTGGTTTAATTAACTCAAGGGGAAAAGGGAAGGGAAAGGAAAGAAAGGAAAAACAATTGCAGTGTTTCTGAAGTGCTTCATGCAGCTTTTGCAATAAAATCTCTCCTCTCCTCTCTCCCCAAAAGAGCCACTTGAAAAACCTCTACCCTGTGGTGCTTGAGGGCAGAACTCCACAGAGTAACTTCCAACAGAGGGCATGGCTTCAGTGAACTTTCACTGCTGAATCATGAACAACAATCTCAAATAAAAGAATAAGGGACTGAGGTCGCTACCTGTTGCTTCATAATTATATACCATACACCAAAAGCTGGCTGTTGAGATTTGTGCTGCTAAAAGACAGTAACAACAACACAGCTTGAAGATCTTTTATGCTTTAAACATGAATGGCTGTTTGAACTGCATGCTGAGAAACGCTGCTGCTGCAGCTACCAGCACCACTCTGCTCTGGTACCACACTGAAGGAGGCACAGCCAAATGCAGTGAGTATCCTCTCTGCCCTGGGACAGCAATGACAGCAGCTTTCTGAACCAAAGCTTGCCCCTTCCAGAGCCACTGGTGAGAACCATCAATATACTTCAACACAGTCATATCAAAACACAGAAGAGAAACTGCTCTGATTTGACCCATTAGTTAAAGCTGTCCACCCAGGCCATGGAAGGTGCAGTGTCCTTTGCTCCTACAGCTGATCCCCTGCACAAGGAGAGGGACAATCCGATTGCAGCAATTCCACAGAGCAGACAATATTGCTATAAACTAAGTGTAACAGGTAAACAAAAGGAAACCTGACTAAGCTGGTTACAAAAAGTGCACATGGATTGGATCAAGTCCTGGGATTTGAAATATGATAGCTGGGGAAGGTGGAAAACAATGTGGAGAGATGATAAGGATCAATTTTCCCCTGGTGAGCTTTATAGCTCATCTTTCTGAAGGCCAAGACATTTCAGAGTCTGCAAGATAATATTCTTTGACAAGGCAGGAAAACAAAGCTACAAATGCACAAGGCCCTGGCCATTCAATATGCCAAACACCACTCACCACATCCACATGATTTATTTGTTTTTAAAGAAACACAAGCTTGGCTGTCTGCATAGGAATAGCCACCCAGCGCCAGGATGCATCCAGTACCTTCTCTGTTTCTTGAACAGAGCAAGAGACTTTCCCCGGAGCAGGGCAGGACACAGCCCAGATCACCAGTTCTCACCCCATTCACAGGGGCACCTGCACCCACAAAACATTTAGAAACACACAGCCTGGAGCAGGGAGACAGCTCTCAACACAGCATCTGCTTTGGAACAGTGCACAGGAAAACTCAATAGCTTTGAACACAACAACTGCTGTTTTTTCAGGAGGATATACAGGGGATAATAAGGAACTAATTTTTTACAGACACCTAGTGTGTAACTTTGCAATCAATATCTCGATAATGATCATCCAACACGCCCCAGGCAATGAATTGCACCCTGCCTGTATTTGAAGGTCACCCAAATTCCCAACAAAAGAAATTAATTATCTACTTTATTTATAGATGAAACAATGCATTCAACAATTAATGCAAATTAAATATATTAATATATTAATTTAAAATGCTTATTAAATTACATTTATTGAAATAAGATCATTAAGATAGTCCATTCTATTATTCTTTAGATTTTGACATTACCATTCATGATCCACTGAAAGAGTCTCTATACACTGGAGATTTTTTTTTTAAATTGTCTTTAAATGCAGACCACCCATTAAAATCACCTGCAAAGAACAAGAAAAGCAAAAGCCACAGAGCCATGGAGTTGAATTCATATCCAAATACTTAACTCTTTCCATATTAACTCTAGGTTGATGAATTGGGAAGCATGAAGGGCTGGATTAACTTTCTCTCTCTGTTTCCAGATTTAAACTCCACTTTCAGTGAAGGTATTAAATCATTAGCTTGTGCTCTGCAGCCAAATCATTGTGCTCCTCTTGAGATGCTTGGAATGACCCCTACTGTAGCCCTGGAAAAGAAATGCTAGTCAGCAAGCATTGCAGCTACAAGGAAGACTCAAACTATGGGACCAAAACGAGACTGCTCTGACAGCAACATCAGTGAGAGCTGAAACAGGAATGTGTACCCTGAATTAACTGCATCACAGCCTTGAACTCTGAGACACTGTAAGGAGCACAGCAGACTCCTAACAACTCTTTTTATGCCAGTGCATACCCCTCTTGGTTAATTCCTCTAACCACACAAAGGCTAAGCAAGCTATTCTACATCTTCTGCAATTTGGACACACTTGTGGCAGGACATCTGGCTAAAACAGCTCTAAGACAACCACAATTATGTTCAGGAGTGAAAGGCTCATGAACAGCATTTAGCTGTGAAACACCCCTTCTCCCTCAGCTATACCTGCTTCCTAATGTAAAACACCTGGGAGCAGCAGTCAGCCACATCTCTTGACTCAGTTCAAGGCATGGACTCCTGTGGGAGTGAAAACTCCTAAGAATTTAGGGCACAGAGTGTTAATTGTGATTAAAATAATCCAACATATTCTGTTAAAAATACCAGTTGGTATAAAACAGAAAATATATATGGAGTTTAAAGAAGTACTTCCTCTGCTAAGGGCACCTCCCATCTCTAACAGCAGAGAAGCTGCCACTGTTAAAGTCAAGAGTGGAAATTTCAACAATCTGCTGGTTTACAGCAAAACTTTGGAGACTAATGCAGCAGCATAACTGAGCTGGAAAACCAGGCAGCCAGACATGATGAGTGGGAGAGACTGGAATAGAAATACTGTATTTTTCACGTTTGACAGTGGCAAATGATTGAACCTACCTACACTGCAGTTTCTGGAGCTAGCTGTTCCAAATAATCTACCTCTTATGATGTTGAGTGATTGTTCCTGCAAGCTTAAGCTCAAATTTATGTTATGTCTAAGCAGTTGGTATCATTACCAATGAGGTGACTGAAAGCCTCTGATCTTCCTCAGCACTACGTATGCAAATAGTAACCTCATCAGGAACTGTAACTTCTGTTCTGCAGAAAATTGTAATGTTGGTGGGAAGAGAGACAGCATAAAAATAAAAGTATTTTTCACATGAAAAAGCGATCTTGAAAATGTAATTCTACAAAGAAGATGTTATTAGGACACTTTCTGAGAACACTGTGAATTATTTTTTACTTAATTTTGACTTACCACAGCAAAATATAGTAACAAATCTGAATCAAAATGCAGCTAGCCAGCAATCAAGGAATTTTTGTCTTTGCTTATATGCATCTTGAAAGATATGTTAGTTTTTGTTTGTTATTTCAACAGCAAAAATACTGTAACACTCCTTCAACATTCAAGTCCCCAATAATTTGCACTTATTAGAGAAAGCAACCAAAACCAGAGTCAGCTCAACTCTGTCTGCCCTCTTCCTGAAGGGACATGCAACACTGCAAAGTGAAATATTATATTCCTTCAGTGTGAGATCCTTTCAAGACTGCCTCAAGTCAAACTCATGAGTAGTCTTCACAAAAAATAAAGCAGACTGGCATGTGAATGGTCTCCCACATTCTCCTTTCCTTCTCTCTGAGGCAATGATAAGAATCCGATACCGAAAAGCACAAAAATAAAATGCCCTACTCCACAAAGCACAAGCATTTTACCCTTAATTACACTGCAGCAAAACATATTCTAATTAAAACATATCTTGCAGTGTGCTTTTCCATAGCAATGTGGTGTTACAGGCAGAAGAGGAGAGCTCAGTTATCTCCTGGAGTCCTTGTCCAATACCTGGTACAGCTCCCTCCACACAGCTACTGAAGGAGGACTGGGGGAAATGAACAGGAGGAGACAATTCATGGGGGAAACTAGTGGTTGCAATGCCTAAGAATGAATTTTCGGGCCTTTTTATCTGAGTGTCACTAGATGAGCCAACATCCCCAGTATCCATCGTTCTCCTCACATGCTGATCTCACCCAGTTTGTGAAGCAGAGGGCAGGCCAAGTCACCTCCCTGGATGCTGCCTGCTTGTATGGGCAGGACAAAAATGAGGGCAGGTACGTGTTAGCCACTGTTCAGTGAAGGCATGTGCTATAAAGAGCTATCTGTATTTTCCATACTGACTTACATGTTCTTCTATTTCTGATGAACGCACTTAGAAGTTCTCGGCAGATGAACGATGTTGGCTCCTGTCTGATTCTCCAAGGAAAGCCAACCAAGATTAATTAATTACAGAGTAACCATCTGCAATTTCAGAATAACCTATGGACATTTCAGAATGGTTTAAAACCAGGGGAAAGGATGAAAAAAAGCAAGTGCTGCCACAGTCTACTGAGTTTGCACATCATGCACAACCAAGCTAACCAAAAATGAATCATTGTTCCGATCAAGTTTACAAGAAGTACACATAAGGTATTTCCCTTTTTAAAATGAGTCACTAAGGCCATTTTGGAGATAGCTGCTGTTAAATTTCTGTGCTGATTTTGTAAGCAACCCTACATGACCAGGAAAATAAGACATAAGGAGCCCTAACAACAGCCTACAATCATCTTACAAGTGCCCATTTGAGCTACAGAAACATCTTCTCTCTTATTAACTTTTCATTTGTCTTTCCTTACACTTACATTGTGTCTTCACTGGTCCCAGAGCTGATTTAGATGATCATGCAACAACAGCCTCAATGCAAACAGCAGCTTCAGAGCACATTGCTCAGATTTAGTGATGGCTCAGATTTCTGGAAGCCTAATGTAAATGAAACAAACAAAATCCTGCCAAAGACACATCACTCATTCTGCCGTAACACCCCTATACCAATACACCAGCTTCAGCCAGGGAAGATACTTTTGACACCTGGCAATATACAACATAAAATTCTCTTTTCTAGGACAAAAAACCAAAAAGAGGACAATTTTTCTTTTTTATTTTCCTGAGAGAAAGCTTTCCTGTCTCAAATGGGCCATGCAGTGAATACCTTCTCCCAGCTGTTCCACAAGGCACTGCAGGAACTACACTGCAACATCTATATTTCAATCATTTGAATTTATATTTCAGTCCTTTCAGTGCAGCTAATTCAAAATCTGCAATATTTTTAACTCCTTCCTCAGTAAAAATCAGCTTTAGAAGAAGTAGCCAGCAGGTCTTTTCCAGCAAAGCAGTAGTTTCAACGTGAGTATGTACATTCCAGTGATCTTGAAGAAGCAAGAGAAATCCAAGATTCATTATGGCTTTTCCTCAAAACTCACTTGCCTTACAGCACTGTTAAAACTCAATAAAAGACTCCAAGCAATCAATATTTTGGTTTCATGTGTGTGTTATTTTTTGTGCCTTTATCATCGTTGCTGATCTTTCATTTCCTGCCTCTGCTCAGATTCCAAGAACAGCTGCCACCAGAGTTAATCAGCCAAACCTTACCAATGACCAAAATGACAGCTACGACAAGAAGTGCACTGAGGAACTGGCCACCAAGAGCCTCTTTTATCAAGGTGCAGCAGGTCAAACCCACCACTGCAGAGGGGATTTGCCAGGGAGACCTTCCACCCAATCTCCCGCTGGGCAGGTGTGCTTCCTCCAGCTGCCTTCTGCTCCCTCACTACTCCTTTGTGCTCTCACCCACTCCCTGTCCAAACTCTCCCTGACCACAGGCACACCCCACTCCACTGGGCACAGAGAAAAGACATTGTGCAACAGGGGCAGAAGTGCCTCTTCTTGAGATGTGTCTCACTGAGATCATCTGACTCTCCACCAGGCACCTGTGGATGCAGAGCTCTAGGGAAGCACCAGGATTTGCATCCGCATCAGTTCTACAAGCCATAAAAATGGATGCTGAAAACACTGACATTTAAAGCAGGATGAAATTAAGCCTTGCCCTTCTCTACCAAAAGTATGGTTTCAGTGACTCCTCACTGCAAATAAGCAACACCAGAAGTGCTGAGGAGATGAGAAGGATCAACATCAGCTGACAGCATCTGCCTGCAGCGTCATCTGGGGACTGCTCTGAAAGTACAGATATTCCCCCTCTTCAGAACAAGCTGACCTCCAAACCCGTGTAAGAACAGGCCTATAAACAAGACAGCTATTAAGGGGAAGTGCATTTTTAGGAGCAACACCAAGAATTGTGTCTTACTATTTTATCAAACCCTTTTCTTCTCTTCCTGCAAAGAAAAGCAGATCTTAAATCTCTCCCGAGTCTAAAGTTTTACACTATGGGAAATTTTGCATCTTCATCCTCTTTCAATGAAGTCTGCTTGTCTGAAAGTTGCTGTTCTTCCAATCCACTTCATTTTCAGAAGGAAAGACAGGATGCAACACTACAAGAAAGTTTGCAAATCAGACAGGGCTAAGCATTTGAGAGGGAGGGATTATAGCATGAAAATGCATTTGTGCTTTATCAAAAGCAAAAGCAAGTCTACATCCAAGAGCTGTACCATCTGTTCCCCAAAACAGTCTAGGTCAAAAGACTAATCTGTCAGCATAGACAGGATTTTTACTTTGTCCTACAGAACAGATCCTTGCTCTTGTACTGTGCCTTTTGAGAAGGCATGCTGATCTGGGAAATGTTGCAAAACTTTAAGAGTAACAAGAGAGACTTTGTTTTCAAAAATACACTTATATTTCATTAGATAAGAAGATGGGCTTGCTGCACATTTTCCCCCAAAGGTCTTAGAAAAACTGTATCTTAATGTATACAGCTGCTTTCATGTGTTTCTTAAAAAGAAAAAAAAAACCTGCTTAAACTCATCTCTAGGAATAACATCAGTTGTTCAAATTGCCAGCCAAGAAAAAGCCTGTTTAAATTTCAGCTGAAATGGGATAACAAGAGACACAAGGATGCAAAGTCAGATGAATACACTTACATGTTTATCAAAGTTACAGCCAATCTTGCTCTGTCTCTCCTTCTGGGGATGTTTCCCATCTAGTCCCCTCCCCCAGGCCTCCCCAGGGTCTGACCACAAGCCATGAGAAACCACAATACCCTGCAAAATCAAAGCAACCATCTACCCTGTTCAGTTGTAGTGCTTCTTTTCTTCCCCTCCCTGAAAACTTAACTGCACTATTCTATGGAAAGCAGTGAAACTTTGCCATCTTGAAGAGCATTGCCTGCAGTTAGCAATTTCTCCTACCCAAACACCATCACCCCAAAGGCAGAACTCTTCTTGGCAATGCAGACTGTTAATTATTATTTGGAGGGGCAGAAAAATGTTAGGGATCAAATCTAAGATAACAGAGGACAGTAACAGTCCATGTCTGGCTTAGTCACACCTAGATTTGTTGAAAATTTTACCGAGTCTATCTGTTGTTGCACTGTTAGAGAAGTTCCTCCTTTTTCTCCTGCCACAACAATGAGCTGTCTATATCATTATTCTAAAACAGCACATCATATATTGATGTTTTTAGAAACACCATAATATTTCCCTTTTTTTATCTTTAAAGGTCTGCAATGAGACCAGCCCAAACACTTAAGAACCTATGTTTTTTGCAGGCAGCTGTAAGCATGTACCTTTCCAAAAGGAAAACATTTATTTCTTTCTGACTTCTGGCTTATCAAAAAATAAAATAAAATAAATAAAAATAAGTAGGAACAGAACAACAGAACAACTGACAGACTACATAAAATCAAATGCCTTTCTCTGTTAGCAGCTGGCATTAGGATGTATATCTAATGAGTTGTATCCTTTTTTACAGATAGTTATAAAGCAATTCCAAAATAGAACTTAGTTTATATTCCAGATTTATATGCTGCTACACTCCTGTGGATACTCAAATTACTTGTAGGGAGTATAGGACACACTTTCTACCCTTGTTAGAAAGTAACTGAAGAAAACAAAGGCACAGGAACGAGAGTAAACAGAGAATCCTACTACTTTCCCTTTTGATAGTTTCTAATGAATAATGTTTTTAAAAATGTCTAGGGCAGACACTATGAGAACATCCACAGTGAGCAACCAACTGCAAACTTAAAATCACAACTTCATAGAAACTTCAACAGGTGGTGTCAGAAACCACAGAGCTGCCGTTTCATAGAGCCTGACAGCAGAAACACAACAAATTAAACAATCTGACAAAACCAAAGGAAGTAAACATTTCTAAGGAATAAGATCAAAGGGATGACTACAAATGCACCAGTTTCGAGAGCTTCCAGCCTTCATGCACACTTGCAGAGCAGCTACAACAACCTGGGTTTAGCAAGATTGTCACAGCAAAACAAAAACTTTACAGGAGAAGACAAATTCATTCCAAGTCCTTATCAGAAATCTACATAAATATTTTTAAAACCACAAAATTCATCTAGCAGGCAAGCTGAAAACCACGTATTTGTTTTCTTGAAAGAGAGCTCTGCTGGGAGAAGTAGCTTCAAGAGCATTTGTGACAGAAAAGTAGCCACAGCAGCTGTACCTAGAAAATCCAACCACTCTGGCATCAAACACAAACGTGCTGCCAAGAGTGCAGAGGCCTCACTAGCCCGATAGTTCAGCATACAGACAGCAATGAAATGATGACATCAACAGCTAATACTGGTTGAGATACACGGAGCTATTGCTCTGACCTTCAGTTTTACTCTGTACACCATTCTTGCACACTTATCCCTTTCTACAGAGCAGGCAAAGTAAATAAAAAATGAAGTTTTCCTGTAGAGGTTTCTAGTGTTTTTTTCTAAAGCTTATTATCACAGGAAAAACAATTACAACCAGTAGAAGAAGATGAAAGGGTCTCTGTGCCCCAGATGGACCAGAACCTGTTTCCTGATGTGCGTGCTGTGCCTCCCAGGGGGGAAGTGAGCAAAACTGCATGTTAGCTGCTCACTTTTCACCCCAGAGCCTTTGAACTCCAGCCAATTAAGGGTTGCTCTACTTCCTCTTCTTCTATTAATTAATTCAGGACATGTATCTAAAAGACTGATGCAAGAATCTATACACTGTAACACAGTCATTTTAAGGCAGAACCTCTTACCCAGCTCCATCTTTGAGATACATTTAAATGAAGCATCTTTTTCAGGGAAAATACTACTAGAGGAAAACTCTAATACAAGATAAATAAATCTCACTGTATACTCTATGTCAGGTTGAAATGCTTAAAGCCTGTACTCCAGAACAAGCTACAACACTGTCCTAGAAAAGGAATGGTCTGTGGTTTACTCTATTTATTTTGACCTCACTCCCAAAATGCACCCAAACTCACACAAGAATTCTATGCAAAGTCCAATTTCAAATAACTTAGAACTGTGGGTTTTGACAAACTGCTCATTAATGCTTTACTACTCAGAGCAAGCAGTAGAACATACTTGCATTCCAAGGACCTGAAAACTGCTCAGTTCTTAATCTTGGAATTTTAACACAGGATCACTGGAAAATTAAAGTTACTCTTTCCCTCTGTTACATAAATGCGCATATGCAAAGGTATTTCCTACCACGAAAATATTCTGTCACTATATTTTGATGTTAAGTATCAAAGAATATAAAGTTTGTCTTATTTGGTAAAGCATTATATGTATCCAGTTTATGAAGGGAAAAAAACAGTTTGGGGGAAGCCAACAGGTGTTCTAACATGTTGGATCAAATTTCTCTTGAAACAGCAAAGATGTTCATCCTTAAAACACTAACACAGAGGGATAACCTGTATTTTTGATACATCAACCAAACAATTTACAGGAAAGCTATTAATTGTGCATTGAAAAAAGAATACAAAATAGAATTCAAAATTACAGTTAGTCATTAAAAATTATGGATATCGTTTCTCCCTTGTATCAGCTTTGATCTTAAGGAAGATGTAGAGTACAGGTTTGTATCAGCAGCTGTATAAACTCCTTGCACTGAAGAAATCTAAAGTGTCGTCACTTTTACCTTTCTGAACTCATTAGAAAGGCAGCTCTGTGTTATCTATCTCATGAACTGGCACTTCTGAATCTCCAAGTGCCCTAGTATTTTCCAGGTGAGGTTTCTCAGTTCGTCAGTGGCAACTCAAAGCCTTACTAACTCTGCCAACAGAAAAACAGGGAAAACCCCTTATCATTAACATCCCACTTGAAGGTAGGACTACTATGCAGAGTTATGAATGACAGGGTTTGTTAATTTTCTCCTTTGGTAGCGTGGTTTCCTAGAGGAAAGAGAAACATAATCACACTGCATGTCTGTCTGCCAAAGTCAGTTTCCAGTAAGATTAAAGACCTTTTAATTACAAACCCACCAGCCACTCAGAAACAGTTAACAAGTGCTAAAAAATCCAACAGCCTGCATTGCCTCTACTAGGACACATGATACTTCAGCGCATTAGGGATGTTAATTTTAAATTAAATATGATTAGAGAGCTTACTCAAAACTGGCACTTAACATCTGCTCATTCCTGACAGCACACTTGCCACCCCACACCACCAACACGAGGAAGGAGCAATGCTGTTCAGGAGCAAGGCTGAGCTGTTTCACCTTAGTGTGTTTACCCAGTACATTCTAACAACAATTAATTTGTATGTAAAATAGTTTTAACCTGTTTTGCTCTGCATGCGGACAAAGGTACCCCCAACCAAACAAAAAACCACTTTCCACTTGTATATCCTTATCAATGAGGAAAGACTGTCATCTTCTACAAAGGTCAGCAGCAGGGTGGCCTGCAGAATGGACACTGGATTGCTGCAGGTATCGCTGTGCAGAGTCTGTGGTCTCTCACAAAGCCTGAGTGCTGGCAGGGTAAGTGCACTGTGGGAACCATACTCAAAGACATGCCCTTCTTGGAATAATCAAGTTTTTAACAGAGGTGTTTTCAGAAGCATGGAAAAGATGTGTAACCTACAGTGAGAAACTACTCTTCTGCAGGAAAATTGCATGATAAACTGCCTAATGTGTTCTTCATTATTGCTGCGTTTTTCAGGCTTTTTTTCCCAGAGTCCTTTCGCAAGATCTTCCCAGTCTAATCTGCCCTTGGACAGGGATAGCACAGACTGTCCCAGGAGTCTATTATAGGAGTGTAGCTTTCATACCTCAGCAAAGGTACCGATTTTAACATCCATAAAAGTGAAAGAAGCATGCTGACGTATTTGCTGCCATTTTACAGTGCAGCAATTTTCTTCCTGCTGGCAATGCAAGCAGGTGAGCTGGAAGTCAGACCAAGTGGTAATTCTGGTTTTGTCTCACTGCCTAGACTTGGCAAAGGCATTCACATCCAAGTTTTAAAGTAGAGCAGTACCATCAAAGTGTTCCACACTTGAGGTGTTCAAGCCTGGCATCAAGTATCCTGAAGTTACCACAGACTTCAAACTCAGTCTCACATGACTTCCAACTGAGCACCCCAAATCTCCATGCACATCATAAAATGTTGGGGTTTTCAGTTTCTAAACTTCAGCTTCACACTGAAATACAGCTGTAAGACTTTCAGCTGACCATGGAGCCACCCATAACTTGCCATAACCTGTAACAAACATCCACTGAATGGTTGGACATGACAATCTTAGGAGGTTTTTTCCAACCTGAACGACTCTGTGATAACTGTGAGGATGAGAATCAGCAAGATCTGTCTGATGGGTTTTGGCTTAGCACAGAGCAGGTTGTAGCAAACAGAACTAGAGATTTCCACATGGACCTTTACAGGAATCTGTACTACAATGCTTCTGTTTCCTTGGGGCACGTAACACTCATGGGATGAAGAGACTCAGTTGAAAGCGTACAAAAGCGTACATTGGTGCATCATGTTTTCATATCAGAGATGTACATACACAGTACTTTATACATGGGTAATGGCTAGCTGAGGGGAACTGCAGGGTGCAAAACAATGAAAGGTCTGGTTATAAATGCCTATCACAAACAAAATGTTGGTGACTTTAGAGGATAAACCAGAGAGCAGAGGACAAATGTCATACAAATGTACTGACTGGTACTCCTCAGTATGATGAGAGTGCCACAACACCACCAGCAATATCTGAATTCATTCCTTCTCTTTTGTTGCCCCACATTTAAAATGCCATAAATAATCTTTACTTTTTTAGTTAATGTTGAAACCTCAAGAGCCAACAGGTACATAAATTGATTTGTTCCAGTAGTGCCCAAAAAAACCCCAACCCATGTCTTTGCAGTAATAAAATCTGCAATCAGATATCTGAAGGTAATCAAATATCTGACTTGATCAGCTAAACAACACATAAGGACAGCAATGAACTCTGGTTGTTGTCAGTTTTTATCTTCTCACATTTTTATTAGAAAACAAATTGTGAAGAAGTGTCACAATACACTAATACTGTTTATATATTTCCAGTACACAACCTCAGCCAAGACTACTTAGCATAAAACCTTATTTAGACTGCCTTAACACTGTTTCAGCTTACTAGTTGAAGAGGAAGAACCTTTTTGTTTGGTTTGGGGACATTTTGCCATCCTGGTCAGGTATTAAATATAGCTCAGCAATCAAAACAGCAGCACAGATCAGCAAACACACCCCAGGGCCAGAATGGACCAGAGGGGTTGATCCTATCTGATATGCTGCACATGTACAGCATAGCAATTTCTTCACAAACCTCACCCTAAGCTGAAATGCTGGGGTTTTTTTCCCCAGAAAGCATCTTTGCCTTGATTAAAAAGATTTTAATAGAGGGATGTTGTGGATTCTTCACAAATCAGAGATTACAATTATATAAACTAGCATAATCAAAAGCCCAGGTACAATATTTTTCTTCAATGAGTTGAGCTAGTTGATCTGTGATGAGTTTAACCTGCTTAGATTAACAACTCTAGCCTCAGAAATGTCTGTTGTTTGTAGGTACCTGTAGACTACAAGATGCTACTGAGATTGAAAATCTTCAGGTTTTGTTGCAATTTTTTTTTTTTACTCTGGGCACATTTCTTGTAGTTTCTTTAAAGAAAACTGAAAACTTTCCAGTTTTCCAGCATTCAGAATTCCAGACTCATTACTATTACACGGGAAAATAATACTCCTAACTCACAGTACCCTCCCCATACTCACCTGCCCCAAAATCTTTTGAGTATAACTTCCAAGGGGGTTCAAATACAGCCATCACTATCCTCATGCCACTTTCACAATAGCCACTTTACAGGGCATACTCTATCATTTACATTCTCTCTTTCCAGATAACTTTTTTACATCCTGTAAGTTTCTTTTACTTTTTTTTAAACTGTATTGAAACAACCCTACTGGGTTTGGTAGCTTACTGGAAAACCTTGGACATGTTGCTGCCCCTCTAAGATGAAAATAATGACACTTAAACCAAACTTCTACTTGCTTTTACATATTATAAGGGATGCAAAGGAATCAATTTCAGCAAGAACCTAGAGTTTCCTACCAGTGACCTCTCCATTAATCAGCAAAGCAACTGGTAGAACATATTGTTTGGGTAATCTGTGTATCTCACCAGTAATTGTATTTTGCTCCAGACACTCAGGATACTAAAGCATAAACATCAGCAGGTAAGAGCTCTTACACAGCGACACAAAACATGTGGCATCACTGCATTCACAGTTTATTTTGTGCCCTCCTTTTACTGCCATCTTGTTTATGAATTAAAGACATGTACATTTTAGGAGGTGTTAGCAATTGGTATGCTGGGAGCCCCGTTAGGCCTTACTTGTTCCCACCTCCAGTTTGTCAAACTTCAGAATTTGAAACGGATTACTGCACCTTTCACAGTGTCAAGGATACTCCTTTACAAAAAGGAGAAAGACAGCTTTCAAGTGAATTTTACAAGGAGAGCTGGCTTCAAGGCTGTAAATTAAAGATGAAATGCAATAGACACAACGGCAAAAGGTTTCACACCATGTGAACACAATGACTGCTCAAGAACCCCTTGCAATCAGAAAGAAAAAAAACACCACTTCTTTCTTGTGGTCAAGCTAACCTGCCATCTCATACCCCTGCTACATTATGTGTGATTACCCATTTCCTTACAAAATTGCGCACCAGAGCCCAGCTTTTGTCAAATGGTGAATAGCTGAATTTCTCTCCTTTCTGTTTTGAAATCCCAAGCTGCCAGCCACAGGCAATTTCCAAGCTAATCAGTAAAATGTCTCTAGTGCCATAATTTGAAAAAAAACCACCTCTCTCTTGTTTCATAATTAATGTCCTACAAGTAAAAGCAGTGCAATCACCTGTACATGAAAAGAATCAGAAGTGAACCATTTACTCTCTTCAAAGAACTTAATGACTCAATTATTTTTCCAAGGAAAGGCAGGCAAAGTCTAAAGCTCAGTGTTATCTCTAGAAGATTAAAGCAACAAATCAAAGAATACTTATTCTTTATTATTCCTTATAATTATTATTACCCAGAGCTTCATGTTAACTGTCAAAGATAAATGACAGGCAACACTGCAAAGACTCATATTCCTGTTCTGCCTAGAACCAAGATAAGCCAATCCAAACCCTGAGCTATGGGAAAATGATATCAGAGGCACTTTAACAGCTATTTCATACCTATATATATATAGATACCTATCTCTATCTCTGTCTCTCTCTATATATATAGCCTTCCTGTCCTTAGCTTAAATTAGAAAAGCCTGAAAACCAGGTGGATTTTGGTGAGTGAACTCCCCAGTTCACTTCAGAATTCTCTTCTGGTAAGGAACAGAAATATTATTTTGGCTTGATTCAACTTGCTCTATTTCTATTTGGCTGCTAAACTTGTTATTTTCAGAACATTAACATTTGCATTACATCCTCACTATGTGGAATGTGTAACTCCTGGAAATGTGGCATCCAGTTTTCCAAAAGTAGCACAGCATTTATTCTTACCAACCAGGAATACAAACACAGGCATTGCGACCACATTCATGGAGCTTCCAAAGGGCTTTAATAGCCTAAAGATTACTTCTTTCCTTTAAAGGCAGTCTCTTACACACTTATTAGTGTGCGGAACAACTGCATATTGGGAGAGATTCATCACATTTCCCACCATCACATATTCACCACATATCTCACCCAAATCCACCTGACCAAAGTCATTCAAAATACTAAACTGACAAAAGAAAGAAAAGCATCTCAACATAGAATTACCCTTGGAGCTCCTGAACCTGCTAACAAATTTCCACTCAATCTTGAGAGACAAGAGACAGTAAGGTCTGAAGGTTATGATGCTCTTGCATATTGCATGGAAAAATTTGAAGCTGGGAGATGAGAGAGGTGCAATTTGACACCCCCAGGGAGGGAGAGGCAATGGGTCACTCCCTCCCAGAGCAGGCACACAGACAGTCCTTGCATTACCAGCTGGGGACCCACTGACACTTCCACTCAGCTCAACATGGGCAAGGGCAAGGGTGACCAGGGGAATATTTGTCACATGCCTGCAGAAAAGCAGCCTTGTTAGGTCTGTGAGCCATCTGACTTTGATGGCTTGTCCTGTGCAAGCTAGAATCACATCATTACAGGCTACCTGAATAGAAACATCAAAGAAGGTTGTTAAGGGATCTTTTAGCTCTGCATCAATTTTGCACATAACTTAAATTTACACAGAACAGAGAGTTCCCACAAGGCCAGACTCACATTTTCTGGTGTTCCAGAGCAATTCAGCTCAAAACAATGTGATACTTCAATGAGAATATAGCAGACAGAGAAGAAAAAGGGGTTGCTGTAGCTCTAAAATTGCTCAAGCCTTCACAACATGTTACAGGTCTAAAGGTACAAAATTGAAGTGCCAGCCAAATGTTTGGATTTCTGTACTGTTGAAGTCTACGAGAGGGAGTTCAGCAGGGCAGACGTGATCAGCATCACAACACCAACCTATAGCACCACAGACTTGCTGCTTTTCTCTCCACAGCCCCTTATGTACCTTAGCCTTGCCTCCACAGCAGTGCCACCATTCCTGTAGTGACACCTCCCTCTCACTCTCAATTTGCATTTTAATAACCCAGAGATTCCACCTACATTTTGCTGTTACCACATAAATTTTACAGGTATTCTGTGCAGCCTGCATTTTCTCTAACAGTGCCTGGGATGTCAACAAAAATAAACTGCAAATCATAGGGTTAGTTTCTTTGTTTATAGACTTAACATTTGATTCTTAAGAGCACTCCAGGGTAGGCAGAGCCTCCATAATAAGAGTAAGCTGGAGTTCTGCAGGACAGGAAGGACAGACACCTGGGGCAGGAAAAGAAAGGCTCCAAGGAAGCTGTTGGGAGCACTGCTGCTAATCTTCAATACTCCTGCAACTCTCTTAGCTCACCTGGTGGTGCTCACAAATATAGTTCCATCTCTCCACATTCTCTCATAATACTTTTATCCCAGATGAGACCATTTCTACAACATGTCCCTATTATCAGGATCATGAAAGGAACACCTTCCACACAGAGCCAAGCAGGTAAGTACAATAGCACCATTTCCCTTCACTTTCTTCATCTGAAAGGTAGACCTGTGTTTAAGAAATCACATAGGAAACTGCTGACCTCAACTGCTGTGTTTCTACTTGTTGGTACTTACCCAATTTTATTATTAACATGACAGTCTCTTTTGAAAACTTTAAAAAATAAGATTCAACCACCTGCCTTCAGACCATGGGGTCAGGCAGTTAAGCTGTATAAATTCACCTATCACCATGTATTTTTTTACAACACATGTAGTAAGTAATTCAACTATTTACTTTTTCTTTTTTTTCCCAAAGAAAAATACCACGAAAACCATAAGCCAGATGAAAAATTTGGATATCAAAATTCTTAAAAAAACACAAATGCGTTTTTCACATTATGCATTTCTCAGAAATGATACAAAAAGCAAACAGAACTGCAATTTCTGAAGCGAAACACTTCAGCCCAGAAGCTGCCTGCCACTTCTCTCATAGCTATTTCTTTGTCATTATCAGGCAAGTTGTTTTGACAGTTTCACTTCTATGTTGACTATAAATCAGTGAATATTTCATGGATGATTGAACTGGAACAGCTACCAACAGTATCCATCAGCTTGAAGCACAAAGCCATGGTCCAATAGCTAATTGCAAACCTGTATGAGTCAAAGTGCTGAAAACCTGTATTTACTTTGCACTGTGTAATTCATTTGGATTTTATAAAGTAACTGTAAACTACCTGACTAAATTAACAATGTGCTTCATGAGCTGCATTTAAACAAAAAGGAAAATGTAGAAAAGAGGAAGGAAGAGCTTTCTGAAAACTAAACTGAACAAGAGCAAAAATTTGTACAGGGCTGCAGGTTGCCTAGGTCTCCATGGAGTGCTGTTTCTTTACACCAAACCATTAACTTTAGTCCATGCTGCTATTTAGTTCCTGCCATGGAAAAAGTCACGCTCCTGTCTCAGCACAGCCAATGACTGATGAGCAGCTGCTCTGGTAAGTCCTGCACTTCCAGCCTGTGACAGACAGCAGCTGATTGACACCTGCCAAGGAAGGATGAAGGAGTGCCCTGAGGCAGGCCTTTGCAGCTCCTCACCCCACGTTCTCTGAAAGATGCCTCTGCTTCAGCAGCCTGACCCTACGTGGCAATCACAGCTGGCATCTGAAATATGAGACAGAGTGAGCACCTGGCATCTCGGTCCTTCCCAGCACTTTATTTGTAACCGCTGGGTGCTGAGGCACAGACAGCAAAGAGCACCCCTGCCCAGAACATAACAGCTGCCAGCATCTGCAGCTCAACAACAGAGCAGAGAGCCTGCCAAAAGATGTTTTAGAAAAAAGTGCTTTGCAGAACAGGAAAAGGTTGGAGGCAGGAAATATATTCTTATCTTTTAGAGCCCTTCCAGCTAATTTGATTTTAAGTCTCTTCTTCACAGTATAATTGACTGTCTCTGAATCTCAGACAACTGCTGCAGGCAGGGAAGAACAATTAACTTCTTTACAAACTTTGAAAAACCAACACAGTTTAAATAATTTAAGTTACTTAAAGGTAACAGAGAAAACTTATGGTAGAGGAAAGAACAAACCCTGAGTATCATCTCTGCATCACATGTGAAAGAGTGCTGTGGGCTTTTCCTGTCCTAAGACTCAGCAGAAAAAAAAAACCACCAAGATAAACTACAGTTTAAACATTTTATACTATCCACATAAAACCTTTTAATTTTAAATCTGTTATGTCTGTTTCTTTTGTAAGTGCATATTTTTGTTGACTTATATATTTTTTTATCAAGGGCCCTTGGTTTTTTTGGAGTGTTGCCACATCTGCTGCCCGTATTTTGAGGGCATAGCAGATCAGCTGTCAAGAAAAAAGAACCACACGAAAACCAAGAACTGCTCTTAAACCCTACAAATGGCCCTCCTGGTCCAACAACAGTCCAGCTAGCCCAACATCCTCCCACCCAACTGTGGGTGGGCAAATCCATTAGGGGTGCCCAAGGAGAAATCAGAACAATTCACTCCCTTTTGCAGCCCATTTTACAGGTTTCCACTCTGAAAGAGCAAAATACAAATACCCTTGAAGTGGGTTTCACAAAATGCAGCAGCCTGACATCCCTGCAACACTCTGGTTCTGCTTTGTCTCACAACTACCACTGCAAAGGCTACATGTATTAAAGATGCTCAGCAACTTGCTTTTAGGAGATCCAATTTCATAGGCTTCAGCTATTTTGCCAAATGTAGAAAACAGCTGCAACAAACAAACAACAAATGCAGCACAGAGGGGCTGCACACACTGCAGCCAGCTCTGCCCCAGACTCTGGCCTGCTTCAGGTAGACTTCTGTCAGTCCTGCATGCTTCAGGGACCATAAGCAGCAGAAAATGCAACTGGCATATCCTCAAAGAAGATCACCAAGGAAGAACAGCAAAAGTCTAGGAAAGAGTCCCTGGCAAAGGAGGAGAAGCTGTTATCACATATAGCTTGCTGTCTCCTGCAGCCACCACCTTCGCACTGTGATTTCCTGGCAGCTTTTTCAGAATCCTAGGGAAATAGTATAGACCCAGCTTCCTCAGATGACACAAAAAGCTTTTGAAGCAGATCCAGCAGCAGCTGGACTTCTGAGGCTTTTGTGCTTCTCAGTGAGACACCAGGATGCTCACACTGTGCAGGAGAAGGAAGGATCAGCACCACCAGTGAGGTCACTGCTTTGCTCACTGGTGCACAAGTTACAAATCAGAGAACCTGGGAATGCTACCTATGTCACCTTTAAGTAACTTAGATTATTTAAACTGTGTTGGTTTTTTAAAGTACATAAAGAAGTAATTGTTCTTCCCTGCCTGCAGCAGTTGTCTGAGGATCACAGACAGAGATGCTCAATTATACTGTGAGGAAGAGACTTATAATCAAAGTAGCTGGAAGGGCTTTAAAAGATAATCACACATGAATGAAGTGGTGAATTAGTGAAATCATGTTAGACTAGTCTGTACAAAGGGGATTGAGCTCATTTGACATATTTGCTTGCTTTCATTCACAATAAGCTCAATAAATAAAGTTTAATTTACAGAGTACATTGTAAATTTGAGAGATTGAAAGGATTGTGGCACTCCTTCCCCCAGCCTGGTGTTCAAGGATGAGAAGAGAGTGAGGAGTTTGTCAGGTTTACACATCAGCATTTGTCTGTAGGACCTAAGACAGCACAGTTAACTCTAGATGAACACTGGATTGAAATAATGCTGACAGCTCACATGACTAATGCCATGGGATGAAGCCAGGCTCAACAGATACTTCTAATCACCCTAAAAAGACAAGATATTCATTGCTACATATCTACTAGATATCCATCTAGGAAGTCATGCATGTCTGAAGTTTCCACTTCAGACACAGCCCCAACTACTTTTTTTTTATGCTTACACCTCTCATGCTTGTTAGATTTATGAACCTCAGCAGTCATTGCTTAGGCAAGTTATACATATTTAATTCTTACATTTTTCCTCATAAATTAATCTATTCCCTTCAATGACCATGATCTTTGTAACATGAACCCTAATATAATATTTCAAGTACTGTTATACCATTGCTCTTATTCTCTTGTCCCCTGAAACAACTTCTCCTACACATGCAGCACAACTACACTGACATTTCTTACCACCCGAGCATATTCACAGGAATTCCTCATTAAAAACCTTTTTTCAGGAGTGCCAAAATTCAGTGGGTTTCCTCACAGGGAGACGGGAAAGAGCACAACAAAGGTATTACATTCACTCTTTTTCTTTCATCCAGCAATTTTTTGTCTAGCACTGAGATAATGCCAAGTAAAATGGAATATCAAGTGACCTCAAGTTTAATTTATTACAACAAAAATTACAAAATAAGCCCTGTGTTAATCTCAATAAAGCCTCTCACTTTTACATTTCTCTTCAGGGGCCTTTCAGATTCTCTCCCAACATCTACTGGATTTCACTGGGACACAAGAGGAATTTACAGTTATTAATATCTTTCATCAAATGGCTCTGTTTTCATTACCAGTGAGACAGCACGGCCTGGAAAAAAACCAAAGCCATCAGCCACTTCAGAAATTCTTCTTGTGTTCTGCCTATGCAAAACATAAGGTACACATAAGCACAGTCTCTCTATTCAGCAGCAGCAGCTGCAGGGTGATGTTGGAAGCTGTGTTAAAGACACAGCAGGTGTTGTTCTACTGCTGCTGCTCTTCCCCTTCCACGAAACACAAATTCTGGACCTCTGCAGGCACATTAAGGATTGCAGTCCAGAGGGAGAAGCCAGAGTGACTGTGACTGGGAAGGAGGAAAGATCAAATCAGGCTGGCAAACTCATAACCATACCTGCAAAAGTGATGTATGATACAAAAAGAGGCCTGGAGTGATCAGCACAAATCCAAACCTTAGCCCTATACCAGCCACTGTGAAGAAAATTGACTCTACCCCACCTGAAACCAGCGGTGTTGCACCAACTCTACAGCTCAAGCAGAAACTTTGTTTTCTGGTGACTCTCTAGAAATACTCAATGTATTCTAGTTTCCTTTTAAAAGGAACTGGATATTAACTGTCCTTGCTCAAGCAGCAGGACCCTTTGCAGCTGCTTCCCTGGAAACCTATGATCCATGCATGGTTTATCACCTTATTATACTGATGGTTGAAGAAAAATGAGACTCTAAGAGCTGTCTGCTTCTGGTAAATATTTAACTACTAGAGCCATGCCAACAGACTTCTCAGCTTGATTCTCCTTAACTTTACTGCAGAATCATGCTTTCCTCATCCCTTATGGCCTGAAGCCGAGAGCATATCATATTTAGCAACCTAAGAACACTCCTCCTCTAGGATGTGAAGGGATCCTACTAAAGTATTATGATAACATTTACTCTGAAATGAACTTCAGTCACTCTTATCTCTTCAGATAATGAATCATCTGAATGTTTGCTCTACACTTGTTGCTTTATGAGCTTCAGCTTCACAGATTAGAAAAACGTTTCCCAACTATTAACAGAGGGAGAGAACAATGCTCTGCCTCTGAAATTGCTTGAAGGAGAGAGAGGGGTGGCATTTCACAATTACGGATCAAGTGTTATCCAGCTGGGCACAGACCAGGGTGAGGAAGGGCAGATGTGGAAAATGCCATCAGGCAATTCCAGGCCCCAGCAGCTAGAGGAAAAGGCCAGTATCAAGTGCAGAGCAGCCCCAACCTTTGCACCTTTCTGAGGATGCAAGACAAGTCCTGGCCACTCTCTGTTCCAGCTGTCTGTTCCAGGGCCCACAGCTCCTCCACAAAGAAAGAACTGCAGGAAAAAGGCATCTCCTCCTCTGAGGAGTTTGAATGAGAGATTGGCTATCATTACAGCTATAACTTTGCCCTCCTCTCTTCCTCTTTCTTATCTCTTCAGCCTGTTAAAATTACACTTAGCATGTCCAGCATATTCACGTGTCCTTAGGAAAAAGAGTCAGTTGAATCCTCTAAACCTCTGGTTCTCAGGTCAGCGTTCAAAACTGAAAGGAGATCACTGGAGCAGTTCACAGAAACAAACAGGCACTAAAAATCCCTAAAGCTGGAGTCACAGGGTCCTAATATGTAAATCTATCTGCTAAGAAAATCGACCACATTCATAAGGATTAGAATGCTACAAGGGCATCAGATCCAAAGGGCCAATATGAAGTACAGTTCTGGACACATCTGTGGGTCTAAGCAACATTGCAATTTCTTTTTATGCCTTTTATGTGCCACTACAAAGAAAGATAGGACAAAGCAGCTTTCTTTCATATCTCTGATTTGCAGCAAGAAACTCTAGTTAGACTGTTTTCAGCAGAGGAAATGTTGATCATTTTGGGTTTTTTAATGGGGATTTCAAACATCATTTATTTCCGTAATTCCAGCTCAGCTGTCATGAGCACCATTATAAGAGTAATGACAGGACTGCACTCCCAAATATACCTTCAGATCCATAGCAAAGCAGCAGGTCTCATTATTACAGCAGCTGTTTCACTTCTGTATTCCACTGAAAATACAGAACTCACACAGCAGGCATTTTATGAGCATGAGGTAAATTTGCTTTAGCATTAGTAACAACAAAACACATGATTATGTTGCATTTGGAAGTGGGTAAGGAAAAACAGCTTCCAGTTTGACCTCTGTCCTTTCTACAAAGCAGACATCAGCATCCCATGGTGCTGGTGCAAAAAGAAGTGCTATGGCCAGTGCTGAAGGCCATGCTGGCAGGCTGGCACAGGGCCAGCATCCCAGTGCATGCAGAGTCCTCATCAGCTCCCAGCTCCTGACTCACGGAGCTCTGCACTGAACAGAAACTGAGAGCCACTGCTGCACACAGAGGCAAAAGAGTGCCAATTAACTGGCTGGCAGCATTCTTCTTCTTTGAGAGACAGCACCTCTGGCTTCCACTAAGTACCCATCAGAATTCTTAACCTCTGCTTTAGAAAAGAAAAAGACAATTTCACTTGTCAAAAGGAAACCTGATGTGCTATTCTTGACAAGCTGCTCACCTTGACTCACAGCACCTCTGAATAGACATGGTTAGTGTCCAGCTGGCTCAACACTGCATTTAGCTCTTGCCTCTGTAATTAAGAGCTTAAAGGTGCACTTAAATATTTTTAAAATGTTTTCACATTAGCTCTGCTAAGGCACTGTAAGCATTAAAAAGCACTTACTGGTATAGCTATCGTCAGGAAACATCTCTACAAAGACACAGGGTATATTTCTATGTGAGTGCCTTAGCTATTACTACTGGCTCAAAGGTACCTAATTAAAAAAAAATCCACTCAACTTTTCTTCCCCATTAATGAAAGCCATCATCTGCAATACAGAAAATTATCAAGGAATAGGCATGGAATAGGTTTCCCAGAGAAGATTTGCATGCCCCACTCTTGGCAGTGTTCAAGGCCAGGTTGGATGGGGCTTTGCCTAACCTGGTCTAGTGGAAGGTGTCCCTGCCCATGGCAGGGGAGTTGGAACGGGGTAATCCTTGAGGTTCTGTCCAACCCAAACCATTCTATTGTTCTATGATGATACTATGCTATTCTAAGTATTTTAAGCTTAGAACTTTCAAAGTAAACAAATAAATGTCCCCTGCTTGCCCAAGTGGTCACAAATAAGATTTATAGTATAAGTTATAGCAGCAAAGCCTCCCAGTATAGCAACATCTCATATGTGCAAAACACGTAAATAATTACACTGATTGTTTTTCCTTCAAACTAAGATTAACAGCAGTTCTTTTGCTTTTATCAAATCTAGGATTTTGACTGTTTGTTACAGATTTCAAAAGGTATAAATTTCACATATTTTAATTTATATTAAATCATTCAAGTACAATTTATTGACTTCTATAATGTAGGAGAGGCTGAACACTAAAATTGAAAGTATTTTTAATTTTGGAATGAGACCAAAAATACTCTGACAGAAAATACCTGAAAAAATACCATGGCAATAATCAAACTTCCTTTGTTGTAATATCTATTTGATGCCAAAACCCATTCCCTTCTGAAACAACATCATTCACATTTAGTCAAGTCCATCTTTAACTTAGGTCATTCCTGCTGACCAAGGTAAAAAAATCAAATTTAAAGAGTCCAATCCCAGAGAATAAATTATAACCATCAGCAATTCACTGACACACAAAAAACTCCAAATCCTTGTGCTATTTATGTCAGACCTTCTGTCATTGCTTGTCTACAGGGTAAGAATCTCAGTTTTTATAAAAGAATGTATTAGCCTCTTGATTGTGAAAGAGGTTGAAAAAAGCCCCAATATTCAAATCCATCTCAAAAGCTCAAATCTCAGTGGAAGGCAAGTACAGAGAATTGTAATATTTCTTTTAGCACTGAAGTGCCTAATGTTTCTCAGAAGTTATGACTTTAAAAAAAAATACACACAAAATATTCAAGGAACTGCTTGTGATCAAGTGAATGAAGTGGACACGGAGGACATTCATTGCTAGAAATATGGAGAGGAAAAAGGTTTCTGTACCCTATAACCTGCTTTGGTTAAGAAATTTTTTCTTGTTGTTTCTGTTACCTTGTAAATTTGACACTTGGACAAAAAGCTGCATCCTGAGGCAAAAGGCTCAAACAAGCTCTGGCTCAGTGCTCTCCTCCTCAGCCGGTGAGGTGCACACTGCATGCCCCCCACACAACACAGGAGGGTTTCTGGTCCAGGTGCACCATCACACTGAGCAGCTACACACTGTTTCCAGGTTCCCAGCTAGCCTCTCCATATGGACAGCTTTTTCTGGATAGAGCAGCCCACTCAGAACCACACACACTGAAAAGCATAATCGTGCCCACAGAGCCCAATCTGCATATCCAAGACCATCTGCAATATGAAAGCAGATACTCAGGACTATTCCATCTCACCATCCTTCTTAGAGAAATGGAGAAAATTAAATAAGCCAGGCTCTCAGACTGTCTTGCTGCTTTGTTGTCAGGAAGAAAGACAGTGGGAGCTGACCTGAGTTCCCCACAGACACACAGTAAAAGGATTCTTGTAAATCTTTCTCACATTATAAAACTTCTTGAGGAGAATGCAGTTTGCAGAAGCTACAGTAACTTACTGAGTCCTAAAGGTCTTTATTATGAGTGCTTTCCCAGAGTGCAAAATAGTGTCTGGATGGGCTTATTAAAAGTTTACGAAATTAGAAAAAATACCTGATCAGCAACAAGTAAGGAATAGAGACTCATAACCATCTTTGAAACATGTTGTCCTGGAAGAAAGTACAAAGGAAAATACAGTCACAGTCTCTTTGATGCCACAGGATTTCACAGGGATATGGTTTCTCAGAGTTTCAGTCCCAAGAGTGATGATTTGATAGGGATAAATAAACATCATGAAAAAACTCTTTGCTCACTTGAGACTGGTAAGTCTCTGTAGGTTGTTTCCCCCATATGTTTATTTTCTTTCACTCTCTGAATGAGTGAAGCTCAGTTTAAACCCTACTGCCCCATTTACCTGTTGCAGCTGCAGGGTCTGAGGCAATATGCAAGCACTACTGAAATTTAAACAAAGGCATTAAGTAACACTATCAGACAATAACTTAAACAAGAAGGGATAGTCTGAATAGTTAGTTCTGCACTGATCAGGGGTTATAAATACCACAGAGTGCATGTTACACTAGACAGAGCATGCTACAACCAACGAGCAAAAATGTAGGTGAACTGCTCAGTAAATATTGATAGTCTGGGCTAAACATGAGTCCATCAGTTCTGTGCTTTCACCATTGCCTTGGAATAAGTGTTGTTCCACATTTCTCTCTCTCTCTCTGAGTATGTGCTGCTGGGCTTCAGACATATTTCCCTGAAGTCAGACACGCTGGATTTTTCTGCTTCCATCAGTGGAGGGCAGACAGCAAGAGAGCATGAAAGCAGGGAACAAAACAAGTTCCTTCAACTACAGCTTCCCTCTGAAGTGGATCCCTTGAGAATGCTGAAACCCACACCATGACCACACAGGCTGAGGAAGCAGCACTGCAGGGGTGTGACCCTCACTCCTCTGCAAGGCTTGGAGCTGCTCTGGAGCAAAAGAGCAGTGAGGTGTCTGGAGCAGGAGCTGGAGGCACACTGAGGGCCAACTGCATCGGGCTGGGCTATTTCTGTGATCAGCAACACTAAGTGTGATAAACCAGGGGGTTTTTTTATTTAAGATGACACACACTCTGAACTTCTACAGCAGCAAGGGAGCCCTTATGACACCAGCAGCCAACTGATTTAAACAGAATGCATGACGTGCCATCCCAGCTTTGTCTGTCTGCAGATAAAATAAAAAAAGCAGCAGATAGCTGCTGTCAGCTCCAGGCCTAGACATAGCTGCTGGCTGACTGTTTTTCATAATGGCCACTCCCACAACTTTGCATTGCTTGTGCATATGGAGTGTTTCAAATTTGTGCCACAGAAATACATTATTATTATTATTCTCTTACACACGTGCAGATAAGATTAACTTGTGCCACAGCAGCATGCACTGACCTGTGAACCAGCACACTGCTCCTGGTTCTTTCCGGTGGGCCTCGCTGGTCTGACTGCAGGCACAAGGTGCTATGTATTTTTCTTGGAGTTCAAGTCCTTGAGCTGTGGAATTACTCACCCAAAATCTAGAACCAGAGGCACCACAAAGGTCAAAAGCAGTATCTAGGAGTTTGAATTCGAAATGTTATATGACATTCAAAGTTTTTAGCAGCATATGAATACTCTACATTGGCATTTTTTTAAACCTGTTAATAGTTTTTGACAGCTTTACATTATTATGTACCTTTATGCAGTTACTTCTTTCATTAGTTATGAGTATTCCTGACTTCCACAAAGTCTTTTTTATCATATGGCAAGAGAAGTAATAACTACTGATACTTAATGCCAAGTGAGACGAGACAAGCTGTGATTGTTAGTGGTAGAGCGCACAGTAATATGTCCTTACTTCCCACCAGCCCAAAGCTGTATTTGTATTAAAATGCCAGTGAGATCACAGTTTTCATCTGCTGGCTCAGCAGAATCTCCAAAAATAGTTGCATCCCTTTTCATGAGAAAAGTTCACATGGCCATTGCAGAAGGAGAAGTAACCAGGAACTCACAAGAAAACAAGCTACAGATTGTGCAGCATTATGAAATGCTAAAGAATGGCACCACTGTGAGGGTTTGCACGGATTAAAGTCCTATCAGGGTCTGATCCATAGCAAAATATATTCACTTTACACTTCCACTGCCATGAAGAACAGCTTGGGGTCAGTACTCCAAGGAGCATGCATGGTTTAATAGGTATAACTCAGTTTCAGAGCCTGGGTTATTTGACATCTCTTTAAATTACTCCAGCTCAGTCATATTTCTAGTGTGCTTAAAGTCACAGGGCACTGCAAGACCAACCCTGAAATGTCAGCCCTCAAACTGCAATCTTCTAAGCATGCCTGATTTTATTTTACCAGAAAGGCTACAAACACCAAGCATACACCTCTGGCTTCTGATTAAAGCACACAGATGTAGCTATGGATTATATTTTCATTTCCTATAGCCTATCAAATTCTATGGCTTCAGATAAATAATGTTATTTAAAATCACTATAATAAAGAATACTTAAGAATGACTTAAAACACAACAGTTTAATATGGAAAAAGAAGGCAGACAATTCAGTATAGAAATTTCAGTACCTGCACATTAAACTGGGACTAGCCCCAGCTCTGCAAAAAATAATAGTGTTACCTGCCTCACAAAAAACTCCTTTTGACTGAAATCCACTGCAGCTATCTGAGAAAATGTACCAGTCAGAGCTGACTGCAAAAAATCCTGGTAAGGTGCCAATGGTTGAGAGCACATTTTGACAGGGATCTTGTCTCAAGATTTTTATTATAATTTTCTTTGTTTAAATGAGTTTCAACTCATCCTGCAACAGGTCATTTCCCTAGTCAACCTAGGGCAAAACCCCCAGAAAGTTCCCCATTTTCAAGCCTCACTGCCTCTTTGTGTGGCACCTTTAGCAAGGCTTAGGCATTGCAATATTACAGGAAACACATTATGGCTTTAAAAATCTTTTCCAAACCAACAGGCAAACTGCCAAAGGTGTGCCACAAACATATGTAACCTGATGCCTTAATAGTTCAGGACCCATTTAAAAGCAGTTTTTGGGAAAGCAGGAGCAGGAATCCAGGACATTGCCAGCAGCATGTAAGATTAAAAGAGAATGCGTATACTAAAAGCAAAGTCCCATCTAACAGAGAAGCCGTGATTCAACCCTACACTGTGTTTGGTTACTGAGCACTAAAGCTCCTCACAAAAGAGTCTCAAGGACTTGATTCAGTTTTCCTGTTTCAACACAGCTGTGGCCATCCAGCAGACAGATCAAAACGGGAAGGCAGGAAAAACGTACTCACCCTCTGGCTGCAGAATAAAAGTGATTGTTCAAGATCACTATTTGCTGTGTCTGCATTCCCTCCCTTCCCAAAGTCAAGAGACTTCCTGCCTTTAGTCAAAAATACTAGCTTGTGTATTGCTCTGGAAAAGTATTTACAGAGCTGGGGGAAGTCATGATCTCAGTGTAAAAACTTAACTGATTCCGTCTTTTAAGAAACTGGCAGCTTCCTGGTAGCTTTATCTGGAATTTTAAAATTCTGAAAAGCTTCAGGGAGAGGAGGGAGAAGGAGAAGAGGGGCCAGTAAATTGAAGTTTATTCACTGAGAAGCAAAGATAAACTCACCACCTTGCCACTTCAGAAATATCCCTTCTACCTAAAACACGTCAGATATGCAGATCAGATACACAGCTCTTACAATACAGCTGTGAAAAGCAGCTGCCTTCAAGTTGCAACTAGTTTATCTATGTTAAAAGTGTCAAGTATTTACCTGAGCCACTGACCAAGATCCTCGACTTCCAACACTCAGCTGACTCAGTATCACCAGCCTTGGGTCCAGCATTCCAGCCAGCACAACCACTAACTTCAACTCCTCACACAGCATTTCTTTTATTACAGATATACTTCTTCTATTTGGCTTGTATTTTTGTATTGCAAACAATTCTTTAAGCTTATTTCCTTGTCTAGGGAAAGGCAGAGACAGTATCTGTAGAAAACAAAGCTGAACTACTTTGTGGTTACATGCTGGGTTTGCCACCTTCTCAAAATACTTTTAGACAGTTTAGCCCATCTTTATTGCAATTAACCTCTTAAAAGCACATACCTCAGGCTAGCCAAAACCTGTGCCCCACTCCCAGATAAATCATCACCTCAGCTCCCAGCCTGTACCTAGCTCAGCCTGGAGATCATCCCACTGCTACACTAACCCTGTCTGCATCCCTGTCAGTGCACCCTTCACAGGGGCTGCTGCTGCAAACCCACAGCTGTGCTAGGTTTGCCCCCTGGATCAGGAACCCCGTCATGACCGTGTCTCACCTGAGGGATTCCAGCCTCGAGGGGCTGGCTGAGGAGCAGCTGAGGCCACAAAGGCCCCGAGAAGTGTGGATGCTGCTGTGCCTGAGGTGCCTGGCACCTTTATGCTTCCACTGAGAGCAAACACATAAAGGTGTTTTACAGAAGTCTTCCTTCCACAGATAGCACAATGGAAAATGCTCCCGGCTGTGCCATCACAGGCAGAGAGTGGCTGGTTCAAACAGCAAGCACAGAGTATAAATAAACAGTTTGCATAAGAAGGTGCAGAGAGGGTCAGGTCAGGCCCTAGGAAAAAAAAAAAAAACCTCGAAAAAACCCATAGGAATGTGGTTCTGTGTAGGGGCATAAGCCCTTCAAGTACAACCAGTGACTACACTGAACAAATAACACACATCTTGGAGTGGAAGACAGGAACAGGTTGCCCAGAGAGGCTGTGGAGCTTCCCTCACTGGAGATATTCAAGAACCATCTGGATGCAATCCTGTGCCATGTGCTCCAGGATATGACCCTGCTTCAGGAAGGAGGTTGAACCAGATGACCCCCTGTGGTACCTTCCAACCTTTCACATTCTGTGAGCCTGTGATCTTTTTCTCACCACAGCACTCTGGCCAAAGTGATATCCTCCATATGATATATGGAGTTTGATTTGCCAGGAAGAAAAGCAATGTAATTTTTCCTCCGCTTTGGCAAACATACAAGACATTTAAGAATGCTTTTGTGATCTCTAAATCAATTTGTGTTCTCCTTACTTTAGTTTTAGGTAATAATGGGGAGATGCTGGGAAGCTGAAATTGCTGCCTACTTTGCAGATAAACAAAAGATTTCTTAAAAGAAGACAGTTCATGTGATGACTGAAGTAATTTTGATTAAAAATGACCAGACAGTAAATGTGAAAACAGCTGATTCAAAACTGTTTTCAAAGTTGTTCAAAATCTGAAGAACAAAGTAAACGATATCTTGCCTCTGTATAATGTACTCATTTTTTTTCTGTCCCTTTGAAGATGCACTGCCTGTGCTCACGATGATAAACTCAGCTTTCTTAAATGTATAAATGTCACATTTATAGAGTAAACATCTTCTTTCCATTTCCATTTGAGAGAGTACTTAGTATTTCCTGATCACTAAGGGGAGGTTGTGTTTCCCAGTGCTCATCACACCAGCACAAAGCCATTTGTTTATCCATGACCTGACTGCTGACAGCTGACAGTGCCGTCTGCTCACGCCCAGCCTCACTTGAACAAAGGAGAATTAGTTTATGGACAAAAGCTACCATCCTCAGCAGGCAGGCAGCCAAACAATGTTCATTTGAACGTCTCTTCTTCAGCTGCTGTGCCACAGAGTCATTCTAACGCGAGGGATTTATTTCCCTAGTGATGGACCTGATCTTCAGAGTATGGATCCACACTTTCCCATCACTGGGAATGGATGGCAGGTATTTCTACATGATCCAGGACTCCTGCATGAGCTGAGAATGGAAAATGTCACAACAAATAACTTGCAGGCCTGAAAACTGTCCTCTCCCCAGCCTCCCTATGCAAGTTCACAGAACAAACTGTTAACTTTAATTTTTGCTGGGCTACTCAAATCTCCTCTGGGATACAGAAACAAAAAAATGAGCAGTCATATGAATGGCAGAAGTGACCTTATAAAAAGCCACCTCTTCCCCATGCAAATCTAATCACCAGGTTATTACTCAGGATCTTGACAGCAAGACAAGAGAATGAGACAGAAACACAGAGAAGCCTTTCATCCTCCTGGAAAAGAGCAAAAGAGATAAGAAACCAACCCAGAGCAAGAGCTGCTGATACATACCCTTAACAGATTCTGAGTTAGCATCATATTATAAAAAGGCACAGAAGTGACCATGAAACACCTCTAGGCTCAGAAGAGTTTACTGCCTTCTCTTAAGGATGTAGGAACCTCCCCACCATGAGCCACCCAATGAGAAATTCACCTTTGATGCTGTTTTCTAAGAATGTCTTCAGGGTGAAGATGATCCTAAAGAAATCAAAACCAACTCAAGCACAGCTACTCCATTCATTTTCCTTCAGCTCATTTTGCCTCAGTGGGAAGGGGGAAACGAAAATTTTGCTGTTTAACTAGGTGTTGAGAACAGGTGTGCTGTTTGCTTCCTTGCTGATGCCAAAAATCTTACTGTGTGAGATGGACTTCAGGAGGGGAAACTCTCAGTACAAGAAAACAAAAACCAAAACCCAAACAAACAAACAAACATCTCTATTTCCCTTTCCCTCCTCTCCTATCCCGTCAGAAATTAAGATATTATAAACTCTAGGATGAGGTCTACATTTTGCACAAAACCCTCAGTACAAGAAAGCAAAAACCAAAACCCAAACAAATGAACATCTCTATTTCCCTTTCCCTCCTCTCCTATCCCTTCAGAAATTACAATATCATGAACTCTAGGATAAGGTCTACATTTTTGCCCTATAAGCTTTCAGACATAAAAATGTAAAAAGAAAAAAAAAATCAGAGGAGATTCATATTCTTAAAACAAGGTTTGTCAACAGCCTTAAGTGCTCAGCACTTCAGTGATTTGTGGTAAATCTTCAGAGCATCTAAGACACTTGTAAAGCAATTTTCTCAGACATCCTCTGGAGGTTTAGTATTATTTTTTTTTTGCAGGTATAAAGACTGTGAGCAAATTCTTTTAGCACACTTGCTAAGAGTGCTAAAAGGAACAGTGCCAGACTTAGCTTATCTCATGAGCAACAAAAAGATTACAGTCACAGCATTGTTTGTATGACCACAGCACGCATTGCAAATGAAATCACAGCATCATTTTCTGTCATTGACCTCAATAATCATGGAGTATTCAATGCAGGTATCACCTTATGACTATTTCTATTCCCATTCAAAATTATATATGAGAAAAAGTCACTATCAACAGGAAGTTATATAAATTTTTATATTCCTTTGCAATAAAGCTGTTGAATATATTTGGAGTAATGTACTTGCCAAACTTTGGGAAGTACAGTCTATTACCCCTGTATCACATATGAGAAAGCTCTTCAAGAAATTTGTTACAATATTATACAGATTTTGCTATAGACAATATTACTAGGCCACCATTTCAGTTTTCTTTACATTTCCTGCAGTACCACACAGCCTTGACTTAGCACACAAAAGCTCCAACTTCCTTAAGCTCATGATCTCAAAGAGAATGACTGCACTGCACTCTTTCCAGCCTTGCAGGAGCTGGTTTTCATTTCCTTTCCTTAGGAACTGCCATATTCACACAACCACCAAAGACATGCATCTGCTGACTGCTACTCAGAGTAGGCAAAATGCAACACAGTATGCAAGAAAAGCTGATTTGATCTACATGTCTCAATTAACTGCCTTTCTGTCAATCACCCCACTGGAAAACAACACCAAGAATTTTGTGAAGTCTCGCTGTTGGTGCGTGTTTCTAATCCTGAGTGAGGCTGGTCATTATAAATTTCCCAAACCTCTAAGGGAATGAGTGTCTTGCAGGTAATTGTACGTGCACATACAAGAGTATCTCAGAGCCCACTAAGATACTACAGCATCTGCACTGGAGAGAGGAGAGACAGAATAGTTCATGGGAGTAGCTGCAGAAGTACAAAGAAAGATTAATTTCTGTGCTATGTATCTCATTTCTCCCCAAAAGTGTATTTATCAGGGAAAATACAGCCATCTCCCAGCTGCCAGATGAGAAGAGACAACAGCAAATGACTAGCAGCCATTCCGAATGCCACCCTGTTATTCTGGCACAGACACAGTAGCAAAGTCAAATAAACTTGCTGAGGCAGGATCATTTTTTGCAGCAGAAGCACCAGAGATCTTCTAAATAAGGTTTTCTAAGGCATTTAGAAATTAGTATTTGAAAGAGTGAACAGTACTTCCATAAACAAACAGTTCAGCAGTTTGTATGTTTTTGTTGATATATGCTAGTATAAGCAGGAGGTTTCTGTTTAGAAAAGAAGATTTGGATCAAGAAGCTAACTTTTGTTGCGCAAAGCTTCCAAAGAGGAGGAAAGACAAGGGAAAACATGCCCAACGGCCACAAATTACTCCCAGTTCTTGGCTCCAATTAGACATCAATTTCCAAAGGACTTGAGTGGGCTGAAAATAAAAAGCAGGGACTTAAACCACATTTATGTGAAATATTTGGCTGCATAAGATACTCAATGACAATCTGCTTCTCTTTAGTTGCCTGGGATGTCCTGGGGTTGCTGCTCTGTCAGAATATCTTAGAAATCCCAGCAGCAGATCATGTGCAAAAAGTGAAAGAGGCAAAATTAAAAACCTCCATGGAATTATCCCGTGGCTATTAGGACACATTTAGATCCTTTCTTGTAAGACTGTATAAAACTGAAGGACAAATTGGATAGGTGTAATGCTGGGAGAATTATGGTAATATGGGAGTAAGAATTACTACAAAAACTAACAGGAAGGACAGGAAAAAAGTTCGAGCCAGACTGAGTGGACAAAAACTTATCAGCTGGAAGCACTGAAGAAAAGTATTTTTGACAGATATGGATGACATCGGGAACTGACCAAAAAAAAAAAGCCCCAAAATAAAACCCTCACTACTCTGCTTTCTGCAGATAAATTCAATGACTCTCCTACTGGCTGCAGTTTGCAGGAAGGAAGAAAATTCCCCTCAGCAACAAGCATATGCAATATCCCAATCAAGGAAGAAAATAAATCCATAATGTTTTTCACAGAAGCCTTTGCAATTTGCTCTTCCCAGCTTACACACCATCTTTCCCCTTGCCAGTATATTCTAGAAGCACAGTTTTAAGAGAATTTTGCACATAGAAATGGAATGCATTCTGAATTAATGATGCCAAGTAAACTTACATTTTGAAAACAATTCAAGTTTTCCCATTTTACTTCCCTCACTAGTACTTGTTCAAAGCAAGCCCTGCCCTTGGCAGAGGAAATGTCCCTATTCCAGCACCTTCACACAGGATAGAAACAGTTTTAGCAAGACACAGGGCTGTGTGACTGCAAAGAAACCCAGTTTTAAGCTAAGAAAAGCCATGTAACCCAGACGTCTTCATTTTCCATGGCTGCTACCTATCCCAAGTGATGCAGGCATGCTGGTAGAGATCTCCACAGAACAGACTAAACTAGAAATCTCACTTATATGAATGGCCATAAAAAGAAACACAATTTTAGACCAATAGAACTATAGAGAAACTAACTAGGACCATCTGGAAAAAAAAAAATTAAATCCAGTCCCTTCGGTGTTTCCTGGCTTAGAAGGTTTATGAATTAAAAAAAAAAACCAAAAAAAAGCTTCCAGCAAATTAAAGCCTTGATTCTGTGCTAACAAATGCATTCTTCACTGAGATATGGTGAGGGGAGATGTCCCTCACAGAGAGCAGTGCAAGCAAGGCATTTCTTTCAGCATGAGATGCAGGAGTTAAAATGTGCAAGTGAAGAGGAAGCAAAAGAGCTGGCAACCTTTATGTTTTACCACATGCAAAATATCTGCAGAATTACAAATCCAGGACTCTAGCAAAATGAACTGCAGCATTTGGGGAATGAAATTATGTGTCGCAAGGATGCCTGTCCAAAAAATACAATATAATATGCTTCACTTGGTTTGAAAAACTACCTATGCGCTTGCACTGGACAAGGTGTGCACAATCTAATGTTCTGCATTACATTGAAACATAAAGAGCTAAATTACTGAAATAACAACTGGAACATTTAAAAATTTTACTAGCTTGAAATTACAGCTACAGGTCATTCATTTAAAGTTTACAAGAATAAATATTTTAACTGCCTGAACTGTTCTGCAGACACAAAGTCAAATAATTGAAAAGAACTGAAAGATCAAAACAGAAATGGGGATATCAGTAAACATGCTTCATTAAATATCATACTATCAGCTCTGTAGGAAAAATGTATCTACCAACTGCACATATAAGAAGTATTGTATATTAATTTATTCCAAAAGTTTCCACTTAATAAATAAAAAAAAATTTTATTAAACACTTTTCCAAATTAGATTTTCCCTCAATATTACAATATCTCTCTGCTTCACCTATTTGGTGCAAGAATTTAATTCCCAATGCATGTCACTGTCGTTCCATCCCACAAAGTAGCAGACATGATCATTTTTCTGCTCTTTCTTATTATGACAGTGCTGCCAAAGTAAGAGCTTTTCCTCCTCCACCTCCTCCTTCTCCTCTCATTTTTGGTGTCTCTTTTTAAAGCTTTATCAGCTTTCAGTCTCAGCCTCAGGAAAGCACGAAGCTTGTCTGCAAAGCAGTACCCTGGAGAAGTCAAGGTGGCAAACTGAATAGGCAGTGTCAGTGTGTGCTGGATGGCAGTGTAAACCCTCTCAGCGAGGTGCAAGGTGTTTTCAGCACGCCCCACTAAAACCTCAGAAGATTAAAGAGGATAAGTCAATCTTTATCTTAAATTCCCTACTTAGATGTCCTCCTCTACAGGCATGAGAAAGCAAAGGAGGGCTCTTCGCACTAAGGGATGTGGGGCAAATTAATGCAATGGAATTTTGTAAAAGGCTTTTTGAACAGTTTGAGAAAAAATATCGCGAAAAAGTAGAAAGTTCATTTCGCTCAACTCCTCAACTTCACCCGCTGCCGCAGGGTTCGAGAGATAGTTTATGGAAGATACTCAGTAACAAGGGCCACATCGCCCTGGACTTCTTTCTGGGACGTCACCACACACCCCTGCAACTTCCTTGCTATGGGAGGGCCCGGACTCAGGGACGGGGTTTTGTCATGTTCCATCACAGCAATGTTTCCAAGCATACACACGGCATCTTTATTAGCAAGAACAATAAAAAAAAGACTAAACTGCCTCCTCTCCCAGCAGTCAGGACTCAGGACTCTTAACATCCCACTGTCCTACGGGCCAGATCTTTAAATTGATTGTGAGTTCATGTTTGCCTTTACTGTTCCTAACCACAGAATCTCTGGGACTTCTGAAAGCCTGGGAGAAGCTCAGAGGCAGGTGGACTTTCGCACTTCAAGTCCAGGGCAGCAGCACCACGACAGTAAGGGAAACTTTTTTTCTGCGCTCGCGTTTTACTCCTCGCTGTTTCCAAGAGCAGCCCGTGAGTCACCCGGGGCAGAGCCCCCGGCCCGGCGCGGCCGGCGCTGCGGCTGCTGCCGCCCGTGACTCACCGCGCCCCGTCCGCAGCCGCCCCGGGCAGGCGAGGNGCTCGGGCGGTCCCCGGCGGCGGCGATGCGCCCCTCCCCGGCCGGGAGCTGCTCTCGCCCCGCCGTGCCCAACGCACCGCTCCTTGGTTACAGGTGCTGGCACACTCCTCCGCGTCGTGCTTCTTGTAATGGAAACAGGATTTCTGTAAAAAATATTAAAATAGCCATTATTGCCTGTCTTACCAGAACACCTGGCTCCTCTGTCGCTGAGTATTGCCTTTTTTGTGAGAACCGAACTATCGCTGCTCCCGCGTTTCAGTGAAATAAACACATCCAGGTGTCGCAGAAATGAACAGCAAGGCAACAAAAGAAAGACACTCCTGGAGTTCGTCAGTTTACGTGAGAGTTTTGTTTACAGCGGTAGAGCAATTACCAAGGCTTAACCTTTTCCTATTCAGTAATTTGTTGGGTATCATCTCCATGCCCACAGACAGGTCCTCATGTTCAGTACAAACCACTGAAGCACATCAGACCCGCGACACTCCATCAGGGAAACATACCGGGAAGCTTTGTTGTATTCCTCTGCTTTCTCCACTCTTTGTGATGTTCCTCCAAAGCAGTGTTGCACAAAACAAAACTTTACCTGATGATGACAAAAGTATCTTAGAAAATGGGCTGTTGAAGATCTGAAAGTGTCACTATCATGGAAAAACTTCACAGCTGCACATTTGATGGCTCAGGGGATTAAATAAGGCCCCACTTGTGTTCATCTTTTGAGGTCTGGAATGGAAACTTTCAGCAGCTTAGACCTCAGGTCACGAAGACATTCACTCACATTTCAGGGTCACTGTGATCTATTAAAATGAATGTGATCCCAGGAAACAGTAGAAGAGCAGTTGCACTGTAAGCAGGCAGTGACTCCCAAAGGCAACAGTTTATGATACAATCACTATAAGTATTTACTGCAGCAAAAAGTCTCCAAATTTTATTGGAGAAACTTTCCTTTACAAAAGTAAGAGTTAATTTCTCAGCCTTACATACTTTATTATGTAAATTATATTAAGATCCACAAAGTTCCCAGAGGTAAAATAAGGATTAAATCATTAAATATATTAATTCAAGATGTTACATTTACGGTTTTATCAAGCAGAGGTGACTAGGTCATGGCAACTGACTTTTTTTAAATACTTCTACCACATAGTGATGGCTTTATCAAAATTATCTTCTTTGGAGAGGAAAGAACAATGTCAGTACTAGAAAACAGATAATTTAATTTTGGTCGTTGTTCAATGCCGTATTTTTTTTTGTACTTTGTTTTAAAATGTTGATAAGGAACAAAGAAGCACTGATGCACACAGCAACATGTGGATATTAATTTATGGAAGGGACTAGAAAACAAGACTGATGCTTCTATATACAGGCAGGAGAATTGAAAGAATATCAGTCACTGCCAAATTTAAAAAGATGACTTTGACTCTGACAAACCTCTCCTAAATTTACCTTTCACCTCTGTACAACTGTCTCATGAGGCAACTCCTGCTTTGCTAGCTAAGCAACATGTTTCGTGTCTTATAGTTTCCACTGTAAGTACACACTGTTCACTGTAACTTGGTTGGGTTTTTTCCAAATGATACCTCAAAATGCATTTTCTTGTAGTTCACGTCTAAATTGACATCATATATAACCAACACTTGACAAAGAAAACTACTTAAAACTGTCTTTGTATTTATCTGTTCATAGCCACTGAATTCCATATCTATAAAAGAATGCTGTGGTCACAGATATCATTAAAATGCCTATAAAATGGAGTGAAAGGCAAACTTTCTTGTGTGTAACTGCTAAAACAGATTCTCAACTTAAAGTGAGTTCAAGTGGGACAACTTTTAGAATGACTTGCTAGTTCCCAAATTTTTCCCTGTTCCCCTCCCCCCCATGCTTACAGTGTAGTTGGTAACAAGAAGTTAAATTATATTAACCTGCTACTATCTTTGAATGAGTTTCCTTGCTCTGTGAGATGCAGATTCATCTCTTTCCTTCTGGCACCTCTGTGCTCTGCCAATAGGAAATGGCACTTGAAGGGAAATGACTTAGGTGTGCACAGCATCAGGGTTCTCTTTGTATCACACAGACATGACTGAGCCCCACCTCCAGTAAGAAAATTATTAGGAAAACAAGCAGATTACTACAGACTTAAGAGTTATGCTTCAAGTTATATTCTCGGGGGCATTTTTTAAAGAAAAAACTATTTACTAAAATAAAGGCAGAGGGAGTTCTAGGGAGACATGAAACTAAGGGGGAAAAAGAAGGACCCTGGTGCTTCCAAGTGGAAAGGGGTCTGTCTCAGAAGTTTCATTCATTTCAAAATAAATTATAAGATAGGACAGAAGGATACAAAAAACCTTCAGAACTAAAAAGGGTTTTCCCTGGGCCAAATAGCAAGCCAAGAAGAGCATCCTAACATGCCTCACCAACTGGATTGTCAGAAATACACACCTGCCAGAGCAGAGATCTCTACCCTCACCCCTGGGAGGATGAAAAGCGGCTGCAAAATCTCCACTTCAGCAGCAAAGATGAACGAAGACCTCAAGTCCTGCTTGCAGAAGTCCAGGTAAGGTCTTTAGAAGTCTTTAGCAAACAGCCTGAATTTTCCTAAAAGTCCCAAAAATGAAACCCAAACTCCTATGTTTTCATGAGGAGGGGAGCACTTCTGGACATGGTATCAACAACATGCCAGTGTAAAGACAAACTTTTTCATCAGGGAAAAATTCTATTCTCTCCCATGGCACAGAGCAAAAAATATCTCTCTTCAAGGTATAAAAGAAGAGCTCATTGCAAAGTATTAGCTCTACCAGTACTAGTATACTAATCCTCCTGCTCTAGTAAAGAAAGAGCGAGATGAGAGCTATCACTGCCCAGCATAGAACACAAACAAAAGGTCTGTATTTTTCATAGAGCAGGGATCCTGCCAGTAAGACTTCCTAAATAAACTGCTGGAAGGCATGATATCACATGGGAAAATACCTGGACTCCAATTACAGTGAGAAATTTTTATTCAAGGCAGGAGAAGTGCTTAGAGGTTGGAGGCTCGTAAATTACACTCTTATTACAGAGTTGCCAGGCTGTCTAAATTGTACTGGAGTATTAAGTCAGTACAGCAGAGACCTAAGTTGCAATTAAAGGGAGATGGCATCATCTACAGTCATTGCTTTTTCCTCTCTCTTCTGAGTCTTTTTACAGTGTGTCCCCTTTTGTTTAGACTTTCTTATATGCTTCCTCTGGCTTGTCAATATATCTTTGAAATGGTTGCAGGACTGTGGAGGAGGAAGCTGGTGGGATAGCGTTGGGGACAGGGCAGAGCTTCCCCTCTGGCCACCACTGCTCAGAGAAATCAGCCTAATCTGCCTTGGGAGCAACAACTCCAGGGAGAAACACACAACAAACATGCCAGAAAGATATGGGTGGAGATCTCCCATTTAGAGTTTCAGTTCTGGAGCCAGTCCAGGCCCAGCTTGTGCTTAAGGCATCTGTCATCAGACAGCAGCAGCACGATGGGAAAGTTCAGCTGTTTCCTTTCCTTACACCACCGGCATCAGGCAGAGCTTTGGCCATTTTCAGGCTTTGGTTCCTGTTGCTCCACTGCCACAGAGACAGAGCTCGTCTTTAGCTTGGCACCTGCAGTATTAAAGAGAGTGTAGAAAGTGGTCTTCCCCACTGAGGCAGCCTTAACGACCTACATTACATCTGAAAGACTGATGCTTAAAACGTGAGAACACACAAATTTAATGTCATCAGTGCTGGATAGGAAACAACGACTGTTCAGAACAGGGCACAACCCTTGTGGTGAGGGCTCCACAGTGAAACCTCTGCCTAAGCATTCAGTGCCAGTAACTGAGAGTGAGTAATAGCTATGCACAGCTCAAGACGCTTCACTCAAATACACAGAATGGGGAAGCAAGGGAAAAGAGGGGAACTGAAAGAAAACACTTTACAGTCCAAATCTGCAGATAGCAGTAACAAATGGCTCCTCAAACAAAGTAAACATTCATTATACCAGAGAAAGTAATGCACACTCACAAAAGCACATTCTTTTTGTTAGTTTGCATTAAGTCTTTCCACACTAGTCATTGCAAATGACCACCAGAGCTGAGCACAAACTCCATGAGTGACAACCATATTCAGTCTAAAAATTCTGACATTCTGTTTTAAGCAAATACTCAGGGTTCTGAGTATCCACTCCAACCCCCATCCCTTCCCAGGACGTTATACTCCATCTGCCTGTTCTGCAGAGTATGTTTGTGCAAGGGGTCTTGTGATAATATTCTTTGTGTGGGCAATAGTCCTGCCTCCCTTCAAGGTGGTATCATGTTGTCTGCCATTACTGTTTCAGGCTAAGGTAGAAAGGCTGCCAGAAGCATAGTAATGTTTGAGAAAGGGCTGGCTCCTAAGCCACTTTACATTTGATTCACATAAAATGCACAAGCTGAAGCTCAAGGACATTCCTAGAAGTCCTAACACCTGCTTCTAGAAGTCTTGCAGTCATACCTAGGCCTTTTCCACAACATGTAGTTTCTACAAATATCTACAAGATTTCAGTTACTTCCAGCTGTTTTTTTAAATGCAACTTCTAAATTTTGAAGGAGCTGAAAAATTCTTTCTCCAGTTTTAGAAAACTGCCACTGAGGAGGGCTGACAGTTCACAGGTTTCTGGTTTGTTTGTTTGTTTTTTTTAAACTTCTCCATGAAGCTATAAAACAGAACTGATTTTTTGTAACACAAGTAAACTTACTTATTTAAAGACATGGTATTACTGGTTAACAAAGTTCATGGTAGCAAGAACTTATAAGGAAAAAGAGTAGAAAAGGGAAAAGGCTGGTGATACCCACCTTCATGTAAATCAATTCATGCAACACTTTGTGATACCTTGCATAGTCAGACACTGTTTGACATTATGTCAAATGTAATCCTAAGAGGTGGTGTGGAAAGACAAATGAATATGACATCAGACATTTAAACACACTGAGAAACTGAAAGCCACTGAAGGCAAATTAAATAGAAGACCTAACAGGGTACTAAAGAAAGAAAAGTACAGAGCAGCTTGCTACCTCGTGTTCTCCCCAGTTCAGGAAGCTACAGAACATTTGGAATCTTTCAGAAAGAAGGAAAAATTATACTTTTCTCCACAGGTAATTAGATTGCAAAACCTTTCATTACAAGAAATTACTCAGTCTAAGGTCAACAATACTCAGTTACTCCGATAAGCAAAAATGCTGGCAGGGTTTTACATATCCAGCTGATCTCTAAATGAGGTAGAGATGCATCTCAGGGTAGGACCACTTACACATGAGGGATTTCTCATGTTTCACTCTGACCATCGGATACCAATCACTCTTAAAGGAGACAGGATGCTGGAACAGGCTGATGGCAGTGCTGCTCGATGATCCAGCTGCAGCCTGACAGTGCTGGAACAGCTGACAGACCCCTCAGGCGCTGCTTTTCCCCATGGCTGCACTCCTGCAGAACTGATCCAGCCACGCTGCTGGAGATGCCAGAGTCTGCACTGCACAGGCAGTTTCCACTCCTCTTCCAGGAACTTAAAAAGTTTCAAAGCATGTTTGGAAGGCTGAAAGATTTCATGCTTGCTTTCCAAGAATAAATCACACTTTCACATACATGGTTTTGGTAATTAGAAAGAGTAGCATGGATGAGGGAAAAGGGAAATCTTGCAAACCCAAATGGCTTTTTATTCTGAATGATCATATACGGCACTTTGAAACACAACCATATTGTAGGAAATGCCTGAACGTGATCATCTGGACAGAAAAGCACCAGTCTTTCAGAAGCTCTGCATGTGCTCAGTAAGCTGAATGAAGTCATCCAGCACATATACCAAAATGATTTCAGTTCTACTTCTGGCTTCTCCTAAGCTACTTCTATCTACTTCAGATAATGAAGGCATCATACTGAAAAGAGCAGAAGGAATTCCTTACCTACAGACAACTGCCACCTATTTTACTCCTTTTTTCTTTCCTTCAGCATGAAGCTATCACTAATTTTTAGTAGTATTTTGTATTCATAGAAGCTGAGATTTAAAGCCTGCAGAACTTTTTGAAAGCATTGAATCTACAGAAGTTATTAACAGAAGAAAGTATTTTCCTAAATATTACTTTCTCCACCCAAACAATGTTCTAACATTAAATAATTTGTTAATTTTTAAAACATATTTTCAAACAATATGAGAGTAACATTTGCTATGGTAAGTAGATTACCAAGATGTGTAATTATCACCCACTCTTTCTCATACTTGAGGATTCTTATGCCAATAAACACTTTACTCAAGAATCCCCCAAGGCCTCAGTGTCTTGCAAGTGAAGACTTTCTACTCACATCGACAAAAGAAGTATTACAGTACTAGCTAACCAAACAGTACTTCCTTCCAACACTCCTGACCTTTGTAAAATTGACACTTTTCTTTTAATGGTAACATGATTAAGGGTGTAATTGGAGATCTGTATCTGATGATGCCTCTAGGGAAGAGTTCTCTTAACATCTGAAAAAAACCAAATAAAAGCCTCACACGTAGCTTTAAGCAAATATAAACCAAAAAATCATGAAGGTAAACAGGTGCAAGAAAATTAAATTTTAATCCTTTCACCTTTAAAAAAAATTACTTTAAATAGGTTGTGAAATAGTTCCAGGAATTCTGCCACCTCCTCTATTTATCTTTTGTAGAAGTGTGCACTGACTAGAATCCTGTGCACGACGGGCAGTCCTAATTAGGCAGCTCCTTTTGCTAAGGTCTGCCAAAGGAAAGTAAGAAGAAAATCTGTGTAATATCTATTTTTTTCTGGTTATCAAAACTGTAAAGGAAAAGACATTACAGGCCCTGCAAGTGGATTGAAGCATAAAATGAAGAAAGATCTACTATGCAGATAGTTGAATTGTCATCGTTGTTGTAATAATCTTTTACACATGATGCTAATCATGTGAGAATTCTCTTGATACACTCAAAAAAGTAGAAATGCCTTTGGATTTTTCCATGGACAGGAATCATCAGTATCTTGTGAGGAAATATAAAATGTTCTCAAAAGAGACTTCAATCCCAGTTATTTGCAAAAGTTGTAACCACACTTTTCCAGATTGCTGAATTTGAATATAACATAACATCAGTTTGAGTAAAGAGATGCAAGACTGCTAGAAATGGTTTTCTTTTTTTAATTCTAGAGACTGAGAGGTAAAGAAATTGCATCAACAAATCATTACAGTTTGCCCATTCCCTTTAAAATTCCCAAAACAAATCTACCACAGATCCTGGTATGCTAAAAATCGGAAGTATCTGTGATTCTAATTATATTCTACCTCCTTTATGAAAATCTGATATGCAATAGGGTATGTAAAACCCTCTCACCCTTTTTTAGAACTGAATGAACTACCAGAAAATACGATATAAAAATTCAACATGTATTAAAATATGAAAAACTGTTTTTAAACGAAACACCATTCAAGTAATTTTTATGTAGTAACAGACACATATTTGGGGTATTGCATAAATTCATTGCCAGCTAAGCCTCAGACCTCACCACTCCTCACACTGGCTGCTGAATTTCTGTAGGGTTACATCCTGCCCACAGAGACAAAATACAGTCCAAAACTTCCAACTACAGAAGTCAGTGACTGAGGTTGTAATTACTTCCTCATTAACCCACTTTTGTCCCATACATTGAAACTTCATCATAAAATTCTTAAAATTTACCTGGTCTGAAAAAACTTGGTTCCATATTCTAAACTACAGAAGAGCTCTTGACTCTTAGGATTACTAGTAACTGATTTCGGCTTTTTTTCAAACACCAGCCATGACAAAACTATCTTTTCAGTATCTGACAAAATCTACAGAAAGCCAAGGCAAAAAATTACCTGCCCCTGGTCATCTTTCCTTCACTGCCATGAAGCTCTACACCAAGATTGATAAATAGGTTTATTTCTAATAAGCCTAAGAACAAAATAAAGAATTGAGTTCAATAACTTCTCAGGGAGCTGCATCACATGTCCTAGCATTTTAAGAGCTTCATGGGCTCTAATTTCTCCCACAGGAACTTCCATACTACTTCCCTGGTAAAAGAGGTACAAGATGCTGCATGTAGAAAAAAGAAAAGGGAAAAGGAACCCCAGTGTTAGTATTCAAAATACTGAGCACTTGAACTGATCACCCAAAGACTTACTTAGCTGGGGCTGGGAAACATCTTCCCTGGGAAATCTTACATTTCTAATGAAACAGCCATGATTTATATTTTACAATGTGGAAGACACTTAGGGAGAAGTTCAATCCCTAGAATGGCCGGAGAGCTACTTTGGACAGTTCAGCACTTTATTTAAGCAGATACGAAAGCATGTCTTATCTCTTCTCCAAAACCTTACTTAAGTAGGCAACAAGCTTGTTGATCTACACAGTACTTCCCTTGGTGGAATTAATCTTTAATGTGTATCTTCTGCTACAGTGGCGTGACCCAAGCCATTGTAAGAAAAACTGTCTTTTAGATCACAGAATCACAGAATGCTTACAGTTGGAAGGGACCACCAGGGCTTATCTGGTCTGACACCCCTGCTCAAGCAAGCTCATCCCAAGGCACATTGCACAGGATTGCATCCAGATGGCTTTTGAATTATCTCCAGCGAGGGCGACGCCACAGCCTCTCTGGGCAATCTGTTCCAGTGCTCAGTCACCCACAGAGTAAAGTTCTTTCCCCTGTTCAGGTGGAACTTGCTGTGTGTCACTTTCTGCCCGTTGCCTTTTGTTCTATTGCTTGGTACCACCAAGCAGAGCCTGGATCCATCCTCTTGTCACCCTCCCTTCAGATACTCATAGACATTGATGAGTTTCCTTCTCTGTCGTCTCCTCGTGAGGCTGAACAGGCCCAGCTCCCTCAGCCTTTCCTCATAAGAGATGTTCCAGTCCCCTCATTGCCCTTGTGGTCTCTGCTGGTCCCGCTCCAGGAGCTCCGTGTCTCTCTTGTGCTGAGGAGCCCAAAACTGGACACAGCACTCCAGATGTGCCTCAGCAGGGCTGAGTAGAGGGGCAGGATCACATCCCTAAACCTGCTGGCAGTGCTCTTCCTAATGCACCCCAGGATGCCAATGGCCTTCTTAGCCACAAGGACACACTGCTGGCTCAGGGACAGCTTGCTGTCCACCATGAACCCCACGTCTTCTCAGAGAGATACTCTTGCCATGCCTACAGACATTCCATTGATCAAAAAGACTAAAATCAGTACCCTGAATCCTGATATGTTTCAAATTCAAGATATTTCCATGAGACTGTCTTTTTAAAATTAAAACCAAAGACCAGTCAGAATGGATATGTACTCTATAATTAATAAAAAAATAACTATATTCTCTGTGCTGTGTAATAATTTTACTGAACAAATAGCTCTCAAGATGTACTTCTCATAATTTTTATATACAAAAGCTATACTAGTAGAATAAAGCTTTAAGAAATGATTTTACAGAATATGTTGCAATTAATCATGGCATAACATGTTCCCAGATATCAATACCAAACTCACAAATCAGAAACATCTTCATGGAGCATTTGAAATGCTAACATGCTCTTCCCATCTTCACAAATACAAACGATTTTTAAGATGCCCCGCTCTTCAGCAGCACTTAAGATTTCACCCAATGCACATTACTTTACAAACAAGCACTGAAATCCTGAAATCCTGGGACAACATTCAGCACTGCCTCAGATATTTATTACATGATAAATTAATTTACTAAATGGAAAGTTTCTCTTATGTAATTCTTTGGGTAACTTAAACACATTTAGTTAAGGACAACACACAAATATAACTTATAAGGTATCTTCTCCAAACAATGAGTTTGTGCTAACATGCAGAGTAACACTACTTGCGCAATTTAACTGTTGTAGCTTTTAAAGCATTTGCAAACCATAGCTAATACATTTTTCTCCTTGACTATTTGATTCAGGGGCTATAGCAGTTAAAATACAATGTTAGCATTTTCAAGGCTACATTAAATTAAAATGTAATCATTCTAACCATCATTTACGTTTTGTACCTAATTATTCCATTGTAGTCACATTTTATTAAACCAAAAAAATAAACAAAGTTCAGAAGACTAAGTAGGAGTGATTGTGCTTTCTGCATTAATTCTAATGTGTCTCTAAAAAAAAAAGCCAAACAAAACCATCCCAACTTAACCAAATTTAAAAAAATCTGTCATTAATCTATCAAAAAGCCCAAACCCTTGAGTTACCAAAACATTAGCAAAGTTTCTGAAATATGCAAGTGTGACTACATTTCGAATTTTGGCATTTTAAAGCCTTTACTTTCACTGATGTAAAGTAATAATTTTTTAGATCCCTTCTTGTTTTTCTTTAGATCACAGCAGAATTCAAATCTTCAAGTGAGTGATTACCCACACTTACTCTAAATGGCAGACAAAACAAGGTACAGAAACCTGGACCAAGACTACAGTAGTTACAAACACAAAACAAGGTTAACAGATATGCCTTTTTTAGGATAATACATAAGAAGGGATTTAGGAACTCTGTATCAGAACTCATTTCAGCTTATGTGGTGTTTTCTCCTCCCTTCCACAGGTCTGTGAAATAAGGTGGTAAACATGTTCTCTTCAATATTCACTTCGGTAAGAGTATAGCTGTAAAATGATTATAGTTGCATAAATATAAAACCACATGATAAAGCAAAATATTTTAATTAGTAAGCCAATCATAAATAAGTTCACCTAAAATTAACAGAAGCAGCAGCTGTATTCCTTCTACATTGATAGTTTTTTTATCATGTTTTAATAGTCAAACTTCATTGTCTAGCCTGGGACACAACAATTCATCATCATCGAGCACTCAACAATTCTGCACAATGAGCTAGGTCTTTTTTTTTTAGTTACATTTTTTACATTTTCTTTACAAATGTAATACTTATGTACATTATATATTTTATTTCTACAATTGATTTACTTTGCTGAAACTCTACAACTTTCACAGGGAATTTGCTGAAGTCTTTAGCAAGTATGAACCATTCCTTTTAAAAAGAAATTCATATAAACAACCAACATACATCACTGCCCTTGGATATCTCTGTTAAGGATTTGGATCTGGAAGGGCCACTATAATAAATGTATGAAAAAAGGCTTTACCTAATTGTACATTTTGTTAAGAAATATCATCCCACATAGCTACATAAATTCACCAGCTTGCAATAAACAGAGCACCATACTGCTGCACAACTGGAAACGTGTACAAACCGATTTGAAAGTTTACTAGTGAAACAGCTTCATCACTCGTAGCACTTTTAGACTGAAGGAAATCTGCAAAATTCTTTTGGAAATGTATACTCCTTTAGCTGTAAAGCTTCCAAAACAGTGCTGGCCACTGTATATTGCGAAGAATAAGCATCCACTTCTGTAACTTCCCATATGCTTCTCTTGGCCCATGCTTCTGTCTGAAGTCAGACTTTTTCCCTCTACCTATTCCTTGGTCACTTACAAATCTGCTGTTGAATATTAAGTAGGAATTCATAATATGAGAAAGCTGCTTCTGTCCTATCCTCAATTAAATGTTGAAAAAAATCTGTTTTGGCAGGATTCTCATCTCTGAAAGAAGAAAGGAAGATATTCAGAAAAATCAAACTTTGAGCAAAAAAAATCCACTGCAAATTCAAACAGAGGGATAAGTTCCAATAAATTGCTTACTGTCATTTGGAATATAAATTCAGTCCAAAGATATTCCAATTGCAAATAAAGTCTAGAAAAAAACCCTGAAGTTTGCAACACACTATCAAACAACATCTTTATAAGTATATAAAATGCTAGAAAAGCAGGTGAAATACAGCACTTAGAATATCTTGTAGAAACACAAAAAAGGAAATGCAAAAATTCTTTTGTTTTTGAAGCTAACAAATATGCTGGTGGCAATGAAAAAACACAAAAATTACATCTCTGCTTACATGTAATCTCAATCTCAACAATCCCATCCCCAGACTTTCTTATTTGGCAACAGAATAGAAAAGGTAAACATGTCAAAGACCTAGTATTCAAAATTATTGCCCCCATAAAATTTTGCTGGGATACAGTCCTCTGCTGTGGTGTTGTGCAGCATGCAGCAAAGCTTTCCTATTTATTATGGTCTCTCAGAACTTCTTGCAACTCGAGTAGCAGCCACAATGCCATCAAGAGCTTCAGTCCAATATTTCAGTATCATTTCTCTGAGCAAGCCATCATACTCTCTAAAAAGTGAGTTCCCATCCAGCTCAGTAAAATGACTACTCTACGAGTGAAATATAATCTCAAGTATAATCATATTATACTGCAGTTTAGTATATTCCTGATATAAAAGTATGCAACTAATTCCTACCAATAAAACTATGAGCAACTGAATTTGCACTAGATTCAAAGACAACCTTTGTCACTAGATAGTTTTAGGAACAGCACTGTATCAGCTGGGAAGGTGATGTTACTCAGTTTCTTCCAAGACAGATATATTCACTTTTCATCAGTCTTAATTAGAAATTGTAAATACAAGTTGCTAGTAGCAACTCAGTACAAAACAGAAATACTTACTTTATTACTTGAAGAACTGGACTTAAAGGTCTGCTATCTCTAAGCCAAGATATAAAAGATCGTGTTCTTTCTGAAGAAGGTGCATCCACCTCAGGAAGCTGTGTCTGGTTGAAGGTAATAAAAAGAAACAATCACCTTTTATTCTTGAAACTATTTTAAAAAAAATAGACCCTGAAAGCTGTAACATGACTCAAGCCACGATTTCTGTTAAGAAATTGCCAACCATCGATTTACATACAGAGATGTTTTTCTTCAGCTTAAAAGACAATACTTCATAAAATCCGTGGTGCACTGCTATCTAGGAAGGAGTACATCTTTAACTTAAACTGTGTTTTAGGTGCAAAAGATTTTAGACAGCAAGGTCATCTTTTCAAAATGCTGCTTTTGCAGTCTTGTTGCCTGTATCATCCTCTGTCAATCGAGTTTCTACATGTTGAAATTTGCGTTACTGAAGAAACAAGAAGTTAAATCTTAATTTTATGTAAATATCAATGGAAAGATGCTATTGGACTATTTGGTTAGGGAATAAGCTGGGAAAAAAAGACTTTAAAAGAGCTGAGCAATTCACTGAGCTAACTATACCAACTCTTCAGCCAGTAAGACACTTTAAGACAACATGATGTCAAGGAATTTATTTCAGGTTAAGTAGTTCCACTGCTACCTTTGTAGAATGAGGGCACAATTTAAAAGCAAAGTAGTCTTATAGCTTACCACTCTTAAGCTGTTCTTGTCACTTTCCTCTTTGACACTGTGCAACTATAAGCAGAAAATATCTACCTATGTGTTTCTATACTGTCATATGTTTACTGCTATCTGGATACAACCATTTGGTTCTGAACTTTCCTAGAGTGTCTTAAAAGGGCCTTACTTGCCCACTGCTGACATTATGGAATCACTACTCACTGGAGAGGAGACTTCTCCTTAATTGCTGCTCTGTTTCATGCACTAGACTGTAGGTACAGGTTATAACAGAAACCCCTTCACCAAAACACACATCCAAGGGTCTCTGATGTTCTAATAGCTGTAAGTTTCTCTTTTTAACATTGAGTCTAGGCTTGGAAGCTGAGCAAAACTTAACTCTCACTGTTACTTACAGGCCTATTGTGTCATACCACAGATTTGGTATCTTACACCAGGTTCAGAGAACACAAGGCTTCTGAAAACTATGGCATCAATGAAGTAACTCTAATCTTGATCATTAACACACCTGAACAGGTAATTTTCGTATTCATCCTGTGAAATGACTTCCTATTCTTGTGAATGCACAAGTACTTCCATTAAAATAATAAAAGCAGTTATGTTATAGAGCAACTGTTTGGCATTTAACAAATGCTAAAATCTACATGTTTGCATTCTTTCCTTGAAAACATCTGACAATTTCTGTCTGGCTCCTATGAAGCTGACAAGAGGTTAGAAGGTACCTAACTAGAAAAAAAGCCAACCTAACTCATAGTTACATAATTAAAAACTGAAAATGCAGAAATAAATAAATTATATGCACATTCCCAGTGTAAGCACTATACAGCTCAGCTTATTAAAATGCCTACCATTTTCTGTGGCACTGATGCATAGTTCGGGTATCCAAGGACATCTTTTATGAAGTTGTTATCACAGTTTTTTCCAATCCAAAGGTAAAAAATCTGTAAGATGTCAGAATCAGTTTTAGTAAAGGCCCTGCATACATTTTAGAGAAACAGGAAAGTGGTGATGCAATAGGAATAATACCAGAACAGTAACTTCCATGCAAACGAATCACTTGAGTGTTCCACTTGGAAGTCATCATACATACATGTATATATTCATAAGTAAGTGTGTACATAATCAGTATACTGGCAATACTTAGAGTAAGGTCATTAAATATAAAAAAATATATATAGGTAGAATTCAAATACCGAAAGAATGAAGTTGCAGGACACATTTACAATGGTACAGTTAATGCAGTAACTTCCCATGTTACCTCCTCTTAAATGAAACCCCTCAAATTATTTGAAGTTACACCACTCTGTTGGTTATTGCACACTGGCTTCCCAGTCTAAACAAGTTGAGGTAAAGCACCAATTATCAAAGCTTATCGTAGTAATTATTTCAGAGGTCTGGAGACAAAAGCTGCTTTTACGTTCACACTCAGCCCTGAAGTGATTCAAGCTTCTAGACTGCCACTGGAGTAGCATAATGCTTTATTCAATTGAGTGTGCTTTAGTGCAATTTCTACAAATACCTTAATCTACAGATCTTGTTCACAAGTATCTACAGATTTTGTTCACTCTCCAATTTCCTCACTTGCAACTCTTACACAACACAGGCCACAAATCATAAACCCACACTTTGTACGTAACTGAGAATGTTCCTGCAACAAGTGTTTTGTTAAATACTCCAGTATATGCAATTTAATAGCCATTAAAAGAAATTTTGGAAAATAAAAGTATATTAATTCCAGAAAAAACACCTTGCTGTGAACTCTTAGTATATTTTGATCAGTCTTGCATGAAAAAAAATCAACCTCTGTAGCCTCAAAGATACTTCTCAGATCAAAATATGAAAGCTTTTCACTGGAACACAGATTACTGTCAGATTACCTGGAATGCCGATTCACAACACTGTTACTGCTGAGAGCTGACTGGCTTTAACAACACAGCAGGCACTGCTTTTTTTTTTCCCCTTAGAAAATTAAAAAAAAGGAATGTGTAAAATTCTAACTTACTGAACCACAATCCATAAGAAAAGCTCCTTCTCTTGTCAACTTCTCTGCAGACAACTTCTGAAGAGGTGGCTGAGGAACAACTCTGTCATTTACATGTATTGTACTCTGTAAGAAAAAGCCAATACTCAGTAACACTAGAATTTTACCTTTAAAGTTAAAACAAAACAGGAAAACACTGATAATATCTAGTAAAAATCTGAATATTCTCATATAACAAAACACTATGTTAAGCCTAAAATGATTATGTACATCAAACCATTCTATAATGTTACTTATTCTAAAGGCTACTTTAATACCTAAAACATAATAATGCAAGCTAATTTAAATTGCTTATGTAACATTTTTGATGCTACAGGTGTCAACATCTCAAAAGAATTTCTAGTGCTGACACTGAAGTTTTCTACAAACAACCTCTGTTGTTTTTCCATTGCATTCAATTTCACTAGAAATGTTGCAAAAGCAGAAAACCATCAAATTCTACTCCCTATACGTAAGGGTTCATTACTGCATTCAATTAACAGGAAATCCTCCCATTTAACATCCTGCCTGAAGTGATCCTTGCGTTTGTCCACAGAGCACTATGACTGATGTAATTAAACAATCTGACTGTTTGCACTGACAGTATTAAAGAATACCCCACTTTCCTTCCCAGCAATAAAAAAAACCAGAAACAATAACAAAACAGTATTTTCAGATTAAAGCTGCTTCCCCCTCCAATACAAAAACAGGCCAGATATCTCAAGAATCTCTGAAGCATTCTGCAAATAATATAGGAAAAAAACAGTCTACCAACTAAGCACATGTCCGTGTAGTAAAAGATTATTTAAAAAAACCACGGTTTAAAAAAATTCATACTATGGTGTCATAGATTAGCAGCTTTTGGGGATTTATACTTAATTATGAAAATCAAGCTACTGATTTCCACTTAGGGAAGTTTCAGTCTTTACTCAGTACTCTCAAGAATCAAGTGTTAAGAGAAAAGAAAACGAGCAAAAAGATTTAAAAATAATTCTGTAATATATCACACAAAATTTTTTTAAAGAAACAAGAAATTGAAGAGCAGCCTCTGTCACAAATACTTTAAACTGAAGTAGTGCTAAATGGCAGATTAGCATTCTGTTATGATTTAAAATCTGGTTTGTCAATTAATTCCAGTACGTAAAATAAGCCCTAGTTTTTGTACTGAAATACAAAATACTTGAAATAACTGATCTGATAAAATATAATAAAACTGGATTTCCTGAAGACACTGCTGATTCTTTACAGCACAAGCACACTGAACACAGTGTTTCAGTTTTAAGCGTCACAGAACGAACTTTACAAGGCCAGTTGAAGCTGACGTCTCAAAGACTGGGAGGGGTGGAGTATAAAAAGAAAAACTCCACTGAAGAACACTGAGTTTAGACTCACCTGTTTGAGTTCATGAAATACCTTAGAAGAAACTTTAAGACTGCAAAAAACTCAGAGGTTGTGTTGAACTATACAATATTAATACCAGAGAAACTACTCAGTTTACCATATAATCTTGTACCACTTAGAAATCAGCTCCTACATACACTTTTCCAAAACTAGGGACTAAAAATCTTATAAAATCTTACTTATAAAACCCCTTATTTTTGCAATTATAACTAACTTTGACCTTAAATAAAATACCATCTTGCTTCTTACTACTAAAAGAATGCATTAATTTCCTAGGCCACGTCTGTAGAAGATGAATTAATAAAACCTAGTTTTGTACATGGAATACTTTCTCAGTCTGATCACAACCATCTGGAAGTACAATTCTGTTCTATTGACTTCATTTTGAGAAACCACTGGAAGGCTGTTATTGCAGGCAACTGTATCTGATTTCTGTACATAAAACCTTGAATCATCCATCAGATCTATCACACCCATTTACCACAGACAGTTCTAAATAATAAAAACACACTGAAGATGTTTCCATTATATACAATTTTCTTTACTTTCTTTGTATAATACAAAATTATGGAATTACTGCGGTCATTGAAACAAGATGAAGTAAAACCACAGTTCTGCTCATACCACACTACTGTACTTGCAACTCAAAACTTGAAAATAATGTTTTTCTTGATTTTTTCGTAAATTAGAGAAAATGCTCAGTTTATGTTACAATAACAATATAAAATTACTGCAGCATAACACCAAATTTAATAGGCCAATAAAACTAGAAAGTTCTATAACCAGGCTTCATACATTACCTCATCAGTCAACTTGTCTATTCTGTACAAGTTCGGATGTATCATCTTCATCAAATGAACAAGAGGCTGGCTCTTCATCTGGCACATCGCATAGACACGATCATCTAAGCGTGTACTTGTGCCTGTTCTGAAGGCTTTCTGCAAGAGAACAATGTCACTACTCAAACAAATCCTGTATTTTATGTCACATGTTAGCGTGCATTTCAGACTTTTCGAAGTGCCAAGCAAAGGTGGCAAAGCTTTTGTAACGAAATGTATCTTATTGATAGAATCTTAATCATAGAGCTTGAGTAAAATATGTTTAAAACCTAATCCACTGTCCCTCCTTACTGATGAAGCCAATAGATTTCTCCCTCCGTTTGTGTAAAATTTGCATGCAATTGGGCCAGCATTTCTCATTTTTGTTCTTGATAAATGACACTGGCTGTGAAACTCACCAATGAAAGCTATCATAGGAAAGATATGAGACAAGCAGAGTTCAGGCAAGGTACATACATGCACAAGATTAACTCAGAATTTATAGTAGTAAGAATTCAATGTTAAGGAAAAGCTTTGGAAGAGAAACATCCTTCCATGTTTTATAGGAGAAACTAGACTCTCATAGGATAAAATTTTATTTTTTAACTCTCTCCTACTGAATTTTTCAGATCTCCTTTAGAAGCAACTGGTACACAATTGCTGTGAGAAGCAACACAATGAGGTAAACATCATATTCTGACTCAATGAAGAACATTCCTATAATCAAAGTTCCTATTCGCTTCTACAAGAAAGCTAAGGACATCACTCCTCCTTGGCTGCCAAAAGCATTTTGATTTTGGTTTCTCTATATCCCAGGTTTTATTACTGTTAATAAAGATAATAAAAAACCCAAACCTAAACAACTTTTCTCAGCCACTCTTATTTCTGTCTTTTACATGGATCTTGGTAATAAATGGTGTGCTTTTTCCCTGCCATTAACTGCCTTTGTTATGCAAGAATCAAAAAACCATAATCAGTGTATCAGAGACTGAAGTAATCACTAAGCCAAAGAAAATAAATTATTATGCTTAGATTTCTTACAAGACTTATATAAAGGTTTATTCATCATAACAGAACCAAGAACTGTCAGACATGAAAACCCTTAAGCTATGAGGTTTATTCGTAACAAAACCCTGCAAGAAGCTCTCTCTTTTAAAGTATGATGTTCAGTTATCCAAACAAAGATATCATTAAAAAAAAAGTAGAAACTACTTCTATGTGAAGTAGTTCTTCTATTTCAACTATATCACTTGAGTTTCTATAATAAATTTCACTGTATCTCCATGGAAACTCATTTTTCTTCTGGGAACTTTTAAATACAAAAAATATGTATTAAAAAATACTTATTTTTTCATTCATAAAATAAAAATGAAGAAGCACTAATAAGCAGTTTCAACAATCTTTATGGGCTACACTAAAGAACTGCTAAAATCTGAGAAATGCTAATTGTAAATTATGTATTTGTTTTCATTGCAAAGCAATATAAGACAAAGAAGACAAAAAAAATAAGAAATTCAAAATCAAGTAAACATATAAATGGTTCAGACATTAACAACTTAAAATAAACTCCTATAGTAATCTTCCACAATAAAGTTCAGTCAGCATAAAGATGTTAATCTAATTTCCCTAATTTTAGAGAAGTGCAGACATTGCTTGACCTAGAACTGAAGAATTCCTCAAAATGAACAATGACCTAAGCATAAAACAGTAATCCACTAGATCATACAAACCTGTTTGAGAAGAGCCAAAATATAGAGTGGGAAGAGCTTGAGGGAATTTGGTGCTATCAGCATGGACTGCTGCAGATTTGAGGCAGTTGACATGTACGCTGACAAGGAGTCCACCACGGCATTGACTAAGGCATCTCTTGCATCTGCAAGGCTGGATGAAACCGATCGATCCACAGCTGGTGGGTCAGAAGGAGGAAAGAAGTTACTAGAGATGGCCTCACTCATTCCCTTGAATTTTGAAAATTTTAGTTGTGCTTCTGGGTTATGTTTTAAGATTAAAAAATCTCCCAAACCACATCTGTGGTCCTAATTTTTTAGGACTGATTAGATGACTGTCCATACAGAAATTCACTTTCACAATGCTTAAAAAGATAGTGTACCTTATTTTGGCTCCATAGTTTGAACTCTTGGAGAATTAAAAGAAACTTTTAAAGCAATCATACATAGTGGAGTCTAAATATAAATTTAAACCTTATATAAACAACTTAGCTATTGTTGAAATGCTGTTGCCCAAGATAAGATTTGCAGCAATTAATTTTTTTTCCCCCCCTCACACAAGAAATTTCTTCCATTACTTCAGTGGCATAATTGTGATTAGTGTAAATGCAGCTTCATCTTTCTCTGCTGAGCAAGGGCTGCAAATCCTTTGGTTGGAGGAAGCCACCTGCTGGACTGAATGTGCATTTAAGAGGAGATCACACTGGTTTGGGTTGGAAGGGACCTTAAAGATCATCTAGTTCCAACCCCAAAAGATAAAGAATTCCAATTTATTTCTTCTAACTGATTTCACTATTAATACACAACACAGAACATGCTGAAATGCAGCACAGTCATACACATTTAACAGCAGAGATCAGTCTATCAAACAGCTACTTATGACCGCAAATTAAGGGATAAGGAAGAATCCTCAACCCTGCAACAACAGAAGGATAGAAAACAAGTATCTCAGACACACTCTTGTCAGAAATGCCCTTTTAGTCTCCAGCAACTCACTAAACTGAATCACTGGTTCTTAAGTAATCCCAGAATGCTGAAGTTTGAGCGAGCAACAATGATAATGATGATAGAAAAACAAGAGTTTTGATCAAAGTTTTACTAACCTCCAGAGAACAAAGTAAGAAAGCTCCTTTTAAAAGACTAAAGTCAACTAAGCATTCAGAACAAGGAATATTTCAGTTCACAGTTTCAGTATAAATTTGGTTTTATCATCTGTTACCCTCACAGGCTTCAGTGTGCTGCACTCCAACCTTTTGATAACACCTAGGCTTCATTCACTACTTCATTTAAACAGATGGCAAAATTAGAACATGCAAAAAAAGTGTGAATCTTCCTCGTCTTTACTCACCCATGTTTGCTAAGAGGCACACGACTGCTTGTACATCTGCTCCTGCATACACATCAGACAGGGAACTCACTACAGGCAAACAAAGTGTGTGCACTCGAATTCGACGCTCACCTAAGAGAAATTAGTGGAAATCATTATGCATTCTCTCCTGGTAGAAGTAAACAAATTCAGTCATTACAGCATCTCCTCCCATCTAAGATGCACCCTTTCTAGAAACATACCAGTCAAGAAATTGCTGCAACACTGTCTCCTATTCCTGTCTCAACCTGTTCAAATTCTACTCTAAAGCAGCACAAATTGATGATACAAATTAGGAACATCCACAAGAACTGTCTTTGATCCTAGAAATGAAGTACATTGATATCCGCCCCAACATTTTGTGACATCTTCCACCACAGAAGTTAGCTGCCATTCTTTACACCCATGCAATGTAGTAAATGCAGCTTGTTCCAACCCATCACAGGTCTGTCTATTTGGACAAAGTGGCTGCCAAACATTACTGATTGTAACAATGGCCAGACTTTTAAGTAAAAGAGTCTTGCTGAATCAGTACTATGTCAGATGCAGATGAAATTTTCACATTAAAACAGTGTTTATAAGGATTTCCATTATGTGATTAACTGCCAAGCAGGCTTACTAGCTTACTAGCTCTGACAAGATTCTTTTAGGGCACAGAGCACAACAAAAGGCTGTGGAACTAACTTTACAAACATTACATCATAAAAAGAAATAGAAAGCCCACCGACCATTTAATTTGAATTTATTTACCTTTGCTGGAAGTATACAAAAGAGCTGTTTGAAAACAAACCAAAGATGTGTCAGTCAGACTTTCCTCTATGGACATTTGTACTGCAAATCCAGCATCAGGATTGACATTGGCAAGGGACAGTAAATCAGTAGATCGTACAAAAAAATTCCCATGGAAAGTGTGTATTGAAAGACCTAGAAGTAGATTAAATAATTCAGAGTGAGGTTAAAACAGCATGGAAAACTCTTACCAGTAACTAAAACCCACAGCCCTCAAGCTAAGGTTTAAGAAAACAGTAAAAATTCTTTCCTATAAAATCAATTACATGAATCATTAGACATTTCAGCATGGTCTTGTAAGAGTTCATGTTCAATTCTGAACACTCCGAAGTGAATGACGCCCTTACACTACACATGTCAACTTAATAGTGAGATGGTACCATCAACTAAAAAAAACCCCAAAAAATCAAACACCAAAAGGTAACTTATAATAAAGAAGGTAACTCTCTTACTCTTCAAAGACAGCGAAATAACTTCAATTTCATGTAGCTAAAGACAAGCACATTCAAAATGATTGCTAACACACACCAACTGTTCTGTACGAATATTTAAGACATACCTTTTGTACATCTTATGCGCATAACTGCTTCAAATCCAATCTTTCTTGTAAGGTATCTTTTCAGATCTTTTTGCAACTTTTCAGCCTGAGTAGGATTATGGCTATGGTGGAAAGATGGATAGTAATAGATGCATCCAGCAGAATACTTGGACATGCAAGCTGTGAAGGAAGGAAAGATACATTTAAGAAGTAAAATTGTAGTGTGAAATCAGGACATAAAAATTGTGTCCAGACTTCCACAAGTCACATCTATGTTCATCTTTGCAATATCACCCACATCTGTAAGACAATGAGAACTGTCCCAGACCCAGGCCACTGAAGACATAAATTGATCACCCTGACACATAATGACCTAATTATACACCAAGCTCAATAAGCATCCTACCTTTGGCAGCTAGGAGTGAAGTGCTTGCAGAAATATCTAATGGTGTAGAGGCAAAATTAAGTGTGGGTGCAGAGACAAATCTTGGCTAATTATCGAAAGATGAAAAGTCTGTTCTATCCCTATAATTAAACTTTATTTGCCACATTTCCGTTTCCTGTTCTTGAGCAGGAGAATACTTCTCATTTAAAGAATAAGTTGTCTGATATCACCAACATAATACTTCCTGTTCTTTACTTCAACTCAACTTCAAGGTCAATTCCTTTGCAACACTGAGCTGCAATTACAGAAGTGCTAAAATATTTACATGATTTAAGAATTCTCGAGGTAGACTGTGCTTCTGAATACAGACAACAGTGCAGAAAGAGGGAATGAGGTACTCCTTACCAAGAGAAGCTAGATCAGAATATTGTGAACTTAATAGAAATAAATCCACAGCAGTCTGCTGGCCAGAGCAGTCCAGTGCCAACTTCTTATAAAAGTCTGTTGCTGGACCAAGATGTTGGACCACCTTTAGTGAATAAATCATACAGGGAATAGTTAAGACAACAATTGTGCTTCTTAGACTTCATGGCACAGAAGACATACTATTTAGCAGCATCTGAGTAACTGAGTCACAAATACTTGCAGCTTCTATTGCTTGCCAAGAAAAATTATGGACCAAAGGCCAAAGACAGCTCATGCACTTCAAAACAAGTAACACCACATATACATGTATCAGCTAGTGATCTTAAATGCACAAACACAAACATAGTTAAAATTCACTGAATTGCTGTAATAAAGACCAAGCACTGACGTGCAGAACTATGCTTATCAGGAAGACATGGCCAGTCCTTAGTCTCTTGAAACGAGTATTAAGGGAAGTTTTTTACCTTTGTGCTTGACCTTTGATTGGGATCCTCTCTGGAATGCAAAAGCCCTGCTCCCAAAGACGGTAACTGAGTTTGGAACACAGAGATCCGGCCACCCGTTGGAGACATCAGTTTAAATGCAGCCTGAAGAGCAGGGCCCAATGCACTGTGTGTTTCTCTTGTATTGGTGAACATATTTGGTAATGCATTCAGTAGGTCTTTTATCAGCTGCAGAACAGATTTAAAGGTGTTTTATGAGATTCTGCAAGCTTGATATTTTCTGCTGTTACTAAAAAGCTGTATTGCCATGACTGAAGTGGCAGATTTGGTACCAAATATTTCAGTTTAGCTTTAACACACTAAAGAAAACCTAAGGTGCAATTTTAAAAGCTATGATGCAGCAAAGAAACAACATTTTCCATAATGAAAATTAGCATTGGAACTACATATTATGAAGATAAGCTTGAATTCAAAGTTTAACAGGAACATCTGTTTTGAATATTTAACACCTTAAATTTAATGATATATTTTGAGCAATCCTACCTCTTTGCTTTCATGGAGATTTACAAGTAAACTATCAGGTGTAGGTAGGAAAATATCTGTAGAGAGAATAAAAACCCCACATTTTATAGAGAAAAAGATCAAATAGAACAAGACATTGCATTGCTCCCTGCTACATACACCATGAAACAGTCTACTTTTCTAATATGTGTGTTAGAGAGAGTACTACAGCCTATACAAAACTTGTCTTACCCAAAGCAAAATTAACTTTCAAATTTAACATTTTAAACATCACCTACTCTGTAGTTAGTGCAAGATTATTTTTCAAAATAATATTCAGTAACATTGACCTAATACAAAATAGTTGAGAGATTTCAACCTTTGTTCTGGGAAAAAAAAAATAACAGGTTCTCAAAAAATCAGCTTCCATTTTGTTTTTACTTACCATCAATATCTGAGACAATCAGCATCTGAGGCTGTGATAAACCTTCTTGCAAGTTGTAAAACTGAACAGTGCTGTCAAACGTTATGAACCCTATTCTTGTTCTTGAATCTCCAGGCAGCCTGAAGCATTAAAAAATAAACTGTTAAGCCCTAAATCTCTCTCTCAAGACATATAGATACTCAGGGCTCCTGCTGATGTTAGCAGAAACTCAGTTCACGTGTAAAGACGTGAAGGGAGAATGTAAGAAGAGAGATCTGAAACATGAATACAAGTAATATTCCCCCACCATTTTCTGAAAACCTGGGGTAATGATACAGTTTCTAAGACCAAGTATTATAGATAAGCACTCAGTAATATATTGATGTTTTGTTCCAAGAGGGAACTCAGTATGTTCATTTAAACATTACTCTGACAGATGAAAGAAGCAGCCTTCTCATTTCTTTAATAGAAAACAGTGCATTCTGCTCTTTCCTAATTCAGAGCCCCCACTCACTAATGTATTTACAGAGTACTTAACAGCTTTAAACCAAAATCCAATGTCTCCACAATGCAACATACTTATTTCTCATGTGGACCATATGTCAGTGTATGGCATAATACAAAATTAAAGACTACATGAGATTTCTCAAATAAAATATAAAAAACATCATGAAGTGCTGAAAACTGTGACATTGATCAAAAGCAACAGAGGCAAATATTGTTGTTACCATCTGGGTATATAAATGAGGTGGATGCACTGATTTTCCTGTAGACTTTGCATGGGATTTTATGAATTTTCCTAAAATAATTAAGCATGCTTCTTAGAATCTGTTGGCAAAATAGCTGTAAAAAGTTGAACAAAGAAAGACTGAATCAAAAAATGGAAGTGAAGATTTTTAATGTCTATGTTGGTTTCTTCACGAGAAAACCAAGTTCCCCAAGAAAAACTTGTAGAAAGGAATTTTCAAGGCAAGGCCTCCACAGGATTAGTGGTCAAAAGGCACAAACACAGTGAAGCTCATTAACCCCTCACTCAAAATGCACCAGCAACAATCCCATACATGCCGTCCCAGTGCAAAAACGAAAACACAGAAATTTGCACAGTTAGATCTGGGTAACTGTGATCTAAAAAAACCAAACTGACAACACAATTCACCTCAGCAGCCTCACTCTCGTGGTTATATGTTCGAGTTTTGCAGCACCTCAGATGTTTCAGTAAAAGAACCAGGCAATTTGACCTCTGCGATTTATTATTTTTGTTGGTCTTGGCAGGGGGGAAGAATGCAATTTAAAAATCTTTGTACAATCAACATGTCGTTAGAAGCCACAGCTAAATATTCCTTTGCAGGTAAGTAAGTTATATGCAGATACACATGCAGGGAAGAAATTCCAGGCAATGGAACTTCTGCCATTTAGGGACAGAATGTTTAGAAACTCTGAAATTTCCTTCAAAATTTTAAGTTACAATTTTTCATAACAACATATTAGCTGATTTGAAAAGATTATTTATAATCTTACTTGTCTAGGTTTTCCAGCAATGACTGGCAGACTATTGTCAAATATCCAGCCTCCACTGCATTATGAGACACATCTAAAACAAACAAATATACCGCAGGCTGAGGAGGACGAAGCTACAAAGTAAAAAAAAAAAAATAAAAACACTCAAAAATCATATTCAAAAAATATTAAAAGTGATTAGTCATTAGAAAAGGAAGTAGGAAAAGGGAATACTTGGAAAAATGCAAGATATACATTATGCAGTAAAGGCAATTTACTAAGCAATATATGGATAGACTTAACCATAATCCCCAGTGGTTAATAACTGCCATTTGCAATAAAGATAAAATGTTATACTTCAGAAAAAAAAGGATATTTTAGTCCCTCCTTCCAACAGTCAACTCAAACATAATTAAAGACATGGACTTCCATCTTGTAAATTACATTGTTCTTTCAGTACATGGACAATGTGATTCATTACACAGGGTTAAAGTATTCTACCTACATCCTTTCCCCAACTGTGTAACAAGCTCTGGTCATTCATTGCTAAACGTCTCTGCCACAATGTTTCAATTCAAAGACACCAGAACAACTTATTTGTGCGGCTGCTAATAGTATCACTATGAACCAGGCCTTTTCCCAGGCAAGCAAGACTACCATCACAGCAACTGTAAGCTGACTCTTAGTAAGAACCATTTCTTCACAATTACTAACTAGAAATTTGAAGCTGAATTAATTTGCTCATTATTCTATTACTGATCTTTGAAAACCTCCTCAGAATGAGGGAGGAAAGGCAGAAATCATATTGCATCAGATTCAAATCTGACTGTGCCACACTGAACTATACTGGATGGCAACACACATTGAATAACCTTCAACTGAAAAGCTTCTGACTGTGTACATCAGCCAAAACCCAAACTACGAATTTACCTATTCCTTGGTGTTAGGAGGAGCTTTACAGGAAAATTAATAAACACCACTGGAGCAATATGCAACATTAACTTCAAGCACTATTATATTAATATGCAATTGCTGTTGAAGTTACCATGAAAACGTTTTTTACCATATAGTCTGAGGAAGCAATGAATTCCACTGTAGAATTTTGCACCTCTGGCCGTTTGTGAGGCTCTCCATAAGACCGTGTCAGAGGATTATACATAAATTCTTCAGGAACTATTAAAATAAAAATCCCCCCCAAATAAAGAATATATTATGTCAGCAAATAAAAAACATTATTGCAGCTACAAGCAATGTAATGTGGGCACATTTCAATTACTGCAGCAGCAAAAAAATTCACATTAAGGATACATAAAACAAAGGAATCTTTCAAATATCTCAAGCATATCTTTAACATCAAAGTTCAGTAATTGGAAAGAAAAGGTTTATTTTGAACACCAATATACCCCCAACTATGAGGCAGCAATGCAAGTACAGCATTTCACAACAAGCAGCAATCTGTACTGTTTCTCATAACCTCTGGCCTGGATTGCAGTTGTACCTGCCATCATCTTGCCATTTGCACATTGCAACAGCAGTCAGTGGGATTAGCTGATTTCATTAGGCAAGTAATCAGCATAATATGAATATATTTTCTTCATCTCCCAAAGATTGTAAAACAACCTTTTGCTTCAAGAAAACAGACAACACATCTGACTTAGGATGTTTTTCAAAATCTCTGGATAATAAGAACATTGTCACTGTAGTCTATGTTTTAATTTAAAATATCTCATGGACTGATACAATGCAAATACTTGAAAGAGATTCTATAAACGTAAGCATCTCCTGCCACAGTCACTTACCGTCATTAACTCTATAGCACAGGTTGCATTTCCACCGCCTTTGATCAATGAAAGAAACAAAAGGGTTGATATAAGTCCTGCAGGATCTGCATCTCACTATTGTGCTTGATGTTATTACTGGTAATTGCTAAAAAGGAAACAATGAAAAGCTGTCGCAAATGTATGTAATACATTTAATGGAAAACATCACTGTGCAGTACAGATCATAAAAGCTTCATAAGGCTACATTTTCTATCATCTTTCCTTTTAGCTGTTTAGTTCAATTTCATAGAGTAACTATAATGTCTATTAGAACAATCTCCCCTTAAAATCATGGGAAAAGGAATTATGAAAGGACAACTTCTGAGTGACTCTATATGAAATATGACAGACAGCAAACCCTGCATAAAGAACACACAGCTAATAAAAAGAAGTTATACCACACAGTTATTTGCATTTTTACATAGAAGCTAATAAATTAGATTGAGAGGAGTTGTGTAAAATTTATAAGTATAGCTTCAATCTTATATTGTGCTGCTTACATTCTACTGACAGCAAGTATCAGCCCAGTCACACATTCAAACTGAGCACCACTCTTCAGTAGAGCTCTGTAAACACCTTTTCAAGAAGTATCTGACAGCTGTGAGCCCAACACACAGAGCGGTAATTCTTCAGAGAGCCACAGGCAAGCAAAGATTTCCAACAACAGAAAAAGAAACGTGAAGGGCTACTCCCTTATACATTTCAATGAAGTAGCAATTTAAAGGGTTTTTTTGCTCTCCTCCTCTCTAAGTCACAGACAATTTTTTGGTACTTCTGTTAAACTTAGGATTTAGAGTTAATTTTATTTTATAGTTTGAATGAAAATAGAACAAAAGCATGTATAAAATATACACACTGAACAAAACGCAAGGTACTTTACCGTTAGGTCCCTGAAGGGATGCAGCAAGAGACCCAAAGGAAGCTTAGCTTTGTTTAACAAAGCCTGTGTCTGTGGAATATTTGTCAATGTACATCGAAATGAGCTGAAAGGAAATAGAAACATTATGTTGAAAATGAAATTTTAAAAGATGCTGAAAACATTGTTTTAACACATGATTTTGAAGAACTTAGAAATTTGAGAAATCCAATGTTTTACAAAGATGATTTAATTAAAAAAATGCAAAGAGATTTTAAAAAAAGCTTTCTAAAGAAGCAAAAGATAAATACTCCCCTGCTCCGCAGTTTAGTAGTGCAGCAAGCAAGTATACCAAAACTAACTGGCAATTAAGAGACTGAACTGCTTTAGGTCCAACGCTCAATGAAAACCATGTATTTTTCTGTTCATTATAAAGACTTTTCCAGTGAAACAACAGAGTATTCAGCTACTTCTCAGAATGTCGCATTTATATAAGAAAATAGTAGAAAAGGATCCCAAATACTGAGAGAGTCAAAACCTTTTGTTTTGCGTAATATGAAGGGACACTAAAAAAGTCCAATGCACAAATAGTGCTGTCCAAAGTGTTCCACATGTAAGAATGATTTCCAGGCCTTCAGTTTTCCAATTTGTTTTCTGATTGGACCATGCACTGACTTTACAGCAATTAGGATGCTTAGTCACTTTGGGGCAATGAAGAATATTTATTTTGTAATTACAAATAAAATCTTTGAGGAATAGCACTTTCCATTGTACTTAGCTGCACTTGACTTGAGATAGTTGATAATACTACTTAATGTTAATTAGAGGTAAAAGGATATGTGATTGCAGAATTACCATAGTAAAATATACTCATAAATTATTAATTGTATTCAGGCATGATCATACTTTTGTGGAAAAAATCCTATGCAGTATTACAAAATATTCTATGAAACATACTGCACAACACTAAGGTGTTTATTAAAAGACCTTTTTTTCTAAATGGATTAAACAAGGTGAAGATAAAGCAAAATTATTAAAATATTAAGAAACTAGCTACACTCATTGCATATACTGTACTCTGATGGCAGGACAGTTACAATATTTGTGTAAGGATTCAGAGGATAAACTTATTTTCAGTTAAAAGGGGTTTTATTAGCTCATCACTAAGATTTAAAGTTAGGAGTCAGTTTAGACACTTTTTGACATTTTAAATAATTATTGCCCACTAAAAAAATATAAGATACTGTCCCAGACACTGCAAACTTACTCTGGACTGCAGTTTAATTTTCTAAGGTCAGAATTCAAGTTAGGCACAGGTGCTGGAACTGAAGACACCGGTAAAATATTTCTATCATGTGTAAGGTTTATTGGTCTCAAGCTTTCTGGCTGCTGAGAATGCTGTAGACTTAATCCTCCTAAGGAAGAGGACAGCTGGTTCACACCTGGATATTGCTGAAAAAAGTAAGAGCATAACAAACAAGAGCAAGGTAAACACACAATCATGTTTAAAAAACAACCTTCAATCTTCTTGTAGTACCCTCCCTTCCAGATCTGTATTAAAAAAAAAGATACAGCAGCAGTTGGTAACAAACCCAAACAAACAAAAGGAGCGTTGTGCTGTAGAAATTTGAAAATGCTACAACAAATGTGACTCATCTTCCAAATGTGTATTATTGGACAAAATTCAAATTCATTACACAATCAACACTGGAAGTCACACGTAATCCTTCAATCTCTCCAGGCATAACAAGTTACTTAAAAGGCTGACACAATTTCTCTCCCCCTCTCCTTTGCAACTTAACTTTTGTTACAATCAGCTTTTCCAAGTTACAGACACTGCCTTTAAATACTTATCTTTAAATTAAAACAAAACACCACAGAAGAGGAGAAAAGGTCAGGTTGAAAGGCACCTTTGAGGTCTGGTAGTCTAACCCCTTGCTCAAGCAAGGCTAACTTAAAAGTTAGTTTAGGTCACTCATATAGACTCGTCCAGCTAAGTTTTGAAAATATCTAAGGATTGATAACTTTACAGCATAACCTGTCCTAGTGATTCCCCACTCCCATCCTGAAGAATTTTCTTCTTATATGTCCGACCAGAATTCGCTCGAAGTAACTGCTGTTCTTTTACTGTGTACTCCTGAAAAGAGCTTAACTCCATCTTGCATTATAGTAAAGACGAAGCCAATCCTTTCAATTAAATAAAATAAATGAAACATTTCTTCCAAGTCACATTTTACATTATGTCTGTGACAGTGAAAGTGTTCCTGGATGTTATATGCAGTAAGGAATTTTGATCACCTACCACAGCAGTTTCACGATCTTTGCCAGTTTGCCTTTATTTCAAAGAGCAGGATTTGTGTATCAGGACATTTATTTTTCTAGACCCCTTCACACATACACTTCTCTGCACTTCTTCAGCATTTGTATCTTGCCTCAGTGTCTGGCTCTTCTTCTGTCCCTGTTCTCGGGGGATTCACAAGTACAACAGGAATCAGGTGATTGTACACAATTTCTTGGGTGTTTGGTGCTATCTTTATGAGGAAAACAGAGCAGATGCAGGTAGCCTGCTCCACTACACACACCCAGCACAAGCTCTGCACAGCTCTTTTATCTGGACCCTATGCCATGCCTTGGTCATAAGGTCATTTAAAGCCTGAGATCACAGCCTACAGCAGTGCTCTGATATATGCTGATCAGGTACTTCCTTATGCTTCTTCATGGTTTCCTATCAATAAAATCCAGCTCTTTCAAACACCAAACCTTAACACTGCAGAGGTTGCTAATAACTGGTGACACAAACCTGTGGATAGTGCTGAAAACCAGGATGGTGTCCTGGATTACTGGGCTGCACAGGAGTGGGTGGTGCTGCATTTTGGTAGCCTGGCTGCAGTGCTGGATATCCATAACCAAAGGGCTTAGAAGCTTTTGATGTTTGGAGGACTGATGGAGAGGGAACTGGGCTGCTGGTCACAGAACGTGTCTCTGGAAGGACAAAAGAAATGCCACAGGCATTGAATATACTTACTATTTCCTTCTTAATTTAAATGCAAACTCCTAAATGCTTCAAAACATTGTCATTTGTAAGTTTTTGCATTATTCATCGAGTTATTTTTCTGCACTGAAAAAAGAAATTAGCAAGGAAGATTGCTTCAAGAATACTGACAAAGAGAGTGTGCATGGAAAAATGACCAGAGACTTGTGTCACTATGAACAAAATGTTACTTTACAAAAAGAGGCAACTTGAAAAAAAAATTATTTCAGTTGAATAAAAAAAGAACCCCTTAGAACCACATTTTATTCCAATATATACATTTGATATAAACCATAAAAGAGAGCATTCATGCTTAGTCTCTTCTCCACCACTTCCGAATACTGTCAAAACATGACAAGAATCATTCCATGATTCTATGATTACTTCATGAAAAGCCACACCTAAAGTTAGAGAATAGTTCACTTGGCTTAGCTTTAATGTTTTGACAGTATTCATGAACGATAGAGGAGAAACTAAGCATGGTCTCTTTCAAAGTTTATAACTGAAGCAAGTTTCTGTTGTATATCCTTGCAGCACAATTTAGTTCTGCAATTTTTAAAGGACAAACTGAAAGTAAGACATAGACCTAAATCCACAGTGAAGTTAACAGCCGTAAAGAGAGGAAACTACTCTTTAGAAATGTCTACAAATGTGAGCTAAGTTTCAGAAGAATTTAAGCTTGGTAAAGTCCACTGGGAGAAGTGCAAGCCAAGAAACCAACTCCGGAAACCAACTGCCAAGAGACTATGTTTGGCATGAATGCTCTATGACGGAAAAAAACCCAAACAAACAATAAAAAAACCAACAGATTTAAGAAACCTAACACTGACTCTGTTTATCTTTCAGGAAAAAAGAAGGAATAAGTTTTTCTAGAATATGCCTTCAGCAGAAGCAAAAGTGTTAGTTATTAGGCCAGAAGTTAGAATCTGTAATCCTGCAAGAGTCTATGTGGATAACAATATCAGCTTTCTAATTGAGAGAGATCTCACTTTAATCAGGAACCCATCAAACTACGGCAAACTACTGTGACACACTCAGGGGCTGGAACAAGGCAAAAGAGCCAGGCGGGGTAGGCCCTCCAAATTAATCCCAATATCATTTAACATACTGGCTAAAATACTTTGAATAGAATCTTTTCCACTTGCACTCAATATGGCAGCTGTACAGATTTCAAGACCAAGGTAAGGTAGCCAGCCAGTAGGTTCCTTTAGAACCAGCCTGACAGTCCTGATATTTTTAGAGCTAAATAGTAAGCAAAATAGCAGCCATTTTCTTTAAATGAAGAAAAATAAAAGAAAATAACCTGATCCAAGCATCTCTGAAAGCTGATATTGTTGGTCTCCCAAAACTTCTGTGATGTGTCAGCAACTATTATCAGCTCCTAATGTCAACAACATAATCAAGCATACAGTATAATCTAGAAAAAGATGCTGCTTTCAATTTAGCCTATTTTCAGCACTACCCTCAATATTACAATGGAAAGTATGACTTATGATTCAGGGAAGTTTTATTAAATGGTTATACAAACTTCAGTGTTAAAACTGTGAGAAATGGTTAAAAAAGGCATGTATGTTTTCTCTGATGATATCCCCTGTTCCTTTCATTGACTCTGCCTTTCATCTACTTGTTAATTAACAACAAAAAACACCAGAAATAATAAAAAACCATATTTATATTCCTAAACAAATAATTCAAAACAAACTGTTTACCTGGATAGCCACCTCCTTCCAGGGCATCATAATTGTTTGGAACAGGAGACGCACTGCTTGTAGTAGAGGAACTATCAAGTGCTGAGGGAGGAAAATAGTTTAACTTTAGGTATGTCAGAAATGGCAGACTTTTGATAAATAAGATACTGAGATCTTTTTTCTACAACCTTTGATAAGAAACTGTCAAGAAACATCCTGGAAAAAACCCACCACTTCAGCCCTAAGACTTGAAAACTATTAACATTGTAAAGAGGAGAGGGAGAAAGTATAACCAACATGATACTAAAAACAAACAAGCGCATGCCCAACAAACAGCAGAGAGATCAGCGGGAAAAGGACAAAAGCAATGAAAAGATTTGTTTCTTGAAATAAAAAATATTTTTCTATTAAACCAAGAGCTCTTTCTAGACTACATCAACTGGAGCCATGCATATTTTAAAAACAGTCCATTCAGGATTTTCTTCACAACTGCAAACAATAGAAGATTATCATCGTCTTCAGAGTGATTATCCACCATCCCCACCTTCAAGCCAAACTGACAAGTATTTAATCCTTCCCTCCTTTCTGTACTGGTCTAATTCACAGCTTGCTTTCCTTTCAGTCTAAAGATTCTGTTTTCCGTTGTCACTAACAAGAGGTTTCAGCTTCAGCCACCAGGATTACTCTTGGTTCAGACAACAGTAGCTAAGCAAAAAGTAACTATGTAAAAATAAGTGCCAAAAGTTAACTAGACAGATGTAAAAAAGCACAATGAGCACATACATAGTTGTTGGGGCTGGAGAAACTTGATTGTTTAATTTTTAGTTCAACCTATGCACAGATCTTGAATATCTTATTGTAAAACATCTGGCAAACAAAGAATTACTTAAAAACATCTCTTCCAATGCCATTCACATGCATTTATTTCCAAAGAAAAGAGGGCCAAGAGGATTACAGTTATCTTCTCTTTAAAACACACCAAGCCGTGAACTGTGATAGAAAAGAAAGTGTCTATTTAAGAATTAAGAAAAAAAAAGAAAATTATATATATCATTTTTGTGGCAGGAAAGACTGAAAAGATTCACTAATACTGTTCCACTCAGAAGGCTCAACCACGGCCAAATCCCACTGCAAAGCTGAAAGTATTTCAAGGGAGAACTGCAACAGTGGAACATTTAAGACTTCCAAGTAAAGAGACTCCTGTATATGAAAACATAGTATCACTGACATTTGGGACACACCAATACCATGGCATCATCCTGACAGTGTATGTAATTTTGAGCATTTTGCCTTTACAGCATTCAACTAAGAAATAGAAAAGCTAATAAAAATATCCATAAGACTAACAATAATATATTATTCAAAGCAAAAATTAATGCTGTGACATTCATACAATCTTAGCTTTCAGATTTGCACTGTAAATTTTCTTTTTTTTTTCAATCCTGGAGGTTACAAAAGAACATAATTACAAGATTTTATTTTCCATTCTAGAAGCTGAAGGAAACAGGATTCATTACCTTTTTTTACCCTGATCAGGATTAGGACTTTTAAAGCTTTGCTGAGTCTTACTACAGAAAAGTCAAAATACACTTTTGTTTGGTCAGCAAAACAATTGAGAAATTACACAAACACAATCAACGAGATTTCCAACACCTATTCTTCATAAAACCACAACGACAGTCTGAGCCAAAAATCTGTCTATTGAAATCTGTTTAGGATTTGCATTAGCTCCTGGTGACAGGGCATAAAAGAGGATACTGCTTATGAATCAGGTAGCCTCTGTATTGAACTTGGGTGCCCTTTCCCTCTCTTCCATAAGATAAATTTAAACACAATGATACTTCCCAAGGCTACAGGTTTTAGTGAAGTACAAAACTTGAGAGAGAATGATGGTAGGGACTATGAAACTTTGTTTAGGGAACAAAGTAAGGAGAGAAAGGTCACAATTGATAAAAAACCCAACTGACATCCTTTGAAAGAAACCTTGGCATGCAAATCCAACATACTGTTCTTAATTATGACCTGGATGTCATCATTGGTTTGTTCCATTCTTCACAGAATTATTATGAGTACACTACCCTATTTTCACAGTGTTCTAGGTGATGATTTAATTATTTTAGTAAAATTCTGAACTATATGGCACTGATGTTTTCCTGACAACATGAACTGTAAAATTAAAGAAAAAACTACAATAGTTTGCTATTCCCAAACAATACTAAAAGCCAGCAGTACAAGGTATGTGCTGTTACTTCCATCTATCAATAAGGGTCTAATGTTTATCTCAAAAAGATTTTCATACTGTTACCACTCATGCAGTCAGTAAAGACTTCTCTGACTTCCAAAACAAAAGGTTACCATAGGTGAAGAATCTAAACTGGTGAGAAACATTAAACTCACAAAACTAGGTCATTCTGACAAAACACAGGCAGAATCCTTGCAACCAAGTACATAACACTTCAATCAAACAGGACAATCTGTCTTTTAAAAAAAACAAATTCAACAAACTTTTCAAGCTTTCTACAAAGCAAGCAGATTAAAACTGAACCTATGTGCCTGACCATTGAGACATATACCTCAGAAGGAGAAAAAAAAACAGCACAGAATTATTTACTGTCCTAAAAAGCACCTCTCAATGTTTACTATCTTAATTGTATGAATTCTTTATGCATAAAATGAGAAACAAGATAAACACTGTTTAATGTAACGATAAAAATGGCATCTGGTTGCTTAACCTGGGCAATTATCAGTCTAAGTTTTAGAGCTAGTTATCTTCAGTTAAAACTCACTGCAAATCAAAATAATAAAAATATGGGAGTCTTGCAAGTTGTGAATATTACTTTGTTAGATTCATAAAACATCTGCTATTAACATGACAAAAAAAAAAAGACCTATTTGTTGGTCACTACTGAAGTCCCTTTTGTTTACTATACTAGTAACAGCTGGGAAATTACAAGTTGAAGAGTCAGAGTGATGCTTTGTCTTAAATGAACAGAAGGTTTCAAGGGATGGAAATACGGAGAAAACCTTGAGTAGGAAGAGAACAAGATACTGGTGTAAAGCTAAAGCCAACCTGCTTCCTCATCCTCCTCATCCTCTTCCTCATCATCTGAACTTGATGACAAGGGAGCTGGTGCAGAGCTAGCTTGATTATTAACATATCCACCATACTGCATGCCTGTGAAGTGGAAAGCACAAACATCAGAGTCAGACGGACAGGAAAGACGAGAAACAAAAGTCACAAATCATTGCATTAAAAGTGAGAGAAATTAGCTGTTCCAGAGAAAATCCCAGCATGCAAAAAGTTAAATCTACAACCCTACAAGCAGTTTTTAGTGGGCTCGTTCAGCCAAATACTAGTAGCACATGGAAGTTAGCAGATAATTTTATATGTTTGTACGTACAAGTGTATCAGGAAGTTAAACACACAGACTTCCTACATATCTTTTTAATACCAGTTTGTCCAGTGGAGTACTTTCATAAATTAACACACATAAATAAAGGAGTTATTTCCACATAAACTCAAATTATGTTATGAAAATGTTTAGTGTTAACTTTTGCTTGGCACACCTGCCCCTTTTAAGACAGGAATAATTCATGCTGGAACTCTGTTAGAAACGAATGACACATACTGCTGTTGCCACAGGCCAGAGTACAAACACACATACAGAGAGTACAACACTATCAGTGAAATTAAAGCCAGGTAAACCTGAACATTTGGGTTGTCCTATTTTTACATGAGTGCCTAAATTCAGGCTCATAAACCCGTGATTACACCATGCACTTCTGGTACCTGGTGACAATGCAACAACTGTTACTGCTGTCACCTCCACAGAAGAACCTGTTAGGGTTTTTTTGGTTTTTTGTTTGCTTTTACAATATCTACACTAAACATATGTGAGCAATACACAAAAGCAACACATAGACATACCATCTTAGAACAGAGTAAAGCATGCAGCAATAGCTTATAATTAATTTCCTACATTACTTGTTATTGATGCATTCTCTGCATATTCAAGAAATCTTACGTTTCTCTTGTGACAAGGCAGGGTTAGCAAGGATTTTAAATATGCTTTTAGTCAGCAGTGACATTCTAAAAAAATGCAAGTGATCACTGTTTCTCTCTTATTAATCTATTGGATTGCTATAGCAAGAAATTATCCTAAGTATTCAAAACTCTTCAAATTTTGGGGAATTTGGGGTTTCTTCCCCCTGTAGAAGTACTGTGGCACTACTGAGTAGCATTCTTCATTTTACCACTATAAAGCATTATAGATGTGTCATATTATGCATAATTTGAAACCATCATGGTAAATAGTAATATGCCCATCCATGACTTCAGTCAACTATATCAACCTTTATTTTATTTAAAATATGGTCTATAAATGCTGTTAGTTTCACGGCTTTTTCAAAAAGAGTTAGCAAATGAACCCAAGAGAGGCACTTTAATTTCACTTTAAAACCCTCAACAGAATCAAGGTGAAGAGTATCTACTCAAATATTGCACGTAAAAAGAAAACAAAGCAAAACTATATAACAACATTCTTGAGAAGATGAACTTTCATATAGAGACTGGTGCAAGAAAAGACTGGCATTATATTCCTTTATCTAGTGCATTAATATTTGTACAATTCCAATCAAATTTCTCCATAACTCAAGTACTCACAACAATGAATGAAAAATCATCCCAAGCACCACTGGGTAGATACAGTGCTTCAGTTTTTCCATACTGTTAAAACACAGGGCTAATCTGAGTAATTTCTAGTCCAAACTTTTATAAATTTACTGGACACACTTAAGAAGGAGAATACAAGAAAATCATTATCTGTGCAAGAACAGACTAGAGCCAACAGATTAACAGACTAGACCATCTTTTCTCAGGCCTGGGAGAACTACTGAAGGATAAAACAGAACAACTGCACTATTGTGAAAGAGAATGAAAAACTACCTTAAAATAATTAACATGCAAGTAAAAGGGAAAAAAAGTCAGGATGACAAGAAGGGTTGCACTGTAATAGCAAGAACCCAAGAACAGTACAATGTGCCCAGAGTGAGTGCAAAGACAGACCTCTAATAAGTATGATGTACATGGACAGGAAGAAGAAAGAAAAGATATCTACCGGTGAAGTGCATGCCAATGTAAAAATTCCAAGCATACGCAGATGAGAGAAAAGGACTGGATTTGTCATTCTATCAATGCTCCTTTGAAGTCTTCAGACTACTTTAAAAAAAACCCTAACGAATAATCTTCTACTGCTACAACTTCCCCTTTTCCACTGGTCACATACATTAAGGATGGAAGCAATCAGAAAGAATACAGAAGAAAAGAGACTTGAAAAATACGCTAGCAACACAGAAGTTTAGGAATCATGAATTATGTCACCATTCATGCAGTGAAGACAGGGCTAGTTTGATTCTTACCAGCCTTATGAGTTTGCATAGATTTATTTTCATTGCCAACAGTATTAGAGATCCGAGCCTTTCAAGTACACCTGTGCTGTGCAAGTACAACTATCCAGCCATAAAAAACCTCCTGAGAATAGATCTGGCTAAAAAATAACCCAGATTAAGAAGTCACTTTCAGGTGGGAAAGTCTCCCATTCTAGTTCACTGCCCCGCAATGCCAATAGTAGGCCAACACAGGGGAGAAAGCAACTGAGGGCAGAAATGGGTGGCTGCAGACTGCAGTTCCAAGTGCCATCATGTGCCTAATTATGTTTTCTCTTGTGACAACTGAGTTCTGCTTAGTATCTTTTACAGATTTGATAATGATGCTAAAATCTCCCTTTTAAAACTGCAAAAGCTGATTTTGAAATCATTATTTATTTTGAGTCAGGTTAGTCCCTAAATCTGGCCTAAAATGCAGTCACATAATTTAAGTCATCACAAATTTCTTGGACTGGAAATTTCTAAACCCTGCAACCAGTGTACCTGTGATAAAACAATATTGCACTCTGTGGCTTTATCCCACTATAATTAACAGACACCTAGAAATGTAGGTGGCAGGACACAGAAGATAAACTGGGATAACACATTTGCCTGTGAAATAAACCCCTTGTTTAGGTATTTTAAGTTCAATCACCCATACCGTAAAAGCCTTTCAAACGTAAAGTGCACATTACATTTGTACAGATAGTTAAGTAAGATTAAATAGGCTTCAATACATTTTAAGGGTTTTGTCCTGTTAGAAGATAGCCAAGTAAACAATTAGAATTTTTAAGTTTTTACAGGAATGCCCCAAGAGGAGCCTAAAGCAATGAAATCCTCTTTAAAAATTAATTCAAACTGTTTTTTTCAGAACGCTTTCATGTAGACAATGGTATTCTATAAGTTAGAAAAATATAAGAAAAAAACCAAGTCCATCTGATCTCTGCATGAGAAACATACTTGGAATTCTAACCCAGACAACTATTCAATACATGTGCTCTATTTTTTCAGTAGGGTCATTTCCACAAATAAAGTCATCGCATTTAATTGTTGATAAAAAGGCAAGAGTAGATTACTTATTTCAGACTCCTCAAGTGAAACTAACAAAGAGTTTGAAGTCTTCCAATGCTCATAAAACCACCATCTGAACATAGAAACTTATGTGTGATGACATGCAAATGGATAAAATTCGATCAACAGAAACTCCTGACAACTTATATTTATACTGCCAATATATTGGGGTTTTTTTTATGTGTTCATTCAGCTACTTACTGCATTCAGCTTCACTAAGTGGAAGCATTTGAACGTAAGGAAGATTTCAGCAGCCACTACATTGATCTGTAGCTGCTGCACCAGGTGTTCACACATTTCACAGGAATCATCTCCAGAACACACTCACTGCACAGCAAGGCAATCACAGTTAAAAAGCTAAAATCCTTTTCTCATTGAAAACGTGGTTTGCAATTACTTTGGAAGCAACACTTTTTTCTAGCAAGCACACCTACAATACAAAGTCTATCTAGCACCAAAATCGACTGTAAAACTGTGCAAGAGCCACAGTTCCAAAAGTTGACATATTTTACTTAAAATGATACACTGTACATAGGACTTCATAGAAATGAACAATTTTTTTTTGCCTCTAATATACATAGAGCTGATTTACGAACAACCTGTAATCTGCATTCTACCAGAAAAAGGAGGAAATCGAGGAAAAGGGGTAATTCAGTTATTTATGTCAGAGGATTCTGTAATTTAAGAATAAAAAAACCCCACTGTGACAATCACACCATGTGGCAGACAATTATTTTGAACACTAGAGATATAACATTGTTCTGGGCAAAATTAATGCCTACTTCCACCCCTCAGGCAGAGTTCTTTATCCATAAGAATTTAGAAATCTGAAACTGTTAAGAGAAAACACGGCCAAAAAAAAATTCATGCAGTCATTTAGATTTGGGATACTAGATATAGAAACATGTAATAATCAAGAGGCAAGCTGAAACATCAGTGTAGAATTTAATTTAACTGAAGAAGGGACAATAGCCAACTGATTCTTGGTCAAGATGCTGCCAACATCAGAACAGGAAGGAGCTTACACACAAACTTGTTTTCCCACAAGAGTTCTTGCAGCAGCATTCCATGGGCACCTACAGCCAGGCAGTAAGAAAACAATTCTACCAGTCTAAACTTAAACCTCAAACTCACTGTTTCCACAAACTCACAGATTGCTAGTTTACACTTCATTTTTCAATACAGACTAAATACAAGCTAATTTTAAGACCTTCCTCTAAGAAATTAAAGAAGGGAGCAGCTTTTTAGAATAAGGGAGCTAAAAGAAGGTTTTTTTGAGCAAGAGACATGTAAGACTGCCAACAAGACAAACGAGCCAAAGACAACACATGGACAAAGGAAATCAAATACAAGCACAAAGAGAAGCTAGAACCAAGGTGACATAAAGCACCACCACTAAGGGAGCCTGATGAGATGCCAGAGATGCGCTCCAATCAAACACAGAAAAGCAGCAATAAAACTACCAGCATTCATGTGTGCATGTGGAATAGAGCAGAAGTCTGTACTGTAACTTCCCATTCTCTTTTAGTACCTTCCTGAAGAGCCGGCTCTGGTGACTGTGTAACAGATGGTGAAGATGGTGGCTTTGAAGACAGGCTTGGAGCAGGTGACCTTACTGACGACATCACAGCAGAGGAAGCAGATGTTCCAGCTCCAGGCTTGGTAAAGGGAACATTCTGGCTCACAGAGTGTATGGGCTGTGAAGAATCAATGCCACCTGAAAACAACAGCAGAAAGCAGGAACCCTTTGTATGTACTTGCACAGACAATTACACAACACAAGCAATCACATTTGATTTCACAGTAAATACAAAAACCAACACAGTACTTCAAAGAGAGATGCCTTCAAACAAGTATCTGTGGAAAGATTAGTTGCTTAAAAAAATTAAATAGCTATAGTGCTAAAACTCCATTATAATGAGCAAATTGCTCTGACAACTAGCAGCAAAAAAAGGAAAGCATGATGTAGTAAGAGCAAGACTAAGCTGGAACTTATTTCTGATATATCCCCACAACTCTCCACTTTTACAAATTACTCTTCCCAGAGAAGTGGAATGTGGTCCACCTGAAACAGGCTCCCCTCAACATTGCTCCCACGGGAGGAAACCTTGTGCAGCAGTATTATGCCTCCCTTGCAGTGCTGGCACTTTGTAATTTGGGTACTCAATTATGAGACTCATATTCCAGGCAATCTGTTTCAATAAACACTGAGTATTCCACAAAACTCCTGATGTGTTTTAGACATCTGGACTAGATATAATTTGCTTTTTAAAAAGTGAGATTAATGCTTTGAGAGATTTGACATAGTCCAGTTGAAATTTCTATCAGAGAAGGACAACATAACTACAATTAAGTTAGCTCTTAACTAAGGGTTGCTCTTTGCTCATAAATTGAGAAAATCTGTATTGTGATTCTTACTAAAAAAAATCCTGACAGACCACGCTGTTCAAAATAAAAAGAGAAAGGAAATGGTTTCACATATTCAGTAAGCAAACACAGAAATTAAGCAAGACCAAAATTAGCCATTTGTAGAGTACTTGTTTAAGTTACAGAATTTGCTAGAGGATGCAGAGGTAGTATTAACTTTGTATCTTCTGCATGTAGCTGAGTAGTTCATACAGTCCCTGACTTTTCCTTGAATAATCCAGGTAATATCTCAAAGAACTTTATAGGCAAGCTGAGGTTTCCTTTAGAGAGTGAAGAAGAAGAGGTGGCTTAAAATGATCCTTCTGTTTTTCTTATTTACAGTCAAAATTAACAGCACACATTTTTTATTATCTTAAGAGAACTTTTATATATTTTGCAATTTTCAAATCTGATATTGAGCATACACATGGCTTTCTTGAAAGTCTTATCAAAATCAAAATGAGGTCTTCTTCCAAAGAACATACAGAGCATTTTTTAACTTCAATGTACTTGCTATAACCTCTGCTTCTACACAGTGTCTTGAAGATTCCCAATGGGAGCTTCAGAACATGTCAGCAGGAATGCTCTTATTACAAGTAGCTTCCTCAAGTAAGATATGCAAGACAACAAGGGAAGTTCTTTGCCACATTCACATGCTCACCCAGGTTTAGTAGCAGAGAGCTGTTTGTAGGGGGATGGTATTTTCCACACTGCAAGTCAATACAGCAATGCTGGCAGCATCAAGCCAAGCACTAATGTAGAGTGCTAAATGCTGCAAGGTCAGTGTCATGTGCTCAAAGCCAAAACCAATTTACACCTGGATTAGCTGAAGATGTAATACCTTCCTGCCAAGTACTAGTATCTATTCTCAAGCAAAGGTCATCCAATTACCTTCAAAATTAGGTGAATCTTTTAAATGCATTGTAAAAAAAATGTTTTTAAACTCTGAGGAATAAAATTATTTTTTTCTTTGTATAAAAATCCAACCTCCAAAATTAAATGTTAAACTTTATTTGGTGACTCCATAAAGGTTTTAAATGCTGTAAGCAACCAAGACCAAAGGAAACACTTGAACGAAGTAATCATTTAAAAACGTATTATTGGTAGCTACCATCACATGAAACAATCTATGGTGAGAGAAATTATACTATGCCATTTTTTTTCCTCTCGCCAACGAGAAGATTGCATTCTGTCATACATACTGATCATTTTAGGATTGCTTACTGCAGCTCAAGACAAAGCTGAACGGGACCCCTGTTTAGAGTTTCCCATCAACTTATCCAAGACAAACACAATCAGGCCATATAATAGTCCCATAAACTGATGTCATGGGAAGTCAAGAGTTTTGCCAAGCTGCAATAAATATAAACCCCATTCTCAGTGACACAGCATTTTCTGGTTTTCACATTCAACTCCTCACCTTAAACATGTACTGAAGTTTTCCCTTCATGCCTCTCAATCATGAACACCTCTTGCACTAATAGTCATCAAGTATAAAGATCTACAGCTAAAAGGCACGTTACAGGAAGAATCTGCACAATTCAGCAAATCAGCAATGTAATTTATCATTTTTCTCTATACATCATCACAGTGTTGTCATTTAATTTCTAACCAGAGACCTAGAGGTCATAGTTAAAAAGTATCACCACAACATCTCCTCCACATTTCAGAAGAGATACAAGAAATATCCGTCTTGAGTTGCTCCAGCTGAGATCTTGATTTCCTGCCCTCGCAACCCCACACACCCCTTGCACCCAACATAACACAATTTCTAAGGAGAGAGCTACCACATCCCTGCAGTTTGTTTTCCAACAGCATCCTTTGCCCCTGACTTTTAGTACTGGCTGCAGTCCTTCCCCTTTTTTCAACCACACCTATATTAGCAGATTTACAGGATTATAGCCTACATTCCTATGGAACTGGGGCAGCAAGGACTTTACATCCTGATCTGACATAAGGGGAAGTATGCTCGTGAGATAATGAAATTAGAGTGTCTCCTGCTCAAGCAGACTGTCCATACCAGGATGCAAAGAAACCTATGCCATATATCTACAGGAGTTCTCCAGCTCCCTCTCCTCAGGGAGAAGTCCAGGAAAATTCAGGCATCTTGGCTGACATCCATGCTAACTTGGAAACCACCAAGAATAATGAGAGTGCTCCGATTTCAGCTGAAACACACTGGAAAAACATTCAAAAAAGCTACTGACCTAGAAAGACAAAAAGCCAAAATAACACAAAGTATGTCATTTACATAGCATAACACTCCTGGACAGATTTTTACCAATACTGTTCTGCTGAAATACAGAATTTAAAGTTAGAAGAGGGTGATTTTGCAGGGTTAAACTAGTTTAAACCTCCAAGAAGGAAAATCTGGAATTAGAGATATTTATATTCTATTTTATTTATATTTCTTAAAGGAAAGAAAATTATTCTCACTGGCTATTAGTCATCAAGAGGAGTCAACTACCAGAAAAAAAATCCTCTTAAAATAATTTTTTTTTCCTAGTGAAATCTCAGCAAGCTTAGCTGAAAATACTTCAGCTATTTCAGAGAGGGGCTGCTAAAGTTTTAGGAAAAGACTGCTGCAGTTCCATGCCCTCAGTACACCACATACAGAAGTTTAGGAGTTTGACTTTAGTAAATTCAACAGGCTGGGGTCTTTGAAACGCTATACATAAAACTGGATTTTTAAAGAAACCAATTTAAATCCAGTGGTAACAACGTTTTTGATTCAAGTGGAAAGCAATTCAGAAATCAAACAACTGAAAAACACCTGTCAGCCTAAGTTTCCTGATTAAGCTCTGTTTGAACACACAGACTTTATTAACACATCATTCTTTTACATAAAGTTTTCATTTTCATCACAGAGAGCTTTCAGTGCTGACTGTACAAAACTGTTTTGGAAAAAATATTAGAACTGTAGCATCCTGTCTTTCTGTAATTTGCTTATTTATAATTCAAAGATTGTAAGGGTCACCTTTCACAGCACAGGGGCAACCACAACAAACTCTTTTTGGCATCCTGATGAACAGGATGAAACTCTAACCAAGCTTCTTCACACAGTCACAGGAAGCAGACATATGAATTTCAGTATCTCTTAATCGTTTTTTCAAGTAGTTTAGCTAAGAACTGTGCACAGAACAGATGGCAACTGTTTCCCATCATTGTTTCTTCCTGAAGAAAGCAGGGAGGATGAAACACTCAGAAAGTTTCCTTGCAACACATCTTTCTCTGTTTCCTTATGCCTCTAATCTATTATATTCAGACCTTTTCCAACGACGTACAAGACGTGGCAAATGATTTTCAAAATCCAACTCTTCTTCTTAAAGGCTGAAAACAAATAGAATACTATATATAAAATGACTCCATCTGAGACCAGTAAGACTGTACTGGGAAATTCAGAAAGCATCTCAAAAACAAACCAATTATGCCAGGATCAAAAAATTATTAGAATTACTTTACAATTTTATTATAATGCATTTATTTGTAATTATTTATGTAAGTATTTTACTATCCAGGTGTTGTAGCAATTGAATTTTAATGTATTTCAGCCAAAGATGTTGAATTATAGATTAAAAGAAATCAGATATCATTGGAGGCAGTTTGTTTAGCCCCAGACATAAAAAATGGTTCAAAGTGTTCAAGATCTAGTAATAAAATTTTCCAGCTCTTCCTTCAGCCTTGCTATCAGTTGCTATCTTTATCTGCTTTTCCTAGTCAGCAAATGCAGAATAATCTGTGTGCTGAGGTTGAGGATTCAGAGGGAAGAGAAAAAATTACTTTCCAGATAGCTCCTTTCCAGAAACCTGTCCACTGAGCAATGAAGCACAGGGCATGCTTCTACCAGCAGCTTTACAAGCCCAGAACAAGTCTTAATGTGGTTTAACTCCTGAGGCCTACAGTCTGGCAAACCAAGCAAGTACTGTAGGCTTACCCAAGTGCAACAGAAACACTGGATCAGAGTTTATTTTCATAACTGTAAAGTGAGTATCCATGACACAGCACTATCACAGCCAATTCTATCATTAGTTCTTTGAAATTCAAGTGTAATATTACTACTTTTTCTTGAGGCCATGTACTAACTCAATCACCCCCTTAAGAGCAGCACTGAATGGTTCAAAAATAAAATTACTGCTCATCTTCACCATCTGGTCAGCTCCACTGTTCTACCTTTAAAACAGATGCTCATTACAAAAAAATTGGCTATGAACAAATAATTTCAAGATACCTCCACAGGAAATAAAATTAACAACCACTGAAATAAAAAACTCCTGTAAATAAATCACTAACAGTTTGAACAAACAGTAAGTTGTTTTCATATGCCTACTGCATATTGTGCTACTCCAGAAAGACATGTGCATTCTGTCAAGTCCAGCTGCAGATTCTGCACTCAACAGAGTCAACTTTTTTGGCCAGTCCTTGAAAGAATTCATTTTTATGCTCAACCATGAAATGCCAGTAACTTCAGGAGCTTTTCAAGGAGCTACCTATTTTTCTTTTTTAAATGCTATTTTGTTTCATAGTTTGAAAATACTAGAGAAAATTACACAGGGCACCTATCAGCACGGCATTCAAATCTACTAAAATTAGAAGTAATAAAACTAGGTTGAGGATGACACTCTTTGTCCCATTCTTGGGGAGGTGTGGGCGGGGACCAATATTGAAACCGAATTCAAACTGTGGATTGGATGTGCTTCATCTAAACTTAAATGCTTTTCCCAAACAAGGCTATACTAAAGTCATATTCTTCATAAAGTCCTTGGTCTGAAAAAAGCTCAGCTACAAGGATTCCTAAAACAGTTTCAGTGTTACACTATAAACTGAAGCATTTAGCATTAAAAAGGAAACCTACAGTTATCTAATATCTGTCCTTAGTAGAAAAAGCAAGCTATAGTCCGGCACTGCTTACAAGTCAAAACTGCATGAAGTCAGAAAGTTCCCAGTTTAGAAAGAAAATCAGAATCTTCCTGCACAGACTATTGCTCCCTCCTCTGCAGAGCAGGATGTTTCAATATGAAGGTACTCCCACATCTCTAATCTCTTTCCATGCTTCCTACTAAGTCCTACTCAATGAACTGGTACTCAGTTTCCCTATTAAACAGAAGCTGAGAATACTAGCGAGGACTGACAGTACTTGCCCTCAACTGGGACCTTCACAACTTTATAGCTACATCCACACTAAAAGCATCAAGCTGTTCCTTACAAAAACCAGCTACAACTTTCTAACTCTTTCAAATGCTTACCAAAAATATTAATTACAAAAACCCCAACTGACTCCAAATTGATGTAGGGTCCCGCTTTTTTTCTGAACTTTTTGAGAAAATGCATGTGTGTTTATTAAGATCCAATTAGTACAGAAATGCCTCTGCCTGAATCATGGTGCAAACAAGACCATAGGCCAAAGACCCATCAAGAGAGTACCTGGCAAGGGGTAGACAAGAAAAATACCTCAAATCCTGCAGGCACTGCCAGGCTGAGAATGAAACATGCTCCCAACATCACTGTGAACTGCCCAATTGTGTAGGATACAAGAATTAAAAGGCACAATTACATATGTGAAATTGTGTTATCAAAAGAAGCAAAAAAGCAAGATTGGACAGTATTTCAGGAACAACATCTAGGAGATCACAGCAGTAAGCTGTACAAACCAGACTTAATTTTTGTGAAGGAAACCCAAGCATTCATGGTGGATGTGACTGTGTGATACAAGTGTACTGACACATCCTTAGAAGAGGCCACCATAGAAAAAGTGAAGAAATACCAACATCCTCACAAACACATCCAGGAACTTGCAAATGTGGCAGACATCGAATTTGCGAGCTTCCCCTGTGCAATGCAGGGGAAATGGTACCATAGAAATCGTGAACTTCTGAAGGCCGTCTCTCCAAATCAAGGCAGGAGAAGACAGCACAGGCCCAGCCTCCAGAGCGCTCCACACATCTGTAGATATTGTACTCATATCTGTGAGTAAAGCATGTGCTGTTGTATCACCTGAGCACCAGTGAAGTTTCAGCAAATGCCACGGGAATTGGGGAGCCACAAGCCAGCTGACAGCAGGCATGGACAGCACGTGGGGATGAAAACGGACTCATATCATGAGGTGTCTCATACCATCCAAATGGGACAAAATTCGACTGACTTTCACTGAGGTGGACAGGCCACCTATACTTAATTTGGGAAAGGAACATATACAAATTACACGTGTTGGATAAAGAGAAAGATATCACCACCTGGGGATCCAGACAGTGTCCTCTTAGTCCACTTCTTCTGGTCTTCTCGGTGGTGGGGGTCCCACACAACATTAATTACATTCAGGTGTACATGAGAACTCCAAACACTTCCCCTTGGACGTAAGCAGAGGAGTTTCACCCTGTCTTTTACAACACTGTGGATCTGTTGCAACACTGTGGATCACGCCCGCTCCTTTGGTGGAAGGCCTCAGAAACTGAGTCTGGGGGCACTTCAGGGGTCTTTGATGGTTTTTGACCCCTTCTAAGGCACAAAGTTGCCTCTCAGGCCAGTATACTTGAGCCAGTCATGCCCCATCAGAAGGGATGAACACCCTCAGATCTAAGTGTGACAGCTGTGTAAGGAAGGACAATTGGCAGGATAAAAAGTACCAGCTTGTCTCCACAGGGTCTGCTTCTTACCAGGCTCAAAATCCAGCTTGTAGCATCTGGTGGTGGGTGTTCACCCTCCCTGTCTTGTGTGGATTGAAGGCTTCTCCATCACACACCACACTCCCAAAACCTCTCCTCCTCCTTGGGAAAGTGTGCAAACCTGGCCTCAGCAAAGCACCCTGCTCCCTCTACAAATGGCTGGTTGTTTTGAGTCATCACCATTAACATTTCAGCTTCTCACAGTGTCACTGAGGTAAAACTTAAAGAAATAACTTAAACTATGACTTAGAAAAATTCTCTAGCCAGAAAAAAGTATTTTTGTGATTAACAGACACATTTCAGAAATTACACGTTCCTTCAGAATTCCATGAAAAAACTCCCTTTCAAGGCCATTCACAAGAAAAGCACACCAATAAAGTAAGATCATCCCCCAAAATAATGTGTTTTTCTGTATCTCTCAATAGAAACAAATAGCTCCTATTGTGAGGACTGTGGTGACCAAATTAGAAAAGCTACAAGAATGAGTGACAGAATTCAAAATTACATTACAGAATTCCACACAGTGAATGAGAACAAGCCAACAAGATTACTAATGTTTCCCAGACAAATCTGGAAGTTCACTATCTTTCAAGCAATACCATACCTGTATTTATTTGGCTGTTTACTTTAGCAACTGATCTGGTGAGATTCCTGCTGAGGTTGTCTTGCACAGACTGAGCAGATGAAACAGTTGATAACGGTGTATTATATCCCACTGGAATGTGCTGTTGGAGGGAATGAGGTACTGATGTACTCTGGCTAGAAAATGCATTTGTCTCTTTGAACTGTCCAACAGCAGGTAGACTCTGAGAGGTAAATGTCGGCCCATACACACCACCAGCAGCCATGGGAGGATAGGAAACATTAGGATACATGGCACCAGAAACCACAGGCATGGCATAGTGATCAGAATTAAGGGGAAATCCCTGAGATGCAACTGAAGAGCTGACAGAAGTGCTGTAGTGATTATCAAATGTTGAATATGACTGCTGAGCACTCATATGCAAGTAGGACGCAGATGATACTGCTCCTTGAACAGGTCTGTCACTGGACCCCCCCGAATGGGGAGGAGTGTTGTTGTACAATTGCTGTGGTTCCTGTGCATTCAACACGTTGCTAGCCACAGATGTCATAACATTTTGTGCTGGTGCTGAATAGTAACCAGAGTAGTAACTGGCTCTGTACTGATTATCCAGATGTGGAGCAGCAGCTTTATTGGGCACTTGGGAATAGTGTCCTGAAGGCGCACTGTAGTTAGGAAGATGTGAGCCATAGCCAGAGGGAAACTGCATCTGACTCTGCATAGGACCTGAAATGAAGAGAAAACATTACATGTATTAAAGGGGCATCTGCTAGAAGTGCCAATGGACTCTGCACTTAAACTAACAAACAACTGCTTTCTTCTTTTCTGTCACTATTTTTGACTCCCATCAGTAGAGAGAGGATAAAGCAAGTATTACACATGCAAATACAGTATTTGAAGTAATTTGCAAACACACACAGAAGTAGCAGAAAAATGGATTGCTTCCATACTTGAAAGAGGTTTCCATGCCAAGATTGTATGCATCTTGTTTGTATTTTGAATATTTTTAAGAGTCTGTAGGAGATTAATAATTAAAAAAATAGTGAGCAACAATAAGCACCAAACTGATCTAAGTATCTGAATACAAGAGTTTGCCTTACAGAAACTGCCTGAATACGGAAACTGAAAAGCTGCAGTCAAATCAATATGTCAATTCATAACAATGTAGGTATTCTTCTTCACAGGTCTTCAATATAGTGACTAAGATAAAGAGTTGCAGGGCAGTTATATTTGTTTTCTATGTCCTTATGTATTAGGTTTTCAGGAAAACTGATGTTTTTATGAAACTACAGAGTATTTGACAAGGCAGGTCATTTTCATTTACTGTCTGATACTTACATCAGGTGTAGGAGATGTTGGTATGAGAGAAACTGACCTCTGGTATCACTGCAATTGGCTCTGCAACATTAGAGGCTAATTACATACTGGCCCAGCAAGGGTCAAACAAGTGCTTACTTACTAGAGACCAAATGTTAACTATGTCCAAAATGATTTTCTCAGCTGACTGCTTAATGGGAAATCTCAAAGTTCTTCCTCACATTCTGGTCCTTAACCCCGTTTTTATTTTTAGTGAACCACAAATGTTTTTGTCTGGATAACTTACTTTCTTCAAATTCCCACATCCTATTGCTCATATCACACAGAATGACTACGGTGTTATTTCCCACTCCTTGGTCAATAAAAACACAAACACAGCACTGGTCCACAAATTAAATGGCAGCTGAGGTAATAATGAATAGTTGATTCCCCTGCTTACATTTACAATGATTACACATTTCAGCATTACTCCTCTTGTCTTGAAATTCTGAAAAATCACTGCTCTCCAAGTAGCCTCTAGATGTCATATGATTAACTTGCAAGGCAATTTTAATAACAAATTTGTTAACAGACCCCCTAAAAGCAAGGAACATACTGCCTGAAATTGCTTTCTGGTAAAATGCCCTTTCATAACTGACAGGAAGCTGAGCAGAAGAGAAAGGAGCTAAAAAAATACAGAACAGTAACTTGGACTGCTGGATCAAAAGACAGGGAGGCACATGGGAGAAAAACATAAAGACCTTAAAAGAAAAAATTATCTTGAGTTTTGAGGAGAGCATGTAACTATGCTTCTGATTCACCTTCTACTTGATAAAGTAGGAGCTGCTTCATAAAGCTGTGTAGGTTTTGCTCCTTTAAAGGAAAATGATTTTGTGATAGAAAGTCATTAACAGCTACATGAACTTTGCCAGACTTTTGACCTGCTTTTTAAAGACTGAATAAGCAAATCCAAAAATAAAGCAATAACTTACATGTGTCAAGACTTATGGCTTGAAGCAGCTATGTCGCTTAAGGTGGCAAGAAAAGATATTTTATTTGAAAAGTCCGTGCATCTGTTCCACTGATATGTGCAGATTTGATCAACTGATTAGGTATAATTTAGAAACTGGTTTAGGAGCACCTGACTCCTAAATAAAAGGCAGCATATCAAATCATCTATTGCAAAGCCTTCCAGTATCTAGCTCTTGTTTAAAAACATACACCATAAACAGAGATTAAATTACCAATACAAGGTATCAATCGCTACATTATAGAATGCAGTCCTTTTTATTCGCATTTTAAAGCAGAAACATCTATAAACACACACATGAAAACCTCGCTGAGACAGACATTAGACAGACAACAAAGCAGGTGCTTCAAAAGCAAGTTTTACAATTACAGATGAAAGATAATTCACATTATTATCTGAAGTTAGTTTTTTGTCCACGTGATTATAAAGAATGTGAGTAGAAAGTAATTTTTGTACTGCAATTAGTAGCTGAAGCCACTAATAGTGACTGGATAACCGGACAGTTTTCAACACTGGAATCAGAATACATCTTCAGTGTCATTTCGAATTCTGGTTAATTACACAATCTGTCCTGATGTCTCAGGTACCACCTTCCTTCCAAAAATCGAAAAAAATTCCATGAAAGGAGCTGAAAACCTCAGCTGCACATAGCAGGTGTATTTCTAAAACATCATCACTATAATAAAAGCAGCGAACCTCTCCTTCTACAAACAAATTAATACTTTAAATAATGTTACAATGTGTTATTACACAGACATTAACAGGCGAACCCCACAAATCTTAATGCTTTTTAAGGGAGGGGGGCGCCACCGCACAAAAAACTCTAAACTCCCCCCCAAAAAAGCCGCAGTGTTATGGCAATACCACTATGTGAATTAGTAAAATTTTGCTTGCTAATGTCACATTTGGTTTTTATGTCCATGCATTCCCTCAGCAGCATAATTCAGCCACCTGCCACACACCCTACCTACATGGAGTCTATGGATGCTATACCACCAAGCTTCGTTTCTATCCAAAACCACTTGTGAGCTTTCCAGAACTTCTAATATCCCTTTACCCCCTCCAGAGAAGACTCCCACAACCTCCTCACATGTCCTTCACTCCATGGGCAGGGGCTACCACCACTGCTCCTTGTTTACTGCTGGCAAACAAACCAGCAGATCATGGTGGTGCTGAGCTCTTACTACAGCTCAGGCACAGAACTGATGTCTCCTCCTTCATTCACACAGCTTCCCATTCTCACAAAATATTCAGAGGTTCCCATCTTCCACATCTCTATTCTCCTCGTTAAATTGACTGAAACTCTCCCCAGTCTCAGGAGGGATGAAAAACAAGGCTAAACAACATAATAATGAAAATTTTGTTTCCAAAATGCCAGTAGAGACACCAATGCAAGCATTACAAACCAGCTGTAGACAGCAGGAGACAAAACTCTTCTAAAGAACCATGGGAATTCAATACAATTATCCACTCAGTGCTGCATTTCAATACGTTAAATTGTTAGAGCTGAAGACTTCCATTGCTACTGAAGAAATATATCATCTTTCAGTACTGATTTAACAAGAACCATTTTGTTATGCTGAAATTAGGAAATAGGTCATTTTCCACTTAGATACAAAGCCACTTGTAAGACTACCAAAAAAGCTTCTCGAACTTGTAAGAGAGAAGGAAAAAAATAACACCATTCATACAAGAAGTTACTTTAAAAAACCCAACAAAACAATCACCCCTAAATTTAACAAAAACTAAAGTCTCCAAGGATCTCAAATGGACTTGGTCATTAAATCAGGCAAAACTCACTAATAACAAACCTGAACATCCTTTTTAATAGCATCATATGTACAATAGGCTGCTTGCTTTCTGCAAAAAGCACTCTCTCTCATCAGATGCCAGCAACTATAAAGTTTTATCTCAAAAATTCACATTTTATCATATTAAAACACAGAGCACTCTAAACATCTGAAAGGGTACACCAGTGTTTTCTTTCAGCCACTACAGAAACAGCTCAATTCACTTCAGTATCTTACATTTCAACTCCACTACAATGACATAAAATTAAATTTCAAAAGCAGTGACAATCCTCTTTGTGAAATTTAGTTTCTATTATATAGTACAGAAATTTCCACTAGTCTTTTTCTCTTGCTACTTCCCTCTACTTCCCCTTCTATTTCCATTAAAACAAACAAACAAACAAACAAACCTTCAAATCCTATATTGTAACTTCAGGAGATTAGGACTCAGACAACAGACAGATCAATCTAAAAATTCTGGAATACTATTAATAAACCTCCCAAAACGAAAAATTTAGAGTTACTGACTATTCAAGACATCTAAAGGAACACAGAAACCAAAGTTATGCAGTAAAAATTTAAGACTGTTATTGAACAGTGTATAAATTTCTCAGAATTAAAGAAACAATTTTTACAAACCCCAGCATTACAATACCAGCTTGGACACAACTAAGGCACCTTTGTATGAATGGTGTTATTTTTTTCCTTAAAACCTACCTTTTAATTACCTTCATTTTCTTCGGTGACTGCCTCAACAACTATTAAGTGCATAGCACTTAACTACCCCTATGGACACGAGAAAAATTCACAACTCTGAAGTGAAAGACTTTGTAAGTCCCTACCATGCATACTGATTTGTTCAGAAAACACACCTGTGCAGGAAACAGCCTGACTACAAAAGACGTAACAGTATGAGTTAGAACTCTATGCAAAAAAGAGGCCAAATTTAGATACCAAACCAATATTACATGGCGGAGATAATTATATAGGGATTTTGAAGAGTTAATGTGGTGTGTCAATAAAGAACTGATTTTATAGCGCACCAATTTAAAAATGCGGAAGTGTACGCTCATTACTTTCATTCATAGTACAGCCACTCTCACTACGTCTCCACCTGAAATGGGAGTCAATGTTTTTTGACTTTAAACTATTCTGCCTTTGTTTTTCTGTGACCCACATTTAACTGGTCCAACTCGGATTGGCGAACTGAAACCACTATAGTTGCCTGTCCAACTCAAACCCCACGATTCAGTTGTGTGAACGCCGACCCACCCACTACTTTTAAGTTCATACATAGCTACAAAGTGAGTACTCTCGGCCCTAACATGCGGTTTTCTGCTCATTCTCACGCACGACAACCAGCGCCGAGGCCCGGAGGTGCCTCGGCCTCTAGAGCCTTCCTGAAACGCCACAGAACAGGCGCCACAGCACCGGGCAGACCCAAACACGCGAGGAGAGAAAGGTGTGGATACCCCCTCCCTCGCCCCTATAGCGAAGTGGGAAGGGGCTGCATCTTCTCAAGTTCTTTCCGCACGCAGCCGCGGAGATCCGCATCTTCCCCGAGCGGCTCCGGCGGGACCAGCCGCCTTTCAGCCGAAGGCTTCGCTACGTGCCGGATCCGCCGGGCCCGGGCCCACGCCCGCCCCCCCGGAGGAAGGAAGAGCGCGCAGGCCCTCGGCACCCACAGGGGCCTCACCCCCCACGGGAGCGGCGCAGCTCGTCCCGAGGAGCCGCGNCGTGAGGCCGCGCCCCGCCTGGCACTGCCCGGCCCGGCCGAGCCGGGAGGATGGGCTGAGCAGGGAGGATGGGCCGGGCATGCCGTGAGGGCGTCACCTCTACCGCCCCCGGCGGGAGCGCCCCATGTGGCGGGGGGAAAGCGCTAGGCCCGGCGCGGCCCGCGGA